>JXCR01082721.1:57195-71927 GCA_002079205.1 Phalaenopsis hybrid cultivar
AAGGGAGAAGAGATCTTAAGCTACCACAAAGGAGGAGATAATAGCTATAGAGTTAGAGAGGAGGAAGGGAAGAGATCTTAAGCTACCACAAAGGAAGAGAGAATAGCTAGAGAGCTAGAGAGGAGGAGAGAGAGATCTTAAGCTACTACAAAGGAGGAGAGAATAGCTAGAGAGCTAGAGAGGAGGAGAGCGGAGAGCAAGGGATGAGATCTTAAGCTACCACAAAGGAGGAGAGAATAGCTAGAGAGCTAGAGAGGAGGAGAGCATCTTGAGGCCTTGTATCAAGGTGTCGCTTGAGAGGAAGAGCTAGAGAGGAGGAGAGCATCTTGAGGCCTTGTATCAAGGTGTCGCTTGAGAGGGAGGCCGTAGAAGGAAGATGAGGGCTCATCTCTATGTATAAGCTATGTATTCTCCATTTCTTTTGCCTTAGTGAACTATTTGATTGATTCCCTTCCGTGGACGTAGATCCAGTTGGATCGAACCACGCAAACGATCTGTGTTTGCTTGTGTTCTTTATATTTGATTGATTCCCTCCCGTGGACGTAGATCCAGTTGGATCGTCTTAGTGAACTATTTGATTGATTCCCTTCCGTGGACGTAGATCCAGTTGGATCGAACCACGTAAACACCTTGTTTGATTTGTATTTTTTTTCGTCTCATTTATATGCCAGGAAGTACATATCTCACAACAATTGGCGCCGTCTGTGGTGTCTCAATTTTATGCCAGGAAGTACATATCGCACAACAATTGGCGCCGTCTGTGGGAAGATCCATACTTCTGTCAGGAAGTACATATCTCACAACATAACGGTTATGAAATATTCACCGACAGTCCTAATGTATGCTCATAGCAAATTATAAAGCAACAACTATCAACCGTCGGAAAAGCAAGTCATAGTTTTTTTGGGCAATTACTGACAGTCATATTATATTAACAGATGGTCTTACCGTCGGTTATTAAGAAATTAAAAATAGACCGTGAAAGTTTGGTTGAAAGCCGTCAGAAAAAGCTACTTATACAACCATGTCCAAAATCCCTCATTTCTTTCTTGCGCACACGCCTTTGCTTCTGAGCCGACCAAACCATCTTGAATCCCATCTTTTCCAAATTTTACAGTTTCTCAAATTCTTTCACTAAAAATCATAAGTAATTTTGATTATAGTATTCCTTAAAGTTCTTATTTAGTTTGAACTATTATATTTTTTGTATTTTGAGATTAAGTGTTTTGAAGAAGTTCAAAAATTTGATTTGATTTTCCATAAGTTTGATGATGTATCTTGTTGTTACATGCTTACAAGTCATCTCTTAGGTTTTCCATATCTAACACTTAAATTTTAATGACAAATTACTAGCACACAAATCTGATATATGGTTTAAATGTCTCAAAACTAAACTTTCATATTTACATATATGACAATTTTGCTCTTTAAATTCAAGCATGAATACTATAGGAAAAGTAGTTAAAACAGACAGAAAAACCAATGGCCTAATGTGCGTGGGAAAATTTGTATTTATTTTTGACGGGTTAATATTGATTATTGTAACCAACGTATTACTTATGAATTAAAACATAACTTATAAGTGAATCGCGTTTTTGAAGAGCTTGAAATAGTTACCGACGGTTCAAACTGTCGATTCATAGTGAATTATAAAGTGACGACCACAAACCATTGGAAAGTCATCCCTTAGTTTCATTAGCTATTAGTAACTGACGGTCCAGCTATTGTAACTAACGATAGAACCTGTCGATTTATTATGAAATCAATGAACGATCACCAATTGATTGTTGGAAAGCTATCGGAAACTGTCTTATATCCAACCAAGGATAATGTAAACTCCAAATTAGATTTGAAAGAGATTTATAAAAGAAGTGAGTTAGATATCCAAGAAACTATTGTTAGTATAAACTTATAAAGCCTAAAGTAAATTATTCTCTTACTTTGACTAAACAAAGAATAATTAGTTAGTGGCTCCAATCAATAAAATATCTTAGCATATATGCTTCATATTTGTGAATCATTATGTTGATTTGGGAGTAGGAAAGATAACTGAAATGAAAAGTCACGACTGCCATGTTTTCCTATAAAATTTGATGCCAACTACATTTATCTATTTGTGAAGTTAAATACTTAATTAATTAATTGAAATTAATGTGTTCTTCAAGAAATTATATACAACTCATTTAAAACTTGATGATATATATTGATTATATACAACTTTATTATTAAACTTTCTTCCTCTATAAGTAGGAATAACAACATTATCATTATAAGAACAAGATTTAGGAGACTCATAAAATCTATTAACAAATATAGAACACACCTTGCAAGAAACATGTTTTCATTTGTATAAAATAAGAATAACAATTTCTTGATCTTTAACTACAATATTAANTTCCATTTAATGTACATCTAATATGTTGTCCAATTTTTAATCCAAACATATTTTTTTCTTGTTCCATCGACGGAGGGAAACTAGACCAACACATTTTTACAACAAAATAGAAAAAAAAAATGGTGCAAAGAAAAAGGAGTGGGTAAGAAAGCAGAATTGTTAGAGCATGGCCGAAAAGGCTGATCTTATTGTCGTTCAAGGTAGTTGCATATTTCTTTAAATTAAATAACTAAAAAATATCGCATGTAGGTGTTCCAAAACTGGTAATGGTATTGGTATAAATTATTATTCGCCCTTCAATCATGTTCCCGCGTACCTCGATAGATCGTGGTTAGGTCTTGAGGTTCTTGGGAGCGCCTACAACTAGCCGGTCATTGATCTCCCAGCCTCCTCGACAAGAACCAACCTGAAAACTCGACTTACAGTCTTTGATCTTGTTTTCAATCCCCACAATATGAAATTTGGAGTCCAACCAGAACACTGTGTAACCACCCAACCGACCTTAAAAATAAAGAAGTAAGAAAAAAAGGTTGGACAATCATGGGATAGCCAACCGCTTGAAGAAGACAACTAACGTCATTATGGCAGCGATGAAGTTTGGCATTACTTGTGTTAGGATGACTCTGTAGTGACTGAGGACTATCTGCAGCTCCCGACAAAAAGTCAATCTAAATCTACACTTGAATTGGTCTTGGTAGAAAACAAGATCGTTGCCATAATTGTCGATTGCTCAATCAGCATTCTTAACAACCCTCAGAACCACCGACTTTTCATACACATAGGACTCCTGAAGCAACTCCACCCAACTTGCGACATGCTGGACACTTCTTTGCTCGGAATGGAGCCAAGTAGCTCTTGAGGATACTTCGGCGCCATGAGAACCAAGAAAAAAAGATAGCAACTGAAGGAAAGAATGTATGGAGAGAACTGAAAGAAATGGGACATTCACTTGAGGTTTTTTATGCCTTCAACCCTATTTGTGGAGAATGGAAGGAAGTCGAACAGTCGCAAGGCATGCAATGTCATTGGTCTGTCAAAATCACTAAAAGGGAGTCATATCAAACACATAAATCGGAATAGAAAATTTAAATTTTATTTCATAAATAAAAGCATTTACATTAACTGCTCAACAACTATACAAGAAAATATTTTACAAGACTATCGGCCGCTGCTTTGGCAGGGATATAACCTTGCTAAAACAACCACTTATACAGAAGTTCACCACCTAACCTAAACCTCTGTATTCTATCTATTTTAGCTTGGATTCAGTTGGTTGAAGACGGCTCGAGAAGACCAGTAGCTCCGCTCGAATGACTGTTATTTCCTCGCAGACTGCAACTACCCAAGCACGGATGGTGACCACTTCCTTCTCTAGCCTCTCCAACTTCTTTACCCGCTCGATTAGTAGGTGCATCTCTGAGGCATGTTACAAACCAGCTGTCCAAGTTAATGAGTCCTCTATCTCGCGCAACTGGCATTCCATCAAACTGTGGGATCCTAGTCTACTAAACACCGCTTCTTGGGCCTCCTCTAGGAGACCTGAGTCGCTACCCCTAGCCTCACCCTGCACGGAGCATCCTTGGTACGACCTTTATCCACGACAACCTCTAGGGCCAAATCAGCGATCCGCTGAAGGGGAGTCGACGGTCAGCACTCCGGCAATCGGGTCAGTTGCACCAAAAGATAATATAAAAAATATTTCAGAAAAAAGATAAGATTATCCAAAGAAATATATGCCCTCCATACCCGTGATCTGGACCCATTATGAAGTTGTAAAAGAGAATTCTTCCAAGAATTCTTCTTCACCAGTCCTCTGTCCTTTGGCTTGTGGAGGGGGTTGGCGGGGCCTTGTACGAATGACACTAGGGTACCAACAACCTTTCGTATGGTTCCCTCTACAACTACCTCCAGTGCGCGTGTGGTACCAAAGCACTCACAGCTTCTTGCTCTGCACCCTTGGATGGTGGCGTTGGATTCAGAGTAGGAGATGACGGACTGTTTGGCCATTTCTTTGGGCTGTTACTTTTCTCTTCTCGCACCTCTCATGGGGATGACCGAGGAGCGAGTCCGAAGACCTCACCTGGTCTTTCAAATCGGTCCTATTTTTCTTCTGCACTGTCACATTATGCCTTCGATCATCCTTCGAAAGTGATTTAGTTTCCCACCTCATATCCTCGAAAGCCCTTCGGTAGACAGCTTATCTAGACTTACCTCCTACGAAAGAAGATTCATTCACCATGTTGGTGATTGAAATTAAAACAAATTAAGAATATGGAAAAAAGCATGTCTCTTACCCTCCATTTATAGAAATCTTGGGCATAAAATTCTGGGGGCATCAATTTTTGTGTCATTAATATAGGAATCATAATATTACTCAATTTTTTATATTAAAATTCAATAAGCATGAAAATTGAGAAACAAAATATGTTCATGAAAAACATGCAAGCATACCTCTCAAAGAAATTTTAGGACCTAAAGAAGAATATAGTGACAAAAGTGGGCCCACCTAAAAATGATCAGGCGGCCTAGAAGGTTGATTGGTTCACACTTGTCAGAGATCATCTAAACCGATTCAACAATGCACACTCAAATGACATTTTGATGCCAGAAACAAATAAGGGTTTCCTCGGGACAACATGGAGTCATGAGCTTCGACTATCCTCAACGGGATCTTCCCGCCCAAATAGTAAGTTACCCGTCAAGTTATGAAGACTCACTCTCTGTCTGATGACCAAGTTTTACTTAGTAGGCGAGAACTCCCCCGACGAGAATTGAGAGTTGATGGCCGGATCGATACATTCAGCAATCAGGTTTAAACCAACAGTATCAATCTCGTCACCTATTTTATTCACAAATTCAATCAAATGGCTCTGCCTAAAGGATCAATCTGGCAATGGTTTCTATCCAACCAGCCGATTGACTGCATTGATTGCTTCACCTCGTTGGTCCAGCCGATAGAACCGAAGAACATCAAGGTTTTGCGGCTAAATGAGTATAATTCCTAGAATAACATGTACAAACCCTGCTTAAATAGAGAATAAATGTAATTTCAATTCTTATACCCCATTTTTTTATAAATAAGATATTATGTCATGAAGAAAAGTTTACAAAGTTCCCTCATTTTAATGTTCATTAGTGCATTCATCTTTCCCTCTCTTTCTCTCTCACTTTCTCTTTAACTCTCGTGCTACACTCTATTCCTTGAGTATTATTCACAGGGCAATCTCAGATTTAACATTTATATTATGTCATTTCGTATTATTTCTCTCATAACTACTCATTCTATTAATTATCATTTTATTATAACACTATCATAAATTAGTATTGTTTTATTTCTTATATAATAAATAAGCTGGCTCGTGAACCGGCTCAAACTCGTGAACTTAAGCTCGAGTTCGAGCTTGAAATTGATAATTTTAATCAGGCTCTTGCTGATCAAGTTGAGGGCGGCTTGAGCTCGAATAGACTTGCTTAGGCCCTCTCCCTGGATTTAGCCTGCCGCCTCCCCAAATATCAAAACCTAAATAAATACCTTCTTATAAATCAAGAATTTTAATTTTGAGTAAAAAATAACGAAATAAACCCTACTTTTATTTTTATGAGCCTTAAATTTGGCCATATAAAATTAATGGTCGAGCAAGACTTTCCGCCGAAAAATCATGTATTTATCTATGCAATGAAAATTTCGTTATAAGTAAAAAAAAAAACCTATATAAATAAAATAACAATAATAATTGTTGCACAATGTCCTACAAAAGCAACAGAAACACAGACAGCAAGGAACCATATTGAGGACATCCCACAATCGTCTCCAATCAACTAATAAAAGTCCTAGTAAAAATAATCACATCCAATATATAAATCTAATATATGATGTCCAATTATTAATCCAAACTTTTTTTTTTCTTGTTTCANAAGAAAGAATAAGTACCAAGAAGAGCCAGAAGAATCAGAAGAAGCAAGCGTAGCCTCTGATTACTATGATTCTGCTGAGGCCCTGGTGATTACAGAATCTGAATCCAGTAAGGAGTGGATCCTCGACTCAGGGTGTTCTTTCCACATGTATCCTTACAAAGATTGGTTCGAGCTACTGCAACAGGAAAATGATGGGTCTGTTCTACTGGGAGACAATAAAGCTCACATGGTTGTTGGACTGCACCAGAAAAATGATGGGTCTGTTCTACTAGGAGACAATAAAGCCCACAGGGTTGTTGGAAGTGGATCAATCAGGATAAGGATGTTTGANAGGCTCTGCTGTTGCTAAACTCTATTCCTAAGAGCTACGAGCATTTCAAGGATGCGATGCTCTATGGAAGGGTGCANTTAATAGTATCAGGTAAAGGAGAATCCACATTAATCTCGACGTTTACCTTGACCTGACAAAGGTCAGTTGACAACTTTTGGCAGTTAAAGGAACAACATTTAAAGGGATGTCCATCTTACTCGCAATCTTCAAAACACCATTCCCTGACTAACAAAATAGAGAAAGATTAGACAATTTTGTTAGAAATTCATGTTTAACATCTATGATCAAATTCTAAAAAAATACATAATAGTCAAGATCTTTTAAATTCATGATTTTTACATATCTATAATAAAGTAAAAATACATACATGTCTTCATGATGATAAAATTTTATCTTGAAGATATGAAGTTTCTCTCTCTAATTCCTTGAAACTTTATGTACATTCTGTTGGATGGAAATGTACGAGGTGCATTAGAAAGAGAGGGAACACATTCTCTGAATTAAGCTTTATTTAACCACCATCCATCAAGAGGGTTACTAACCAATAAGATTTATGATAATTTAATAAATAAATTAATTTTTATTATTAAAATCAATGACATAAGTTAGTAACCACTATTTATTTTAAAGATTACATGAGTTACAAAAATAAATATCATAAGTTATGAGTTAAAAAAATAAATAACTTAAATTATCATGAGTCACAAAAATAAATATTATAAGTTATCTTTAGCTATGACATAATTATGAGTTAAAAAAATTAATAACTTAAGTTATCATGAGTTACAAAAATAAATAACTTAAGTTATCAAAATAAATCTCATAAGCTATTAAAATAAATGTGAGCCACAAATAAAAATTTAGCAAATTTTACCCAAATAGGAGCATCTTTAAAATCTTTTCTTATTGGCAAAAAAATCATTGGTCCATTTTTAAAAAATTATAGATTTTCCCTTAATAAATCATGGACTATCTGAGAGAATCATTTCAAAAATTTTAACACAATTAAGCTAAAAAGAAAAAAAAACACTTAGTAAGAAAAAGAAGCTCAACCGAGCCTTAAGTTTTCATACCTTAGCAATGGCAATAACCGACAGTTTTGATCCCTCTTCAACCTCAGAATTAGAGAATAAAATTTTATCATTTGCACAGGAAGCATAAAAGAGCTTAAATTCTGAAAAACTGAAGAGATTAGACAATATTAACCCTTTCAAATTTGTAGTCAAAACAGATCAGGGAACAACATGAGAAGGAGATGAGATGAGAGGTGAAAGAGGATAGATCCATGGTAAAAAAAAGGAGACTAAGCCCTAACAACTGAAAGAAGAACAAAATGAAAGAAGTAAATAATGAAAAAAAAAATAAAACAAGGCTTACTTCCCAAAGAAATGGAAAAAATGACTCTCACGAAAAAACCTAGAAGCACACACAAATCTGTAGTAGGATCCTTACCACCACCTTTTGTTTCTTTTTTTTTTTATTTTTAATTAATTTTATATTTTTAAAAAAAAGTTTAGATGCTAAATATATAAATACATAAGCATTGTGAGGTAAATCTATCAAATTTTTTGTTTTTAATGAATTAGCGTGTATCACACACCATTTTGCTAAAAGTAGAAATAAGCAAAGTAAATATTGACATAATATTGAAATAATAAGGGATATGATANTCATTCATTCGCTCAAGAATGAATTGCAACTTATATGGAAATTATTATATGAAATAATGCATATTTGCCTCCATCGATTTCGACACTTACGACTACAGTCAAGTGATTGGATACATGCTTGATTTCAATTTGACAGCATAGCATGCAATCTCCTCTCTCTCTCTCTCTCTCTCTCTCTCTCTCTCTCTCTCTCTCATCTTATCTTCTTATTATTTAGAACATTGAGTGATAAGTAAGCTTTGATCCCAAAATTTGAAATTAACTTTCAAGATAAAAACTGTCACCTATCCTGGATTCATTTTTTCATTTTTCATTATTTTTTGTCAGCCTTAGATTAAGATGTAGACTAATGCTAAATCATATATACCGGTAATTCTAAATCTCATCTTCAATTAAAATTTTATCTTGAATATTACTCAAACACTATGTATATCTTCTACTTTATATTTTTGCATTTTTTTAAGGAAGAATCAAGGACCCCCGGCGAAAAATAATCCATGCTCGTTAGCAGGTAAAAAGACTATTCCTTGAAGAAAAACTACAACCCCTAAGTGAGAAAAGTATGAAATCGATATGAAATCACACCTCACCCAAATTTGAGATTGGGATACAAACATAAACAATCTTGAGCATTTTTTGTGATCTTCACGGGTACATCGATACTATCCCGCAATCCGCCCCTAAAGAACACCCAAAATCTATCACACATCTTAACATTCATATATTCTAACAAGAATGCATTAATAACTGTTAACTTTACAATATTGTCTGTAAATACCATAACATGCATTAAAAATGCCCCATATCATAACTGATGCAATCCAACTAAGAACTTTCCAGGGCAAAGCTAAATCATCATAGTTTTTATTACCCTAGTTTTGTGCCCCAAACATGCACCAAGGGGTCTAGATGAATGTCTTGAGCTATAGGGCACCTTGAATGAATAGTAAATATTCCCGAGTTATTCAAGTGGACATATACACATGCGATATCAAAAATTAATGCCAATGTGTAGACCTAAAAAACTTGGGCAAGTTGTCTAAAATTTTGATCTTATTTTATTAGAGTTAAATGAAAATATGACACTTGATAGGACATAATGTAGAAAAAACTTTCATGTAGCCGGCCTCACTTAGTGAGATAAAGGCCTGTTATTTTTATTGTTTGTATCTTATTGTACTCTAATCGCCTTTATGATCTTTTTTATCTACCAAGCCATTGCTTTGGCTAAACACGAAAGAGAGAGAGAGATGGAGAGAGAGAGAGAGAGAGATGATCAAATTTAAATACCTACCGTACAATCCTTATGTATTTATATATGTAACATCTAAAATTTTATATTTATATTCATAACACATGTATCATAATATATGGTTGAATAAATGTAATTCACTTTTAAAAAGTTACCAAAGTGATAGTTTTTACGAGATTTTAAAGATCTGAGCGGTAGGTATGTAAATATCAATGTTTAGGTGTTAGATATGTAAATTTATAATAATTGTGTGGTATGTATGTAAATGTTCTTAAATTCTTTTATTACATTAAATTTTATTTTAATTGTGAGACGAATAAAGATCTATTGGTCACAGTTTAAAAAAAAAAAAAAATCTTTAACAAGGAAGTCTTTGAAGCAATTTTCTTAAAATATTTATCCTAAATGTTTAGAATGTGATTAAAGCTGTTATACTATATAAAAATGACACCTATAATATGTTATGATGTGAATATCTGCTAATTCAGGCTGTTAATCTTGTAAAAATATGGTATTATGAGCGTTCAAAGCCCACTTGAATTATATATATATATATATGCCAGATCATATTTGATAACCAGAACTAGTTATCTCCTATATCTTATTGCTTTACTTTACATATATTTTTTCTGGGCACATTCATTGTTCTTTCACCAAGCCGGCCGTTCTCTCTCTCTCTCTNCTCTAATGAAGAATCACAATAGAATCATCAAAAAGTTCATAATCCAAAACCACAATATAATCTTATCATTATTAAAGATTCTTATAATTCAAATTCTTAAGAGAGTCTTGTCGAGTTAATCTAGTTGTCTCCAGAAATTATTTATGTTTTTTTTTTATTTTTCATTTTTTAGGCGGTTAGGAAAACCGTTATGTGATTAGGCGGTTAGGAAAACCGTTGTGTGGTGGGGCGGTTAGGAAAACCATTGCACATTTTTCATGATTTAGGTGGTTAGAAAAACCGTTATGTGGTTAGTTAGTTTTTTATTTTCAGAAAATGTAATGTGTGTTAAGTACTAAAAAATCTTTCATTTTTAGTTGGCGTTTGAAGTTTGGTTTTAAAAACCAAAATTTGGTATCAGAGCGAAGTTGTCAAAGAAATGGACGGAAATGATGGAGATCCATCTAAGACACTTGCTGTCAACAAACGGACGACAAGAGGAGCCTCAATCCCGATCCAATTTCCAACATTAAACGAACTACATCATATGGGCTGTCAAGATGCAGATAATCTTGCGTTCACTAAGAGTATGGTCAGTACTTGAAGGTGAAGAAAAAAACGATGACAAAGATCAAGGCGCCATGGTAGCCATTTCTCAAGCCGTGTCGGATGACGTGATGATGGTAATCGTGGAGAAAGAGACGACAAAGGAGGCTTGGGACGCACTCAGGGAGATGCGAGTCGGTGAAGATCGCGTTAAGAAGGCATGCGTACAGGTGCTAAAACGACAACTGAACAAGTTACACATGGAGGATTTAAAGACAATAAACGAATTTTCCATGAAACTTACCACGCTGGTGGGTGAGATCCGCTCACTGGGCACGAAGTTCGACGACATCGAAGTTGTTGAAAAACTGTTCAGCGCAGTTCCAGATAGATTTATCCAAATAATTGGAATAATTGAGCAATTTGGCGATACTGAGAAGATGTCGGCATCAGAGGCGATAGGTCGTCTCAGAACCTTCGAGGAAGGGCTTAAAGGGCGACTGCACTCAAAGGGTAGTGGAGAACAGTTACTCCTTAACCAGGCCGAGTGGGAGACAAGAATCCCAAAGGCATAGAAAGATGAAAGTTTCAATAGCAACAAAAAAGGAGGACGTCACGGGAGAGGACGTGGTCGTGGGCGTAGATATGGTGGAGGTCGATGTGAAGACCGAAAGCCACATAACTTCGACAAATCCAAGGTTAAGTGTTTCAATTGTAATGAATATGGTAATTTTGCAAAAGAGTGTCCCAAACCAAACCGAAGAGAAAAAGCAAACCTTGTTACAACACAAATCCAAGATGAACCAGCATTGTTGATGATAGAAACTTGTGTTCTAAGCCACGCAATACAGAACGAGCAGGTGTTATTGCATGAAGACAAGGTGGTGTCAAAGTTTAAAAGCACCTGAGAGGAAGTTTGGTATTTAGATACCGGCGCAAGTAACCACATAACCGGTTGTATAAAAAAATTTGTTGAAATTGACACGACAATTAAAGGGTCAGTCAAATTTGGGGATGGCTCGACTGTAGAAATCCAAGGAAGAGTTTTGATTTTGTTTGAAGGCTTCACAGGTGAACATCGAATACTTAATAATATCTACTACATCCCGGTGTTGAAGAGCAACATAATAAGTCTTGGCTAGTTATATGAGAACGGATGCAAAGTTGAGGTTGAAGGAGGTGTTATGACTATTTTAGACATATCACAAAGGCTAATAGCAAAAGTGAACAGGTCAAGCAACCGGTTCTATATGCTTAACATAGCACCAACTCTCCCCGAATGCCTTCTGGTTAGTAGCAAAGAAGAAGCATGGCGATGGCATGCAAGATACGGGCATGTGAATTTTCATGCTTTGAAGTTTTTGAGTCAGAAAATGTTGGTGCACGGCTTGCCCAAAATCGAGCATGAGGACCGCATCTGTGATGGTTGTTTGATTGGAAAGCAACACCAAAATCCTTTTCCAGCAGTGGCAAAATTCCGAGCAGAATCACCTCTTGAACTGTGGCATGGAGATTTGTGCGGCCCAATTCCCCCTGCTACTCACGGAGGGAAGCGTTATTTCTTGTTGTTGGTTGACAATTGTACAAGATTTATGTGGTAGGTGCTGATCCGAGACAAAGATGAAGCATTTGAGGCATTTAATAAGGTCAAAGCTGCAGCCAAAATGGAGAAAAACAGTAAGCTGAAAGCCTTGCGCACGGATCGTGGCGGTGAATTTATCTCAAATGAGTTCAAGACTTACTGTGAGCTGTTGAGAATTAAGTGTTATCTCACGGCGCCTTATTCTCTTCAGCAGAACAGAGTTGTTGAACGAAGAAATCAGATGGTGGTCGGCATGGCAAGGAGCTTGTTGAAAAGTATGGGAGTCCCGGGCGAATTTTGGGGAGAAGCGGTATCAACTATTGTATATATCTTAAATAGAGCACCAACAAAGAGCGTGGTCTGCAAAACTCCCTATGAAGCATATTATGACCGCAAGCCAAGTGTCGATCATTTTCATATTTTCGGTTGTCTTGCACATGTAAAAGTAGTTACACCGCATCATCCGAAGTTGGCTGATCGTAGCAAGCAAATGGTGTTCATTGGTTATGATATGAACATGAAAGGTTGTCGAATGTTTGGTCCAACGACAAGATGAGTTGTGGTGACACGAGATGCAGAGTTTGAATTACAGGATCAGCGGGGAAAACACTTACAACACATTATTTTACCATAGCAGGCGCATTTGATACGACAAATCAGGAAGATAAAGAGACGTTCAACGGTTCTGGTATTGGTATCAGAAATTCTGGTATGGATTTCCTACAACCGACACGGGAACAAACTGATAACCAATACTAGCATGCTTCACCAGTGATGAACATGAGATCCAGAACATCTGTTTCAGATTCTGATTCATTGACACCACACACTTCAGATACAACTTTTGATGCTCTTGATGGTTCGGCCTCGACAGAAGTAGTGCAGCCCACAACGTCTGATGAGAGTTCATTAGAAGGACCATGGGGTAAGCATGACATCAAAAGCCTTTACAATGAAACCTTCCCAATAGAACTAGAGTATTCGGGATTGTGTTTGCTAGGAGAAGAGGATCCATCAACTCTCGAAGAAGCTAAGGCATGCCCTATGTGGAGAAAAACAATGGAGGAGGAAATTTCTTCCATTCGAAGGAATGAAACCTGGAAGCTCGTCCCATTATCCGAAGGCCACAAACCTATAGGTCTAAAATGGGTTTACAAGCTAAAGAAGGACACTCAAGGCAGAATTATGAAGCATAAGGTGAGATTAGTGGCAAAGGGATACGTTCAACGACAAGGCATAAACTTTGATGAAATTTTCACCCCTGTTGTTTGGCTAGAGAAAGTACGTTTGCTGCTCTCTATTACGACACATGAAGGATGAGAGGTTCATCATATGAATTTGAAGTCAACCTTCCTCATTGGTGATTTGGAAGAGAGAGTGTATGTCACTCAACCGTCGGGATTTGAAATAAAGGGAGAAGAGCACAAGGTATTAAAACTGCACAAAGCATTGTACGGTTTGCGACAAGCACTTAGAGCCTGTAACTCAAAACTGGACAAGTCATTGAGGACACTCGGCTTTGAGAAGTGTTCTTTAGAGCATGTCGTGTACATGAGAAATCAAGGTAAAAGGATTTTAATTGTTGGAGTCTACGTGGATGATTTAATCATCACTGGAGAGTGTATTCAAGACATAGACAAGTTCAAATCACAGATGAAGAAATTGTTTAGCATGAGTGACCTTGAGTTACTAAGTTACTATTTGGGAATTGAAGTATGTCAAAATTCTCAAAGGATTACACTTAATCAGTCGACATATGCAAGAAATGTTTTAGACAAATGCGGCATGAAAGATTGCAACCCTTCGCAAATTTCGATGGATCCTCGTCTAAAACTGAGTAAGGAAAGCACAAGTCCACCTGTAGAAACAACTTTGTATCGAAGTATTGTTGGCAGTTTAAGATATCTACTACACACGCGCCCAGATTTGACATTCTCTGTTGGCATGGTGAGTAGATACATGGAAAGACCCAAAACGGAGCACATGACCGCAGTGAAGCACATATTGCGGTACGTGAAAGGAACTTTAAACCTCGGTTGTGTTTATGAAAAGAAGAAAGGAAGCTTGGAGCTGATCGGTTACTCAGATAGTGATCTAGCTGGTGATACTAATGATAGGAAAAGTACCTCAGGTTTAATATTTTTCCTTGGGTCAAGTCCTATTAGTTGGTGTTCACAAAAACAGAAAGTGGTTGCACTATCTTCCTGTGAAGCGGAGTACATCGCTGCATGTGCACCAGCGTGTCAAGGAATGTGGCTGGGACGACTATTGACAGATTTGTTAAAAACCGAAGTTAAGAAAGTAGTTCTGAAGATTGATAATCAGTCCGCAATTGCATTAAGCAAGAATTCAGTTTACCATGAGAGGAGCAAACATATCG
>JXCR01082721.1:72000-92819 GCA_002079205.1 Phalaenopsis hybrid cultivar
GTTGAATCTAGAATGATTGAAATTCAACATATTTGCACAGAATATCAGCATGACAAAGTCACTTACAAGATTGAAGTTCTTGGAGATGAGAGAAAAGATTGGTGTGTGAATCGTTAGTGAAGGACAACAAGCTTAAGGAGGAGATTGTTGAGTTAATCTAGTTGTCTCCAGAAATTGTTTATGGTTTTTTTATTTTTCATGTTTTAGGCGGTTAGGAAAACGGTTATGTGGTTAGGCGGTTAGGAAAACCATTGCACATTTTTCATGTTTTAGGCGGTTAGGAAAACCGTTATGTGGTTAGTTAGTTTTTTTTTTTTCAGAAAAATTTAATGTGTTAAGTACTAAAAATCTTTCATTTTTAGTTGGCGTTTGAAATTTGGCTTTGAAAACCAAAAAATTTTACATAAATCTCAAAATTCTCAAATTATAATTAAGCTAAATTGAGTTTTCAGCAAATTTCACGCTTGCCCAGGGTCATTAAGATAAACCCCGTAATTAAAATAAAAACAACCATAACAGCATTCCACAAGGAAAATGCAAGCTCTATCAAATCCCTTCATCAGTTGGATAGTCCCAGTCTAATAACTGCAAGAGAACTTTTGTTCAACTGATTAGTTTGGTGCAGTTCGACGTACTCTTTGTATGTGATGCCACGGAACGCAGCAGCCATATTTTGTCTTTGAATCAATTTGGGTGCAGGAGCAACCTCAACACCTTCCAATGGTGGCCCAATCGAAGTTAGTACCGAAATCCTCGTGCTCTTCTCGTCAACCACGGATCTGTGCAGCGCGCTCCTGTATTTGCCGTTACTAAATATCTGTTTCAATAAATGTAAAAGTCCCGCTGTTAATCGAAATACTTTTTTGAACTTTCGTTCGATAATTAAATGAAAAAAATTATAATAATATTTGTTGTGTGGCAGATGCGCTTTAATATAATGCGATCATCTTTTTTTTTTTTTAAATGAGGCTTCTCGTGTTTGTAAATTAGCTTGCAGAATTTCTCCTCTATATTTAACTTTGTAGGATTTACATACATATCACTCAATTCTTATGTATTTACATTTTTAACCCCTAAACTTTAATTTTTACATGCATAACACTTTAAAAGTGATGATATTTTTAGGGTGATGTAAAAAATTTGAGCGCTATAAATATAGAAAGTCATAATTTAGGTGTATGTTAGATATTTAAATATATAGAAATTAAATGGTATCTGTGTAACTGGAAAAGCTGTTTGTCGACGTAAGCAAGAAGTGTACTGATGCGGCGGCTGCGCCGGCTTGATAGCCCGCGTTAGTGCAGGTTTCGAAAACATGATTGATGTTGGTGTTGTCCTTTATCATTAAGCTGTCTCCAGTGGAATATTTTTGTCAGTTGCCGCTCAACCTCATAAGCACTGTTTAATTTGTTAAATTCCTTTCTTTCCTTGTCACTGTATTTAATTACGTGGGGTTTCTTGTATGATGGCTTGAATAAATGTAATTATCATTTATGAAAAAGAAGGGTGGTATCTGCGTAATTAATCATGTGAATGATTATTGTATGTTGCATGTTAAAATTCTAATGCTTTTTTTTTTCTTTCGTTTTCATGTTGCATTTATGCGATAAATTTCTCAATTTTCTCCTTATATAATAATAAGAAACACGTGGTATATAATAAATCCGTTCGGGAGCATTTATTGAGAAAAATTTGCATGCGTAAGACGTATGAAACATTGCGTACGTCTGGGAGGTTATTCAAAGGATATTGGGGGTAATATCCGCGTTATACCCCCTGTAACCTCCCTATAACCTATCTGTACCTTCTAGTAAGTTCTGCATTCATATTTTTATAGGTCATAAATAGGTTATAGAGAGATTATAGAGGTTATAATATGTATATAACCTGTCAATATCTTCTGAATAACCTTCTTGATGTACACAATACTGCATCCCTCTTACCTACGTAAATTTTTCTCTCCTTATCATATAGTATTTCGTCCTTTGACAAAGAGACGCACTCTCTATATACTGAGTTCAAAATTGCATGCATGTCGCGTACTGAATGCAACTAATAAATTGTACATACATACCTCAACGAAATCCGCAACGATAACGAAGAAGGAGCTAGGAATGAGCTGGACTGGTACCCATTTNTGTTACCCTCTATTCTTTGGGTGTGATTACGGGACAATCTCGGATATAACATTTATATTATTTCATTTTGTATTATTTCTCTCATAATTGTTCATTCTATCAATTATCATTTTATTATAATACTACCATAAATTAATATTATTTTCTCTCTTATATAATAAACAAGCTAGCTCATGAACCAGCTTGAATATTTAAACTTAAGCTCGAGTTCAAGCTTGAATTGGATAACTTTAATAAGATCAAACTGAGGGTGGCTTGAGCTCAAATCAACTCGTTTACACCCTTACCATGGATTTAAGCTGCTGCCGCCCCTGATATCAAAACCTAACTAAATACCTTCTTATAAATCAAGAATTTAATTTTGAAAAAAAAAAAGAATTAAAGCCTACATTTATTTTTCCGAGCATTAAATTTGGCCATTTGAAATTGACGGTCCAATAAGGCTTCAATTAGCAACTAAATTTTTTGGACAAGAAGAGAGCGTATATGCTAACTTTGGTACACAACTTCCCTAAAAGAGCTTTCATTTCAAATTGTAAATTCCGGTGAAAAAAGGGAAGCAAAAGCTACCGATCTAGTCCAGGTTATGCTTAAATCTTATCATAAAAAAAAGACAATCTTACATGCGGTATATTCTGTCAGAACTGTGTGCTGATGAACTTTTTGAAGGATAGTTTCAATCGGTAATCCAACAGAAAAAAAAAATGATTGAATTTCCCATGTAATGATCTGTGCAATGAAAATTTCATTAAAAGTCAAACAAAAACCTATATAAATAAAGTAACAATAATAATTGTTGCACAATGTCCTACAAAAGCAACAGGACACAAACAACAAACAACTATTTTAAGCACATCTCACAATCGTCTCCTATCAACTAATCAAAATCATAGTAAAGATAATCACATCCAATATATAGATCTAATATATGATGTCCAATTATTAATCCAAACTTATTTTTTTTCTTGTTTCATCAATAAAGAGAAACTAGAAAATCATATTTTTACAATATCTATATCTATATATATATATATATATATATATATTCTCTTGATAGAGATGATGTAACTCTAAATGAAGAATAACAATAGAATCATCAAAAAGTTAATAAGCCAAAACCACGATTTAATCTTATCATTATTAAAAATTCTTAAAATTCTCAAATGATAATTAAGCCAAATGTAATTTCCAGCAAATTTCAAGCTTGCCCAGGGTCATTAAGATAAACCCCATAATTAAAATAAAAACAACCATAACAGCATTCCACATGAACTATGCAAAGCTCAATCAAATCCCCTCATCAGTTGGATAGTCCCAGTCTAATAGCTGCAAGAGAACTTTTGTTCAACTGATTAGTTCGGTGCAGTTCGACGTACTCTTTGTATGTGATGCCACGGAACGCAGCAGCCATATTTTGTCTTTGAATCAATTTGGGTGCAGGAGCAACCTCAACACCTTCCAATGGTGGCCCAATCGAAGTTAGTACTGAAATCCTCGTGCTCTTCTCGTCAACCACGGATCTATGCAGCGCGCTCCTGTATTTGCCGTTACTAAATATCTGTTTCAATAAATGTATAAGTCCCGCTGTTAATCGAAATACTTTTTTGAACTTTCGTTAGATAATTAAATGAAAAAAATTATAATAATATTTGTTGTGTGGCAGATGTGCTTTAATATAATGTGATCATCTGTTTTTTTTTTTTTTTAATGAGGCTTCTCGTGTTTGTAAATTAGCTTGCAGTTCTTAATCATGAATTTCTCCTCTATATTTGACTTTGTAAGATTTACATACATATCACTCAATTCTTATGTATTTACATATTTAACCCCTAAACTTTAATTTTTACATGCATAACACTTTAAAAGTGATGATATTTTTGGCGTGTATAAAAGATTTGGGTGCAATAAATCTAAAAAGTCAAAATTTTGGTGTAAGTTACATATTTAAATATATAGAAATTAGGTGGTATCTGTGTAATTGGAAAAGCTGTTTGTAAGTGTACTGATGCGGCGGCTGCGCCGGCTTGATAACCCGCGTTAGTGCAGGTTTCGAAAACATGTTTGATCGTGGTGTTGTCCTTATCATTAAGCTGTCTCCAGATTTACCATCTAGTGGAATATTTTTGTCAGTTGCCGCTCAAGCTCACATGCACTGTTTAACTTGTTAAATTCCTCTCTTTCTTTGTCACTACGTATTTAATTACGTTGGGTTCCTTGTATGATGGCTTGAATAAATGTAATCATCATTTATGAAAAAAAAACGGTGGCGTCTGTGTAATTAATCATGTGAATGATTATTATATGTTGCATGTTAAAATTCTAATGCTCTTTTTTTTTCTTTCGTTTCTATGTTGCATTTATGAGTTAAATTTCTCAGTTTTCTCCTTATATAATAATAAGAAACATGTGGTATATAATAAATCCGTTCATGAGCGTTTATTAAGAAAAATTTGCATACGTAAGACGTACGTAACATTGCTTATGTAGAGGTTATTTAAAAAATATTGGGGGGTAATATCCGCGTTATACCCCTTGTAACCTTCTGTAACATATATGTACTTTTTAGTAAGTTCTGTATTCATATATTTATAGGTTATAGGTAGGTTACAGGTAGGTTATAGGAAAGTTATATGGGGTATAATGTGTATATAATCTGTCAATATCTTCTGAATAACCTCTCTGACGTACACAACGCTGCATCCATCTTACGTACGTAAATTTTTCTCTCCTATCATATAGTATTTCGTCCTTTGACAAAGAGACGCACTCTCTATATACCGAGTTTAAAATTGCGTGCATGTCGCGTACTGTATGGAACTAATAAATTGTACATACATACCTCAACGAAATCCGCAACGAGAACGAAGAAGGAGCTAGGAATGAGCTGGACTGGTACCCATTTGCCATGGTGCATAACCTGAAGGCCGGGAAAGCTGCTGTTTTGCATGAGCAGAGTGAGAATGCCAGCGTCGGAATGAGGAGGGAGACCCAAAGCCAGCTCGGGCTGAGGACACGGAGGGTACAGATTTCCTACCATAATTTGGTGGCAACTTTCCATATTAAAAAATTCCTCCATGTAATTCGCTTCCAGCTCCAAGCTTTCACTTATTCCTCTCATTAATTCCTTCACGATCTCTCTAGTTTGCCTCACGAACTCTTGTGAGCTCAATCTAGTTTTGATCAACTAGCTATTTGTTACTCATCATCGTGAATTTTTTTTGTATTTAAGAGAAAAATTGCAGATTAAAACAATTATATTAAAATTATGTGACCCAACATCTATCCATTTTTCAAATTCTCAACTCAAATATTAAAATTAAAGGTAAAATCCTAATCCATGTCTTTCATTTTCATTAAACTCTCTGTAATTTGAACTTTGCATGCAAAAATATATCGCTAGTTCAAAAAATTATCTTGATGGCTAATTTGTAAATATCAATAATTCCAATGGTTAATGTATAAGCATATAGTTAAGGTAGTTGAGATAAAACACTCCGACAAATTTTATTAATTTATCTACCCAACTAAAACGCATATATGATTGTTACTCTGTTAAACAAATTTACGTGACCAACATTTTATTGAAATGTTGACCAATTTCTTACGGTAAAAGATTATCATATATGATTTCTCTTGCACTTCAAATTAATTTTCGCAAAAATAAACCAGTTTCTTTGCACCTGATTCTTTGTTTTTTTTTTCTCTTCAAATCCAATTGCAAACATAACCATTAAATCATTTAATAGAGAAAATCCATCACTAAGAAGGACATAAAACAAAAACCTGAAAGCATGAAGCTGTTTGGGAAAGTCAAACATTGGGGACGCCACAATCCTTAAAAAATCTCTCCAATAACTCACACCTTTCACCGTCGGATTAAAACTCGTACCACAAACAACAGAGTCAAACAGCTGCTTCCTCTTGCAATCTTCCTTCTCCTCTGCCGGCAGATCAAAGAAAGCAGCGAACGCATCCATTACTGATCTTCTCAATTCCTCTGGCACTCCATGGTTCACAACCTGTACAAACCAAAAACATCTGTGCTTCGAAAATTCAATAAGAAGAAATTAATATGTGTGCTGCGGCAAAATCAATTTTTTTCTTTTTGTTTCTGATTCTGTTTCTTAGTTACAAGTTGATTGTTCATGGAACAAAAATTATCAATATTTGTTGGTTTTGAATTGGTTACCATGAAGCAGCCCCAGTTCTCACAGGTTTGGCCTAATTTCTGAACAATTTTTGCTCTTTCGCAGGGGGATTTGGATTTGAGGAGGGAGAAGTCGATTGTGGGAATTTCTTCAGCGTGGATGAGCTCGGCTGCGTTGCTGGTTGGGCTACGAGTGATGTAATGGGATGGCAAAGTTGTGACATTCTGATCGTTCGAATCAAGGAGTTCTTTCACAGTAGAATTTTGAGAAGAGGTAGTCATGATTGATGGAAAATGAGAGGGTCAAATTGTGTAGTTTAGGATGTAGGATTCTTTTGAATAAATAGGGGCAGTTAGGGTTTCTAAAAGTAATTATTATTATTATTATTGGGCCGACGGGCGGAAATCAGTTGGATGGTACCGGCCATCAAATATTAAAATAGTTTCTGGAAAATCACAAACAAAAGAAAATTTAAAAAAATAAAAACCTAAGTACGTTTCAGTATTAATTTTTTATCAAAGCAATTTCGATGGTAATGTTTACCTAATTCTTATAAAAGAACAGGCATATCAAATGAAGGAAGCATACGCAAAATTTAATCATATAATTAGTGATTTGAAATTTTCAAGCTGGCCATTAATAAATTGCAGTATACCATCATATTTCTTGGATCTAAGGTACATTTGGTTAGAATGTTCGATTGGATTGAAGGGGCATGTATGGGTAATTTAGTAATAATTATATATTTTATTTAATTAATTTTTATAATTATTTTAAATAATTTAACAAAATTATAATTATGGCAATAAATTATATATATATATATATTGTGAAGCGACAAAGCCGTTCTAAATCTAATGTTGTTCTTTGTAGTGAACGGATTTCAAGTTTACAAAAGGTAAACAACGATGATAATTACCAATTTATAAAACTTATAGGTAAAGAACTAAAATGTCAAAATCAAAATGTACAGGAGATACATATTAGGTTAGTTTTCTCCATAGTCTGGTTAAAATATATAGTGCCACTTGTTGTTTTAAAATAAATTATTAAAGAAGGAAATTCAGAAATTGAAGAAGTGAAACTAAAAGAATTTAANAAAGAACTAAAATGTCAAAATCAAAATGTACAGGAGATACATATTAGGTTAGTTTTCTCAATAGTCTGGTTAAACTTGTTGTTTTAAAATAAATTATTAAAGAAGGAAATTCAGAAATTGAAGAAGTGAAACTAAAAGAATTTAANGAAGAACTAAAATGTCAAAATCAAATTGTACAGGAGATACATATTAGGTTAGTTTTCTCCATGGTCTGGCTAAAATATATAGTGCCACTTGTTGTTTTAAAATAAATGATTAAAGAAGGAAATTCAGAAATTGAAGAAGTGAAACTAAGAGAATTTAAGATATAATGATCTAATTTGATTTTACATTCATTTTGCATTTTATAATAGAAATTTTAAAAATAACACTCCACATGGAATTGTCCACATAAACATTCTATATTTCATACTAACTAATTTAATTGTCTGATCATAATTTTAAATGGCCACTTAATGTCAAGCCACTCCAGATTTATTTCCACTGCCTGGACTTGTTGCATGCGGCAAGTGCAATTCATAACAATGAATTATCAATTACTCAAAATGATTTAGGGCAGAATATTGCAATGTTAATANAAGAATTTAAAATATAATGATCTAATTTGATTTTATATTCATTTTGCATTTTATAATAGAAATTTTAAAAATAACATTCCACATGGAATTGTCCACATAAAAATTCTATATTTCATACTACTTAATTTAATTGTCTGATCATAATTTTAAATGGCCACTTAATGTCAAGCAACTCAAGCTTTATTTCCACTGCCTGGACTTGTTGCATGCTGCAAGTGCAATTCATAACAATGAATTATCAATTACTCAAAATGATTTAGGGCAGAATATTGCAATGTTAATANACAAGCCACTCAAGATTTAGGTTGCGTTTGGCGCAGCGTTTTTACTGTTGCGCGGTACCGTCCCGTGAATTTTTCGCCTTTGTGGCGGGCGAACATGTAACGTGTGGGGTAACAAGGCCCCAGCTTTGTCGCAGCAGACTACCCTAAACTCAAGTGTTCCCCGAACTCCAGAAGCTCCTTTATTTCCACTGCTGGAGTTGTTGCATGCAGCAAGTGCAATTCATAACAATGAATTATCAATTACTCAAAATGATTTAGGGCAGAATATTGCAATGTTAATAAATGTAAATTACTTACTAGGATGGAATGAAATATATAAGTCACATAAATGAATATAATCAAACCAAATGATTAAAAGTCTATCAATACAATTTACAAAGTCCACGGAATGGATTATTAAAAAAATAATAATATTTCTTAAATTCATTTAAACTGAAAAGCCATCTAAGAGAGATCTTGAGAATTGGAAAAGGAGAAGAAGAGTATAATTCAAACAATTACTATGATAATACTAAAAAAAGAATAAAAACTATGAGAAAAGTAATACTAAATAACACGTTTATGTGAATTCTTACAACAATAAATTGTTATAATACACATCATAGAGGCCATATCATAGTAACAAATTTAGGATTTAAGATCACTCCACTTCACACAGGAACATACCTTGCTGACATATCATAGCTGCGAAATATTTTCGGTACAGAATGTATTATACAATATATCCGCTCTGATGGAATCGCTTTTCAAGTTTACCCTTAGAGAGACTTAAATACAGTACCTTATTTCATAGAAATTAACACTAAATTACACATTCATCTGGATTTAGATTCCATACTGCAAATTACACTTTTACAAGATCCATAACATAACTGTTGGATTTGTTCTGAAACTTTAATGCAAGGAACTCTTTGTACGTGATTCCACGGATTTTTGTGGGGCTATCAGAGCTAGCGAGCAACTTGAGCGCAGGAGCAATAGCAAAGCTTTCTAATGATGGCGTTATTGGAGTCAAAACAGAAATTCTTGTGCTTTCATTGTTAACCATGACCCTATGCACTATGCTCTTATACCTCCCGTTGCTCATAATCTGCAACAATAATACACAATATTTAAAACAGTAGTATTAAATTCTTTAAATAAGAGTCTACATTTAAATTGATATTATTTTAGTTAGTTGATTGTGTATATAATAGCTTATGGGATATTCTTTTTATAAAATAACATTAATACAGGCTTGTCGTGCAACTTTCAAGTTAAAGCACATATAGAAATGATAATTTCACTTGTGAAATATAAAGATATATTTTTTATTTGAAAAAGAAAATAATTCTGAGAAAAAGCTTGAGAATAGAAAATACTTGTAGAAACAAAATTATTGCACCTATACTAAATGCCTTTTGTTCAAATAAAATAATCTATTCCAAATTTTAAACAAATGAAATTATAATAACATATAAAAGCATTGAAAATGATATTTTGAATATTTACTTCTAAATATTAAAGATAATATCACTCTAACGGTAATTAACCCTCAGCTAATAATAGAGAACGAGTGAGTGCACTGAATACATACCTCAAGTATATCTCCTGCAAATAAGAGGAAAGAGTCAGGGATGAGTTGGAGGACGACCCATTTGCCATTGTGAAGAACTTGGAGGCCATTGAAGCCTTTGTTTTGTGTGAGAAGAGTGACATGGCAGGGATCAGAATGAGGAGGTAACCCCAAGACTAGCTCTGGTTGTGGGCACGGAGGATAGAAATTTCCTACCAGATTTTGACGGATTGAATTCGGTTCTAAAGCCTCTTCCATGACACTTTCGTCCAGCCCCAGGCTTTCCCAGATTGCTTTGAGTAGTTCATTGCAGATCTCTCTGGTCTGTCGTGCATACTCTTCAGATATTGCTCTGTTTATGAGAATACAACAAGTTTTGATTTTGTTAAATCTAATGATTGCTAAGCGGATTGGGAGCTCATAGAGTTAGTTTGATGTTTTGGATGATTTTGAGTAATGGTTGGTGCCGCTTGCCAACAATATATCTGAGAAGACTGTAGCTTTGAAGAAGAGAATAAATTTGAGCTATCCATGACAGATGGTTCTTGGGTGTGAGTTTAGAAGGGTGTTGTCAGGCAAAGTAGATGAACATGAGAGATGGAGGTGTGGTGGTGGCAGCCATCAAGAAGGGCAGTAGTAGCTAGTAATAGTGCAGGAAAGACGAGGAAAAGAGAGATTGTTTTGATACCATAAATTAATAAACATTTTTAATAGTTCCACATGATGAAAAACTTCCAGAATACATTTCCAATAGGTTGGAGGGACGTGTAAACATGTGTGGTAGGAAATACAAGTGTAGCCTAGCTCATGAGGAGGTAGCTGTCATTCATAAATAATGAGGTGGATAATTTGACTTTTTGTCAGTTCAATTCGAAAAACTTTTTAGCCAGTTTTCTGATTGATTTTCCCTGCTTGTTGCCATGAAAAAGGGATAAAACTCATTAGGAATTTTTTGCACGAGAAATGATTACGGATCACTGTTTGATCATAAATAATAGGATTGATGACGGACCATCTTTTCTGATTGGAAGGAGTTCCCTATAATAACTCTTAAAGTTTACATAAGAGTATGCAGGTTATTCAAATTCATCTAGGTCTTAAGACACCTTAGGGATAGTTTTGTTTAGAAATAAGAGGAAAGAAAAAATAAAGTTATACCTCCATTATAAAAACTTGAAAATGGAGGAATAAATTAAAAGAGGACATTTGAGTTTGAAATTGTGGAGAGAGAGGGAAAGAAAAAAAAAAATTGTGGAATATTATATTGAAATGGTGCAAGGGGCAATGTCAAAATTATTAATTAGATCGTTCCTTAAACAAGNTCTTTCGTTTCTATGTTGCATTTATGAGTTAAATTTCTCAGTTTTCTCCTTATATAATAATAAGAAACATGTGGTATATAATAAATCCGTTCATGAGCGTTTATTAAGAAAAATTTGCATACGTAAGACGTACGTAACATTGCTTATGTAGAGGTTATTTAAAAAATATTGGGGGGTAATATCCGCGTTATACCCCTTGTAACCTTCTGTAACATATATGTACTTTTTAGTAAGTTCTGTATTCATATATTTATAGGTTATAGGTAGGTTACAGGTAGGTTATAGGAAAGTTATATGGGGTATAATGTGTATATAATCTGTCAATATCTTCTGAATAACCTCTCTGACGTACACAACGCTGCATCCATCTTACGTACGTAAATTTTTCTCTCCTATCATATAGTATTTCGTCCTTTGACAAAGAGACGCACTCTCTATATACCGAGTTTAAAATTGCGTGCATGTCGCGTACTGTATGGAACTAATAAATTGTACATACATACCTCAACGAAATCCGCAACGAGAACGAAGAAGGAGCTAGGAATGAGCTGGACTGGTACCCATTTGCCATGGTGCATAACCTGAAGGCCGGGAAAGCTGCTGTTTTGCATGAGCAGAGTGAGAATGCCAGCGTCGGAATGAGGAGGGAGACCCAAAGCCAGCTCGGGCTGAGGACACGGAGGGTACAGATTTCCTACCATAATTTGGTGGCAACTTTCCATATTAAAAAATTCCTCCATGTAATTCGCTTCCAGCTCCAAGCTTTCACTTATTCCTCTCATTAATTCCTTCACGATCTCTCTAGTTTGCCTCGCGAACTCTTGTGAGCTCAATCTAGTTTTGATCAACTTGCTATTTGTTACTCATCATCGTGAATTTTTTGTTGTATTTAAGAGAAAAATTGCAGATTAAAAGAATTATATTAAAATTATGTGACCAACATCTATTCATTTTTCAAATTCTCAACTCAAATATTAAAATTAAAGGTAAAATCCTAATCCATATTTTTCTTTTTCATTAAATTCTCTATAATTTGAACTTTGCATGCATAAATATATCGCTTGTTCAAAAAAATTATCTTGATGGCTAATTTGTAAATATCAATATTTCCAATGGTTAATGTATAAGCATATATTTAAGGTAGTTGAGATAAAACACCCCCACAAATTTTATTAATTTATCTATCCAACTAAAACGCATATATGATTGATACTCTGTTAAACAAATTTACGTGACCAACATTTTATTAAAATGTTGACCAATTTCTTATGGTAAAAGATTATCATATATGATTTCTCTTGCACTTCAAATTAATTTTCGCAAAAATAAAGCAGTTTCTTTGCACCTGATTCTTCGTTTTTTTTCTCTTCAAATCCAATTGCAAACTTAACCATTAAATCATTTAATCGAGCAAATCCATCACTAAGAAGGACATAAAACAAAAACCTGAAAGCAAGAAGCTGTTTGGGCAAGTCAATGATTGGGGACGCCACAATCCTTAAAAAATCCCTCCAATAACTCACACCTTTCACCGTCGGATTAAAACTCGTACCACAAACAACAGAGTCAAACAGCTGCTTCCTCTTGCAATCTTCCTTCTCCTCTGCCGGCAGATCAAAGAAAGCAGCGAACGCTTCCATTACTGATGTTCTCAATTCCTCTGGCACTCCATGGTTCGCAACCTGTACAAACCAATAACATCTGTGCTTCGAAAATTCAATAAGAAGAAATTAATATGTGTGCATCAGCAAAATCGTTTTTTTCTTTTTGTTTCTGATTCTGTTTTCTTAGTTACAAGTTGATTGTTCATGGAACAAAAATTATCAACATTTGTTGGTTTTGAATTGGTTACCATGAAGCAGCCCCAGTTCTCACAGGCTTGGCCTAATTTCTGAACAATTTTTGCTCTTTCGCAGGGGGATTTGGATTTGAGGAGGGAGAAGTCGATTGTGGGAATTTCTTCAGCGTGGATGAGCTCGGCTGCGTTGCTGGTTGGGCTACGAGTGATGTAATGGGATGGCAAAGTTGTGACATTCTGATCGTTCGAATCAAGGAGTTCTTTCACAGTAGAACTTTGAGAAGAGGTAGTCATGATTGATGGAAAATGAGGGTCAATTTGTGTAGTATAGAGTTCACGTAGTGACATAAATAGGGTGTGTTATGGTTATTTTTGGGCCGACGGGTGGCAATCGGTGGGATGGTACCGGCCATCAAATATTAGAATAGTTTGTGGAAAATCATAAACAAAAAATAAAAACCAAAGTACTTTTCAGTATTAATTTTTTATCAAAGCAATTTCGATGGTAATGTATACCTAATTCTTATAAAAGAACAGGCATATCAAATGAAGGAAGCATACGCAATTTCATCAAAGTCTATGATTTGGCTAAAATATTTGAAATAAAAGCATACGCAAAGCATAGGCATAATTAGTGATTTGAAATTTTCAAGCTGGCCATTAATAAATTGCAGTATATCATCATATTTCTTGGATCTAAGATACATTTGGTTAGAATGTTTGATTGGGTTGAAGGGGCATGTATGGGTAATTTAGTAATAATTATATATTTTATTTAATTAATTTTTATAATTATTTTAAATAATTTAACAAAATTATAATTATGGCAATAAATTATATATATATATATATTGTGAAGCGACAAAGCCGTTCTAAATCTAATGTTGTTCTTTGTAGTGAACGGATTTCAAGTTTACAAAAGGTAAACAACGATGATAATTACCAATTTATAAAACTTGTAGGTGAAGAACTAAAATGTCAAAATCAAATTGTACAGGAGATACATATTAGGTTAGTTTTCTCCATGGTCTGGCTAAAATATATAGTGCCACTTGTTGTTTTAAAATAAATGATTAAAGAAGGAAATTCAGAAATTGAAGAAGTGAAACTAAGAGAATTTAAGATATAATGATCTAATTTGATTTTACATTCATTTTGCATTTTATAATAGAAATTTTAAAAATAACACTCCACATGGAATTGTCCACATAAACATTCTATATTTCATACTAACTAATTTAATTGTCTGATCATAATTTTAAATGGCCACTTAATGTCAAGCCACTCCAGATTTATTTCCACTGCCTGGACTTGTTGCATGCGGCAAGTGCAATTCATAACAATGAATTATCAATTACTCAAAATGATTTAGGGCAGAATATTGCAATGTTAATAAATGTAAATTACTTACTAGGATGGAATGAAATATATAAGTCACATAAATGAATATAATCAAACCAAATGATTAAAAGTCTATCAATACAATTTACAAAGTCCACGGAATGGATTATTAAATAAATAATAATATTTCTTAAATTCATTTAAACTGAAAAGCCATCTAAGAGAGATCTTGAGAATTGGAAAAGGAGAAGAAGAGTATAATTCAAACAATTACTATGATAATACTAAAAAAAGAATAAAAACTATGAGAAAAGTAATACTAAATAACACGTTTATGTGAATCCTTACAACAATAAATTGTTATAATACACATCATAGAGGCCATATCATAGTAACAAATTTAGGATTTAAGATCACTCCACTTCACACAGGAACATACCTTGCTGACATATCATAGCTGCGAAATATTTTCGGTACAGAATGTATTATACAATATATCCGCTCTGATGGAATCGCTTTTCAAGTTTACCCTTAGAGAGACTTAAATACAGTACCTTATTTCATAGAAATTAACACTAAATTACACATTCATCTGGATTTAGATTCCATACTGCAAATTACACTTTTACAAGATCCATAACATAACTGTTGGATTTGTTCTGAAACTTTAATGCAAGGAACTCTTTGTACGTGATTCCACGGATTTTTGTGGGGCTATCAGAGCTAGCGAGCAACTTGAGCGCAGGAGCAATAGCAAAGCTTTCTAATGATGGCGTTATTGGAGTCAAAACAGAAATTCTTGTGCTTTCATTGTTAACCATGACCTTATGCACTATGCTCTTATACCTCCCATTGCTCATAATCTGCAACAATATAATACACAATATTTAAAACAGTAGTATTAAATTCTTTAAATAAGATTCTACATTTAAATTGATATTATTTTAGTTAGTTGATTATGTATATAACAGCTTATGGGATATTCTTTTTATAAAATAACATTAATACAGGCTTGTCGTGCAACTTTCAAGTTAAAGCACATATAGAAATGATAATTTCACTTGTGAAATATAAAGTTATTTTTTTTATTTGAAAAAGAAAATAATTCTGAGAAAAAACTTGAGAATAGAAAATACTTGTAGAAACAAAATTATTGCACCTATAATAAAGTGAATGGAATGCCTTTTTGTTCAAATAAAATAATCTATTCCTAATTTTAAACAAATGAAATTATAATAACATATAAAAGCATTGAAATGATATTTTGAATATTTACATCTAAATATTAAATATAATATCACTCTAACGGTAAGTAACCCTCAGCTAATAGTAGAGAACGAGTGAGAGTACTGAATACATACCTCAAGTATATCTCCTGCAAATAAGAGGAAAGAGTCAGGGATGAGTTTGAGGACGACCCATTTGCCATTGTGAAGAACTTGGAGGCCATTGAAGCCTTTGTTTTGTGTGAGAAGAGTGACATAGCAGGGATCAGAATGAGGAGGTAACCCCAAGACTAGCTCTGGTTGTGGGCACGGAGGATAGAAATTTCCTACCAGACTTTGACGGATTGAATTCGGTTCTAAAGTCTCTTCCATGAAACTTTCGTCCAGCCCCAGGCTTTCCCAGATTGCTTTGAGTAGTTCATTGCAGATCTCTCTGGTCTGTCGTGCATACTCTTCAGATATTGCTCTGTTTATGAGAATACAACAAGTTTTGATTTTGTTAAATCTAATGATTGCTAAGCGGATTGGGAGTTCATAGAGTTAGTCTGATGTTTTTGATGATTTTGAGTAATGGTTGGTGCAGCTTGCCAACAATATATCTGAGAAGACTGTAGCTTTGAAGAAGAGAATAAATTTGAGCTCTCCATGACAGATGGTTCTTGGGTGTGAGTTTAAAAGGGTGTTGTTAGGCAAAGTAGATGAAGATGAGAGATGGAGGTGTGGTGGTGGCAGCCATCAAGAAGGGCAGTAGTAGCTAGTAATAGTGCAGGAAAGACGAGGAAAAGAGAGATTGTTTTGATACCATAAATTAATAAACATTTTTAATAGTTCCACATGATGAAAAATTTCCAGAATACATTTAAAATAGGTTGGAGGGACATGTACACAAGTATGGTAGGAAATACAAGCGTAGCCTAGCTCATGAGGAGGTAGCTGTCATTCATAAATAATGAGGTGGATAATTTGACTTTTTGTCAGTTCAATTCAAAAACTTTTTTAGTCAGTTTTCTGAGTGATTTTCCCTGCTTGTTGCATTGCCAAAGGGATAAAACTCATTAGGAATTTCTTGCATGAGAAATGATTACGGATCACCGTTTGATTATAAATAATAGGATTGATGACGGTCCATCTTTTCTGATTGGAAGGAGTTCCCTATAATAACTCTTAAAGTTTACATAAGAGTATGCAGGTTATTCAAATTCATCTAGGACTTAAGACACCTTAGGGATAGTTTTGTTTAGAAATAAGAGGATAGAAAAAATAAAGTTATACCTCCATTATAAAAACTTGAAAATGGAGGAATAAATTAAAGGAGGACATTTGAGTTTGAAATTGTGGAGAGAGAGGGAAAGAAAAAAAAAATTTGTGGAATATTATATTGAAATGGTGCAAGGGGCAATGTCAAAATTATTAATTAGATCGTTCCATAAACAAGNTACCCTTTGCGATGACTTCGATACACACCAAGGCCAAAATCAGTGAACAAATGACACAAAATAAGTGTGAAAACCCAAATTAGGGCTAATTTTACTAATTTCCAAGCAAAACAATAAGATAAAAGGTTGATCTACAATTTAAGAGGTAGATCAACTCTACAAATCCTAAGAATTACTAGTAATAAGACTCCAAAAGAAAAAAAAAACCTGCCTAAAAACATAACATAAAACAAACCCTAGCAAATTATCCCTAATAATAACTACTCCATAAGATACACTCAACATCCCCCAAAACCTCCCTTACTTTCCTCTCCTCGCGTACGCGATTACTGGCTTCATGAGTCCCACACAGGGGCTAGCTGCTCGCTGGTTTGGCTGGGCTGGCTAGGGCCAAACTGGTCCAGGGAGGACCGGCGTATCAATACCACTCCCAAAGAAGCACCTTGTCATCAAGGTGAAATGATGTAAATTACTTTTAGATCACTTCATAAGGTTCCCAAGTTGTTTCATAATTTAACATATCTTTCCATTTAATCAGCACTTCCTTTGCTCCACTCACTCGGCACACCCCTTGTATCTCCAAATGTTCCAAAATCACCTCCATGTCCTCTATCAACATCAGAGGTAAGGAGAACGAGGGTGTGTGATCTCTGATAACACGCCTTAGCTGTGATACATGAAACACTAGATGCAATGATGAGGATGGTGGTAACTTCAAATAGTATGTCATTGTCCTAATGTGTGTCACAATCTCATAGATTCCAAAATAATGTGGGTAAAGCTTCTCACTTCTCCCCTCGATCAGTATCTTCTGTCGGTAAAGTATAAGATTCAAATAAATCATGTCTCCATGCTCAAATTGTATCACCTTCCTATGTCCACCTGCCTTCCTTTTCATGATTTGTTGGGCTCTCAGCAGATATCCCTCGAGTTTTGTCAATATCATGTGCAAGTACTAGTAGTTGGATAGTGGTGTAGTGCTATGCACATAATATATCGATTGAGGTGGATCCCACTCATATACAATCCTGAAAGGAGTGGTCTGGTTTGCAGTATGGTATGAAGTGTTGTACCAATACCCAGCCCAAGCAAGCCACTTTGCCCAAATTTTCGGCGTATCTGATACAAAAGAATGCAAGCACATCTCCACACTCATTTTGATTATCTTTGTCTGGCCATCTTTCTGGGGATGATATGTTGTGCTCCTCTTTAGGATGGTCCCTTGCAACTTGAATAGTTCCTTCCATAAATGGTTAAGGAACACCTTGGCCCTGTCTGATACAATAGATCCTAGAATACCATACAAACAAACCATTTCTTATATGAATACCATGACAACTGAGACAATAAGGTAAGGGTATCCAAATGAAATGAAGTGTTTAAAATTTTTCAGACAATCCACTACCACCAATATCATAGCAAACACCTCAGATCGTGACACTACCTCTATAAAATCCATTGCCACCTCCTTCCAAATCTTCTCAAGTAAAGCTAGGGGTTTTAGTAACCCTCTAGGAGCAACGGTCAAATACTTGTGTAGTTGGCACATGTCGCACCCTCCACCATGTCCTCTACTTCTTTATGCATCCCTACCCAATACAGCTTGTCGACGGTTGACTATATAACTTTTGTTCCCCTGAATGCCCCTAATCGCGTTGCCATAAAACAAATGTAACAGTTTGAAGATAAACCCTAATACCCTCAGTAACACAAATCATCTCTAGTAGAGTAGTTGTTGTCCCCTCAATGTGTATCCAAGATGACTGTTCAGATCCTATAGCAACTCTGTCCTAATCTTCCTCGGCCATTCATCCTGCTAGCTCTCCTTCCTCGGGGCTTCCCAATCTAAGACCAGGAGTACTGATAATGTAATCAGTTGAGGCTCTTTCACCTTCCTCGATTGTGCATCTTCGGCTTCATTCTCTAATCCTGGGTGGTATTGAATCTCAAAATCATATCCAAGTAATTTGGATAGCCACTTATGATGCTTTTCAATCACCATCCTTTGCTCCGACAAATACTTTACGCTCCTTTGATCTGTCACGACTAAAAAGTGCCTCCCCAATAGATAGGGATACCACTTCTGAATGACCAAGACAATAACCATCAATTTCCGCTCTTAAACGGACTTGAGAATCGCCTTGGCCTTGAACATGTAGCTAAAATAGGTAATAGGTCGCGAGTTCTGCAAGTACATTGCCCCCAATTCATACCCTAATGCATCCATCTCTACCACAAATGGCCAACAAAATTTTGGAAGTGTTAATACCGGAACACGGGTCATGACTCTCTTCAGCCGTTCAAAGGCTTGCGTTGCTTATTCCCCCTACTTGAAATTATCTCTCTTCAGTAGCTCTGTCAATGACCATGTTATCGTATCATACCCTCTCATGCCAATTAAGCCTAAAAATCCACTCAAACTCTCTCAAGCTCCCCGGCAAAGGCCAATCCAACATAGCTTCTATCTTGGATTGATCTGGTGCTACCGCTGCCTTAATCACTACATTGTCACGAACAAAAAGTCTCACATCGGCTAGGAGTAGGGCCAAAAAACAGTATTTAAGTCCTGGGCTGCCCACCATCTCCAAAGAGCTCTTTTCGGAGGTGACAAGTGGTATCAGAGCAGATTACTGCCTGACAGGTGTGTGGACTCTCCATAGTTTAGTGGGGCCTTCGGTGGAGCCGATCCGTGACGAGGGCGTCACGTGATTGGGTGTAAGAGAATGTCACGGACAAAAAGTCTCACATCAGCTACGTGTATGGCCGAAAAGCAGTATTTATGTCTTGGGTTGCCCACCACCCCTAAAAGCTCTTTTGGAGGTGACAAATGCCCTACATACTCCATCTGTGACAGCGCAAAGGAAAATTTCTTCAAGTTAGGATACAACTGGTGCTTTCTCCAAGACTCCAATACTATCCTCAAGCGTCGCATATGCTCCGCCTTTATACAATTGTATAACAGGATGTCATAAAAAACCAAGATGAACTTCCTAACGTAAGGCTAAAAAATCCTATTCAGGAAAGATTGAAATGTAGCAAGAACAGTAAGGTCGAATGACATCACGAAAAACTCGTATGTCCTTTATGAGCCTCAATGCTAACTTGTGTACATCACTTGAATTCATTCAGATCTAATGTTATCCCAACTTCATATCAATTTTTGATGACTGCTCCATAAAGTTTATCCAATATCCCATCAATCACCGGGATAAGAAACTTGTCACGTACAGTTTCCTTGTTCAAAGCCCTGTGGTAGACGTAAAATCTCTAGCTACATCTTTTTTCTTCTCTAATAAAACTGGACGTAATAAGATGCTCACATTGGGCTTGATAAACCCTTCTTTGAGCAACTCTTGGATCAATTTCTCTATCTCATCGTTATGAATTTGATGATATTGATATGGTCTGACACCAATAAGAGGAGCTACTTCCTTTAACATAACAACATGCTCAGTGTTGGCAGCCCACTAAGTGGCTGAGAGATATCATAAAACTGATGTAGAAGCTATTGAACACACTTTAGGAACTCCATAACTCTAGTGCTCGGGTCATCTCTATACTCTACAGCTCCACCAAATGGCCCAACCTACTCATCGTATCGTCATGGCCATGGTTTTGAGTGAGACCTTAGTTCTACATAAGCTAACATCTTCTCTCAGCACCACCTTCCTCCCCTTCGCCCAAATCTCCATATTCAGAGATTTTCAATTCACCTTAGTCTCCCCAATCGTTTGTAGCAACTTCATTCCTAGAATTTAAACAATGTTTCACAAATCCAAGAGATGGAAATCATCCACCACCTATAGGCCCTATAGTGTCAACACTAATCCCCTGCAAATTACCCAACATTTCTTCACTTTTTTCCTTTCCCCATCATGACTCCAAATATTCGTG
>JXCR01082722.1:0-10644 GCA_002079205.1 Phalaenopsis hybrid cultivar
AGCACAAATCTTGAGGCATGACATGATCTCGAAACGATATTTTGAATAAGAAACGTTTAAATCTTATTAAAGTCATCCAAAACTCTGATTTCAACAAACTTATAGTCAAACTGGCCAGCTCGATGAGATGAACCTAATGATATAAAAACTAGTTAGATCCGAGTCAAATCAAACCCAGATCAAGTGATTAAACCAATCTTAGAAGATGTTCAGACACATTTGAGAGGTCAAATAGACGCATACACTAGCAATCATATACTCAGATCGAGCCTCTCGACAAGACAAATCCAACAAGCCCAAGATTGCACAATTCTAACATCGTTAAGGTACTCAAATGTCCATTAAACGTATTTTGATCGGAGGAAGTTTTTCAGACTGTCCGATCAAAATGATTCATATTCATGCATTAATGACACCCAGAACACTATAAATAGAGTCTCACACCTCACATGAGGGGTGAGACTTGAAGCTTCAGAGAGAACTGTATGCACTGAGAAGGAGCTGAAGTCCAGCACCATCACTACGTCGTCGGCCACCGTCGATCATCATCGACCGCCGCCAACCGTCGTCCACACCCGTTGATCGTTGTCAGCCATTGTTGACTGTCACTGGCTATCACCACCAAGCATTGTCAATCACCACCAACTAGACACCGTCAGTCATCGTCATGGGACATGAGCTCATCACTACGGTCCATGTGTCAATAATAACCTACGTGGTTCGCAGCTCGTGCAACTCCCGACTCTAGCCCCCACGGCCTACGAACGTCATTCATACTCACCCCTATGACCTACCTGGTTCATAGCTCGTGCAGCTCCCTACTCCGGCCTCCGCGACCTACAAACGTCATTCATACTCGCTCAAACAACCTACATGGTCATCATCTCATGTAACTCCCGACTCCGGCCCTCGCGGCCTACGGATATCATTCATATTTGTCCCTACAGCCTACTTGGNATCATTCATACTCGCTCAAACAACCTACATGGTCATCAGCTCATGTAACTCCCGACTCCGGCCCTCGCGGCCTACGGATATCATTCATATTTGTCCCTACAGCCTACTTGGGCTCACAACTCTTGCGGCTCCCAGCTCCGGCCCCAGCGGCTTGCGGATGTCATTCATACTCGCCACTATGGTTTATGTGGTCTACAGTTCCCGTAACTGCTTACTACAATTTCTTTGGCCAATCAACGCTTCTGAAGCAACCATCTACAACACTCTTAATGGATTAATACCTCCATAATAATCAACAATGATTCTTGCAACATGTAGTCTTCANCGACAATACGCCAAAAGTCAGAACACGCTATATTGCCTAGAAAACTGCAAAATTGCACAGACAACCTCCATTTTTGCTGCTTGAGTCATCTCTTACCTCAAAAACTTGGTCTAGGGCATCACATTGCGGGCTAAAGAGAAGGATTTGGAGGACAAAAACCATAGATTTTATTTTCTCTTGGTAAGAGCTTCACTTTAACTTATAAATTTTTTATTTTCACCATGGATTTTGGGAGATCTAAAAAATGGGATTTTTTATGAAAGTGTTTGAAGAAAACTAATGGTGAAAAGTTTCTTACCAAATAATCTTGCTTAGGGAGTTAGATTTTTAATTCAGTAATTTAGTTGGAATTTATTTGAATTTTTGTAGAATTTCCAATGGCTCCCCAAGTCAAGCGAGGAAGACCGTCCGATGATTTTGATGCTCGACAATTTGTTAGTTTCAAAGCCCAACACAGTTACAATACCTTATTTGAGAAGAAAAGAATGATCCAGAAATGAGCATTTGCAAACCCAGGAGGTGAGGTCGAGAGGTTGATTCACGCTAGAAATTGGGAGCGATTCTACTACTTCACAGCTGTGGCAATCGTCCCTATGATCCGAGAGTCTTATGCAAACTTGAGATTCACTGCGAGAGATCACACTTTGGTGAGAGGTACGCAAGTGGAATTTACCTCTGAAAAGATCAATGCATTGTATGGGCTTATAAATGTCTTCCATGACGAATATGCCATTTTTTCAATTACTGATTCATCACTGGAAAAAGTTATTGCCTTTTCGACTGATGGAAGAGGAGAGTGGAAAATAAAGAATAATAAGATAGTTAACTTCCTTGCTTCCATGTTAAATATTCAGTCAAAAATATGACATCATTTCATCTCTGTCAGACTTTTACCTGCAAATCATCTTGCTGATGTTATAAAGGATCGAGCTGTGTTGAACTATTGCATTCAGAACATGAAGGCACTTATAGTTCATCACGTTCGAAGTATTGCTGGTAGTTCTACTGCTGGAGGTTTGGGATATTCTGCCTTGATTTTCACTCTATGTGAACAATCAGGAGTTGAATCCCATAGAAATGAAGAGAGGTTACGACCTCAGAACCCAATTGGGAAGCACATGATTCAAAGGATAGAATCATTTGTTGAGTCTAGAGTGGACGAAGGGATAGGCCCTCTACATCTGCTGTAGGGGCATCTACTTCTAGTGATGCATCGTTGGAAGGTGTTATGGACCGGCTTATGATTCAACAATATGATATTATTAATATACAGACTCAGTTGGGAGAGACAGATGCAAGGAATGCATATAATGATGAATATCAGCAGAGAAGAGTTCAACATGATGTAGATTTTCAAAATGCTATGGTTAGGCACTTTATGGGTGAACCTGACATGAACTTTCTTGTTTGCCCCAGCTTTGTTCCATATGCTCCCATTCGTGATGAAAATGAAGAAGCAAGAAAAGAAGAAGATGATGATGATGCTGATGATGGAGTGGAAGGAGATGAAGATTAATATTTTATGAGTCTTGCTTAGTTATTTTTGATGTGTTTATGTTTATATTAGGATGTACTTTTATTTGGAAAACTTGTTGTAGTAACAAAAGTTTTTATGTTATGTTGTGAACTTGTAGTTTGTAATAGTAATTGTAGACTTTCACTTTTTCTGCATTTTTAGTATTTTCAGTTTTTATTTTTTTTCAATTTTTGTATTTAAGTGTTTAATTCCCAACAAGTTCTTTAGAATATATTATGTTTTATTTAATGCTTTAAAGCCTGCATGTATTTTTACAGTTAGCAGTACACCAGAACCAATTTCATGTTCAGAAATCCACTACAGGTTAGTTTTTATTTTCATGCATTTATTGTTTTCTTTCACCAACTATAATTTTGTACTAAAATGTTTTTAAAATCATTCAAAAATTTAAGTTTGGGGGAAAAGAAAATTTTCTTTTGAAATGGGGAAAACTAAATTTTATTTGTCCTTAAGTAACTATATTTTTCAAAATTTATTTAACATGACCTGGGATATTAAGATTTAACTTTAAATGATTATAATTATGTTTATAAATATTATAATAAATTTAGGTAAAGATTTTTAATAATGAAGGTTAATTCTAAAGTTAAAGATAATTGGTATGATATGATGAGACTATGCTTTTCTATTTTAAGTAAGGGAAAATTGTATTTTTAAAGTGTTAAGAATATTAGTGTTTCATGTAAGAAGAAAGAAATGAGACTTTATGAAAAACCATATACTAGTATAACTTTATTAAGTAAGAAGGGGTGTGGAGTTTTGACTTTAAGAAGAGGATGGTGAAGTTCAAAATTATTAAAGGCTATCCAGATATAGTAATCCTCACAAGAAAAAAAAAAGATAAAGAAAGAATTAAAAAGATCCTAAAAAAAAAAGAAGAAAAAGAAAAGAAAAGAAAAAAAAAAGTGAGGAGAAGCTTGAGAAGATGCCTAATAAAAAATTGGTTTCACTTAAATCAATTTAAGGAAGAAGCTTTATTATACTTTCTAAACTTGTATTAAAGTATTAGTAGCATTTCTAGTGAAGTTTTTTATGAAATTATTTTTCATATGAATGTTCTAAATGTCCTTAGCCTGATAAATTGCAATTCTTCTTGAAAAGAATAGAGATTCAGAAATCTTAAATTTGATTACTAGATATTCCTAGACTTGGGGTTTGAACCTAAGTTATTAAATGTTTTTCTTAAATTTTGCTATTATATTTATTGAACTAAAGTATAGAAGTGATAAGTTAATCTCTATCCTAAGGACATATGCTTTTATGTAATAAAAGTGTCACTTGAGACAAGTAACATTGAAATTTTGGAGATTTTGACCCACAAAATAAATATATTGTTTTAAGTACCATTTTTATGTCTATTTTTTGTGATATTGCACTTTAATGAAAGATATTTTTGTGTTTTTGTTGTAGGTATTTCATTTTTAGGCATTTGGAGAAAAAATATCAAAAAGAGCAAAATTTGGAGCAAAAACAGCCAATTTTGGGGTTTGGCGCATGATGCGCCAAAATCCAGAGCACTGGCGCATCATGCTCCACTCTGGCGCATGATGCGCCAAACGCAACTTTTTCAAATTAAGGCGATTTAAGACAAATTTTGCGCAAATTTTCAAAGGAATACTTGTTTTAAGCACCCCATTGAGTGATTCAATGCATGTTGACACTTTGGAAGGTTCCAATTTGAAGGGATTTGACTCTTGGATCAATGAGACATCTTTTAAAATTCAAAGTTTTGACTTTTGAATTTTGGATAGAATTTAAATTCTTTTGAGAAGAGAGAACCAACCAACAAAAAAGAACCTCTAAAGAGACTAGAAGGGGGGATGAAAAGTTAGAGAGAGAGAGAGGCGTGAGTTAGAGAGATGAATGAGGAGATTTTCTTCTAGGGTTGTAAGAGGAGAGAGAAAGCGAGAGATTTCTTCTTCATTACACTTCTAAGAGAGAATTTGGAGAGATTGTAAGGAGAGAAAGACTTGGAGAGAACTTTTAGGAATTTGCTTGGGAAGTATTGTGAGATAAGTCATATTTTTTTATTTCTTTTATCTGTAAACTTGTTTTCATATATGAAATCCGTGTTTTATCGTATTCTTCTCATGAATTCTAAGTAATCTTCTTTATCCTTCTCCCTAATTTGAAGAAATGAATTTGTGAAGAATTGATTTTATTTTCTATGGTTTTAAATGTTAATAATTTGTAATGATTTGAACTCTGGTCTTCATTTACTTTTTTATCTGGCCAATTGATTTATAAAAATGTGTTGAGAATTATATGTTCTGAAAAAGGGATATGATTTCTACAACAGAGGGAGAATCACATTTGATTTCATGGGAGAGTAATTCATTCATGAGATTGGGTGCAAATAAATAGGGAAATATACTTTGATGGATGTAGAATTGAAAGATTTTAAGGTGACAGATTAGAATCCCCAATTTGGTTCAGTGATTGGAAACTAATGCGAGCATGTTAGCCCTCAGGGGAGGGAGTAGTGAGAGCTCTGGAGAGACAGCTGATATCCTCCCAGCCTAACCACGAAATTAGGGACTAAACTCTGTATTAGTCAATGTTCTTTATAGCGCTCGGAAGAAGGTAGAGAATATGATTGCTCCTATTTCGCACAAAACAATTTTTAAATATATTTTATAAATGATTTCAATTTCTTCACAAGCCATATTTTTATTGTAAAGGGAAGGATGTTTTCTCATACTTGAACTTTTCGTCAACAAAAACCTTTATTTTATTTTAGCAATTTACTTTTGAAAGTTTAACATTTAGTTTAATTTACTTGTTATAGTCGTACGTCAGCATAGTTAGTAGCATTTCACTTAAGTAGTTTAATTTCAAACTTAGCACTTCACTTTGTTTTTATATTATAATAGAACATAAATAACTAGCTTATATATATTTCTAACTTCCCTATGGGATCGATATCTAGGACTCCATTAGAGCCCTATATTACTTGGCGATACGTATACTTGCGTAGTATGTAAACGAGAATTGAGATTTTAAAGAGGTTTTTAAAGATAAATTATTTTCATCAAAATTATATTATAGTTTGGGTTACATTATTGCATCATTATTATTAAGCTTAACAAATTCCCGTCGCATCAGTCCACACCCATCGATCGTCGTTAGCCACTATCAACCATTATCGTCGATCACCACAAATCATTGTCAATTAGCACCAACCAGGCGCCGTCAATCATCGTCGTGAGACATGAGGTCATCACCATGGTCCATGTGTTAACAATGACCTACGTTGTTCTTAGCTCATGCAACTCCCGACTCTGGTCCTCACGGCCTACGAACGTCATTCATACTCGCCCCTACGACCTACCTGGTTCATAGCTCGAGTAGCTCCCGACTCTGACCTCCGCGGCCTACAAACGTTATTCATACTCACTTAAACGAACTATGTGGTCATTAGCTGATGCAGCTCCCGACTCCGGCCCCGCGGCCTACGAATATCATTCATATTTGCCCCTACGACCTACGTGGGCTCACAACTCGTGCGGCTCTCTACTTTGGCCCTGGCGGTCTACGAACGTCATTCATACTCGCCACTACAGTCTATGTGGTCCACAGTTCCCGTAACTACTTAATACAATTTATTTGGTCAATCAACGCTTCTGAAGCAACCACTACAACACTCACAATAAATTACTACCTCAACAATAATCAACAATGATCATTGCAATATGTTGTCTCTAAGAACTGCAACCAGATTATAATTATGCAACTTTGTAATTCCATCTTCCCTAATTTAGGGGAGTAATGAACCTGTGTACTCATCATTCATACTGAATTATTTCAACTGGGTTTGACCCCATGATTTTTCTCCATTTCAAGGGTTTTCCACGTAAAAAATTGAAGTGTCACTTTTTGCTTACTCTTTTCTCTCTGTGTGTTGAATTCTCTTGAAACGCTAAGACGATAATTCATTACTCTACCACTACGAATTTTCTGTCACACATCAACATGTATGTAAATATTCCTAAAAATTTTAAACTTTTATCTCAAACTCAAACGAAACATAAACAACTTATGATCTTACTAAGCTAAATCCAATTAATAACATTCTCAAACTTGACTCCACTTTATTATCATTTTATTTTTGGCTTACCTATTTGGTCATTTCATATGCATATATACGTTGACCACCTCGCAAACAGTCGGTGCCCCGGCAATTTGGGCATGGNTGGTCATTTCATATGCATATATACGTTGACCACCTCGCAAACAGTCGGTGCCCCGGCAATTTGGGCATGGCCGAGCCCGAACACGGGCGACCACCGTAAAATAACAAAAATACCACTGATGCAAGCTTGCTGGCAGAGGATGGCTATCAGGGGCTATTCCGTCAAACCAAATTACAATTTATCATCAAATTCNCGGTCATTTCATATGCATATATACGTTGACCACCTCGCAAACAGTCGGTGCCCCGGCAATTTGGGCATGGCCGAGCCCGAACACGGGCGACCACCGTAAAATAACAAAAATACCACTGATGCAAGCTTGCTGGCAGAGGATGGCTATCAGGGGCTATTCCGTCAAACCAAATTACAATTTATCATCAAATTCTAACGCAGAAAAATAATAATAAATAAAGAAAAAAAAAACAGAGGGCCCATGACAAACTATCCTCTACATTCCGAGCTTTCGTCTTCGATCGATCGGCACCCTTCCTCGTCGCCGTCGCTCTTTTCTCTTATTATCCATCTTCTCCTTTCTCACACCCTTTACTTCTACAATCACTATCGAAATCACGTTTCTTTGATCTTCATATTACTGTTAGTTTTCAACCTTGGCTTTTATTTTTTTCCCGGCTGCGGCGGATTCCGGTGAAATCTCCGGCGGTTAAAGAGCAGATGCCCGTGCTTTTCAGCGGCGGATTTTGGAAGTAGAGTGGATAAGGGGCTTATTCTCGGTCCTATTTGTTGATTCGATCTGCTGATTTGGAAATTAGGGTTTTGAAGGGTTATCAATATGCCGAGGAGTTCTCGTCACAAGTCGCACCGTTCTCATAAGCATAGTTCAAGAGATGCGCGAGAGCGGTCTGAATCTGAGGATGATGGGAACTCGAGGGATCGTAGGCAGAGAGTGGAGGAAGTATGCTCTGGTTCAGCGGCTAGGGTTTCGAAAGATTCTGAGGCGGATAAGAGAAAGTCCTCATCTTCGCTACTTGCTTCACAGGAGAGGAATAAGGGCCTTTCTGAAAATGGAGATTGTTCAGCTGAACATGGCAGGAAGCGGAAAGAGAGAGGGGACGACTTTGCTACGCCTGATAGATGGAATGGTAGCGGAAAGGATGATGGGCTAGCCGAAAAGATTTCTAAAGAAGAGGCTTTTGGATCCTTTGATAATGAGAAAGTGGAGAAGTCAAAAATTTTGACTGTTGAATCGAAGAGTAGGTCGAGTAGAAGGCGTGAGAGTTCTGCAGAGAGGTATGTGGTAAGCAGCAACAGGTCTGAGTCTTTGAAGAGGAGGTCCGAGAAGGAATATAGCAGACGGGAGATTAGGGAGGATAAAGAGAGAGACATAGAGCGTGGTTCAGAGGGTGAAAAGGACCGAGAACGTGCGTCAGAGAGAGACAAGAGAGTTCAGGATGCCAGGCTTGGGAAATCTGATGATGTAGAGATGAGGAACCAAGGCTCCAGGAGAGGAGGTGCTGAGGAGGAGCGGTTGACAAAACAGGATAATACTGGTAAGGTAACCGGAACATTGGTTTTTTCTATTTAAGGTGAAGTTGTTATTGTACATTATGTTGGTAAGCTATCTTTGAACAATCCCTGAAGTTTTTTGTGTCATTAAATGTTGATCATTTCATATAGTGTCTCTCATCAATGCATGAATTAAGAAGCAGAAGGGGATGTGGTTTATCTTCGTTTTAGGGCGACAGTTTATTACCCTCTGCAAAGAATTTTGTTGTAGGAGAATAATAATATCAACGTGTTACTGGCAATATCAGTTTATCTGATTAAAGGCATTGATATACTTTGCTTACAAGAATGTGCATATCCTACATTAAAAAGTATTGAATTACTATGATATAATTGTCTATAATGTCTTGTGGCCTTGTATCTTCCTTCTAGCCAGTGTAAATGATGTAAGGCTCTTTTTCTCATGATGCTTAAAGCTTGCATTTTGAGATTTATCTAGGCTGGCACCATAGATGTTTTGGGCGTTCAGGAAATTCTCATTTATTATAGTGTGTGACATTTTGATTTCTGATTATTATAAAGCTCAAGTCTTTTATTATACCCTTTTTCACACTGCAGTTACATTTTTCACCTCGACATATGGTTTGTGCTCATAAATTCATTCTTGAAGGTGTTTTTCAAGCCTTTTGTTCCCCTTTATATTTTTTTAATAATGTGTTTATTGGTGGTAAGTGGTCTTGAAGATGCTTTTAATGAATTAAATTGAAGAGAATATGTTTGGTTTGGTCGTGTTATATGAAGATTAGATGACAGGAATTCTCTAATATGTTAGGTGATCATTTAAACTTGTATTATTTATATGGAAATGAGTATGTTTTTTGTATTTTTTTTAGTGAAATTAGAGAAAACAAGATTTAACATTTTATTCCGTTTCTTTTAGCCTCTTTTGCAAATTTTTTTGCTTTTGTGCTATAATCATGCTATATCAAGTTAATCTTTCTGATTCTTCAAGCATTCATAAGATTGTGGGGGACTTTCTACAATTTCCTTATCATTATCTTTTTGTTAAATGGTATATTTTTTCCTCTTGACCACACGTAGTTGGATTAAGGCTTTGTTGTTGTTGTTGTTGTTGTTGTTTTATATTTTTTCCTCTTAGTGAATGCTTTGTAGAAGTTCTTTGTAATAGCAGAGGCTTCGTAGAGGCACACCAACGTAGGTTTGTATAGTTGAGGTGTTTAGGAAAGTCAGTCAATTCATTTGGAGTAAGAAACTATAAATGGATTAACATGTTTTAAGCAAATTATTTAATTACTTTTGTGAAGAGAACCATAAATGTAACAGGAAAAAGGGAAAGATAATTTGTAGCATAACTTTTTAGAGAAGGCAACTTATTACATGCTTGGTACAAATGAAGGTGTTGCCGCAAAACTAGATTGAATGGAAGGCATTTTCTTTTAAATTAGTTCTAGGCATTGTTCTTAAATTCCTCTTATCTTCTTGAGTTTTGATCCTTATTCAAGGTCTTGTTCAGTTTTTCTATGCCAGAAAAGTTTGTGAAAGTAAGCCAATTGGAGATATTGTTTCACCTACTCCAAAGAAAAAAAGAGCACCCCGTGTTTGGCAACTGCTTGTTGGTTTAACTTAAATCATGAGTCGAGAGCATACTGGATGAAAACACTGTTTTGTTTTTTACTTAATGCATGGTCTTTGCTATAGGTTTTCATTCTGCTTTTAAATGTATTTATTTTGCACTAAATAGGACTTTATTCAAAACAATGTTACTCCTATGGTTAGCCAATTTTTTTCCCATTTTTTTATGTATAATCATAAATTCTTGAAAACATTTTTTACTCTGAAGCTTTGTTAATATTTTGCATTGTTATTTTTCTCGTAATATGGTGCATGAAGTTTCAGATTTCAGTAGTTTAATTTCTCTTTGAATGGTAATGCTTGTTGGGTTCTGTAATTAGTTGTTTTAGGATTTTGCTTGTAGTTGTTTGACACTAAAGCTCTTAGAAGTTCTAGGTTATGGTGAGTTGAATTGCCCTGGCTTTTCATGTGCTGGTGTTTTGAGAGCCAAAGTTTCAAATTTTGTATATGTTGAGAAGAAGATATATTTTTCAACATAAACATAAATCTAAGCTTAAGGTGAATGTTAGTAAATT
>JXCR01082725.1:0-23224 GCA_002079205.1 Phalaenopsis hybrid cultivar
GTCAATCAAGACATCAGAGGAGAAAATGTGATTTTTCAAAATTTAATTTAATTTACATAATTGTTTATGCAAAAATAGGATTTTTCAAAGAAAATTCCATAACTTGACCAAGACAAAGTATAATCCCTTCAAATTTTTACTGGCAATAGAATTAGATTAGTGAACCATTTGAAACAAATTTCATAATTTATTGAGTTTTTTGTGAATTATTAGAATTATTTTAATTTTTGGAGCATTTATTAATTATAAAATATTTTAAGAGTGGAANTGTGAATTATTAGAATTATTTTAATTTTTGGAGCATTTATTAATTATAAAATATTTTAAGAGTGGAAAATTAAGTTTTATATTTTTAAAAAATCTCCCTGAGGTCAGAGAACCTAGAAAAAATTTTTGATATTTTCTTAATTTTTATTTGAGTTATTGGAATTATTTTGGTGAAAATCCATTTTTCACCTTTGAAAAATNACCTGAGGTCAGAGAACCTAGAAAAAAAATTCGATATTTTCTTAATTTTTATTTGAGTTATTGGAATTATTTTGGTGAAAATCCATTTTTCACCTTTGAAAAATATTTTAAGATTTAAAATTCAATATCTTCACTTAGAAAATTAGGGAAAATATTCCAATTGTTCCTAAGTACTTAGGAACCAATTTCAAACATTTTCATGAATTTTATTATTTTTGTGATTTTTATCATTTTTTAATTATTTAAATTAAAAATAGGTTTGAAAATGAAGTTTTTATTTTAATTTCAAATTTATTTTTATAAAATTCCTTCGATGACAGAGAACTCAAAAAACAAATTTTTATAATTTTTTAAGTTATATTTTAATTATTAAAAATTATTTTTGTACCAAAAAAGTCATTTAACTTGAAAAAATCAATTTCAGTTATTAAATGAGCTTCAAATGTTTTGAAATTTTTATGGGGAGTTCTATGAACTTTGAATCTTAGTAAAGATTAGAAATCAGGTCATTTAGATGTTTGTATTACCCAAAATTAATTTTCTTTGTGTTTTATGGTTTGTGGAAATTAGNCCAAATGTTTTGAAATTTTTAATGGGGAGTTCTATGAACTTTGAATTTTAGTAAGGATTAAAAATCAGGTCATTTAGATGTTTGTATTACCCAAAATTAATTTTCTTTGTGTTTTATGGTTTGTGGAAATTAGGTACATTCTTAATGGCTTAACCTATGAAATATTTTTCAAAGGGTTCTCTGGTCATAGCACACCTTCCAAAATTTTCTTGAAATTTCCTAAGCAGCATGCTAATTATTATGATTAATTCATGCAAATAATCGACATAATCTTAAAAAATATGGCTCTCTGTCCAGAGATGTTCTCCGACTTTGGAAAAATCAGGGAATGTTCCCTAAGACAGAGGCATCAATATGCCAAAATCTCAGGCTATGGTGAANAGACATAATCTTAAAAAATATGGCTCTCTGTCCAGAGATTTTCTCTGACTTTGGAAAAATCAGGGAATGTTCCCTAAGACAGAGGCATCAATATGCCAAAATCTCAGGCTATGGTGAAATATCTACATGCATGAAGAATCAAAAGACTCAAAAAAGTATTTAATTAATTAAAATAAAACGTGCATCAAATAAACCTCAAACTATTTTCAAATTGTTCTCCTCTATTTACTAAGCACCAGAGTTTTTTTATTTTATTTTTATGATTTTTCTACATCAAGATATGAATTTTTGAAGTTAGGAGGCATTTTTTGATTTATTTAAATCCGTATTTATATATTTAAACACGCGACGCCATGTCAACCTACGGCGGCTCCGAAGGTCCATGCAGCGTGCTCCTTTTTGACGCCGCCATCCACCTCAGTGATGACTAGGCTCGCTGTTCATGCAAGGGAGCGCTTTCCGGCTTGATCTCATCCGTGGATGAGATAAACGCGTCACCAGACGGCTGTCCGTCATCGTCCCCAATGACCTAGCTTGAGAACCGTCCATCTTCAAGGCTTGATATCTCCCTCATTTCTCAAACAAATAAAATGAATTTTTTTGAAAAAATGCTCGTCTAGACTAGAGAAACATATCTATACGGTTAAGATGCCATGAAATTATGCCTAATCAAATGGATAATCAAAATAGGCTCGGGAAGAGAGGGAGTTCAATACCTTTGCTATGAGATGGGAANATGCTCGTCTAGACTAGAGGAACATATCTATACGGTTAAGATGCCATGAAATTAAGCCTAATCAAATGGATAATCAAAATAGGCTCGGGAAGAGAGGGAGTTCAATACCTTTGCTATGAGATGGGAAATTTCAATCAGAGGGACTCAACACGTTCTTTGAGGTCCAAGGAGGCTAGGGATTGAGCCTCTTTTTGTGGTGAAAGGTCTAGTATGAATTCGACCAAGCTCAATTTCAGGTGTTGGTCTAGAGTTATGCTAGGGTCTCTGTGGAGGGGGTATTTGATGGGGCTTCTCCTTTTTTCACTATGGTGAAGGTGTGGGTAAGTTTAATTTGAGTTTCATGGACTGTGGAGGTGTATTGAGGTCCAAGGAGGCTCAAACATTTGATTTGGATGAGGTGGCCTCTAGGTTTGAAATGGGTTTGATTTGTAGGAGGTGGCTCACGATTTTGTTTTTTTCCGGCCACTAGGCTGGCCAGCCAGGCCAGGGGAGGTGGCTAGGTGGGCAGGTGAGCCAGGGGAATATGTCACAGCAATTAAGTGNTTGAAATCCATACTCAATCATGTTTTTATTGTTTGCCTTAAAATAAAAACAAAAAAATTACAAGATGAGTATAGCTTACGTGCACTTCAAGCCATTAACGAAGGACTTTTTCGATGAAAAAAATTATAATGATTTAATTGTGTAAATTTAATGAATCTACAAATAATATGCTCCAACATTGGAAAATTTGTGAATCAAGTAAAATTAATATTTGAAATACAAAATTGAACACCAACTAATAGATAATATCTCTAACTCAATATAGAGGTAAACTTCACACATTTGAGAACATAAAAAGTCACTGTTTGACCTCTTATTCATTGATATAACTTAATGTGCATCTCCCTAATGTTTTACCCAATTATTGGAAAATAGAAATCATACTAGAATGTACCACATTGACAGGCACATCAGTGGATTCATGTTTATTAAAGAAGTAGGAGTGGAAAGTAGTAGTCTCATATAATAAATATGTTATGCATATTGAGCCTTCGGGTTGGTCTTTATTCTTGATAGATATATTCATTTTTAAAATTTTTTTTTTGATTCTCAATTTATAACAAATTACCAATAATTTTAAGTAAATAATTGTATAATACATGCATTTTTAGCTCTTNGCTTTATTCTTGATATATATATTCATTTTTTAAATTTTTTTTTCGATTCTCAATTTATAACAAATTACCAATAATTTTAAGTAAATAATTGTATAATACATGCATTTTTAGCTCTTNATGCATCTCCCTAATGTTTTACCCAATTATTGGAAAATAGAAATCATACTAGAATGTAACACATTGACTGGCACATCAGTGGATTCATGTTTATTAAAGAAGTAGGAGTGGAAAGTAGTAGTCTCATATAATAAATATGTTATGCATATTGAGCCTTCGGGTTGGTCTTTATTCTTGATAGATATATTCATTTTTTAAATTTTTTTTTTGATTCTCAATTTATAACAAATTACCAATAATTTTAAGTAAATAATTGTATAATACATGCATTTTTAGCTCTTAAATGAATATATTCAATGATACTCTACTGGAAAACTAACTATAGTCATATATTGTAGTTGTACGATCAGGTGTTCCATCGGGAAAAAAAAATATGTGAAAATATTATTTCAAGCTTACATAATATTTTTAGAATATTTTTTTTTATTTATTGTGACACATCAATTTTTAATTGAGCTGCATATAAAACATGACTAGTGCAATGATTTTAATTGTTTGATAAATTATTCCACTCGACATGGAGCTAAATATAGTTGCCATTAAACTTCACAAGATAAAATGATAGTTGTTGCTTTTCATTTCAAATATCTTACTTTCTCTAATTTTAATTGAACATATTACCTTTTAATAATAATCACTAAAAAATTTTATTAATTGTACTCACTCTAATTTATTCTTCGTTCAACCAAAGAAATAAAATAANGTCTTACTTTCTCTAATGTTAATTGAACATATTACCTTTTAATCATAATCACTAAAAAATTTTATTAATTGTACTCACTCTAATTTATTCTTCGTTCAACCAAAGAAATAAAATAATTTTCTTTAGGCCTAATGAGTTCAATAATAGTGGTTTCTTGATTCTTTAATTCTCCTTCTCTATAAAGCTCCTTCAAGTCTTGTTTAACATTCATGTTATCCTTAGATTTGCCCTTAATATCCATCACAATGTTGAAAATATTTTTAAAGAAAATTTTTATGTGCATGACATCAATAATATGCTAATTAAATTTGTCTTCTAGTAAGACAGATTTTAAATATAGAAAGTATAGTCCAATTATGATTAACACTAAAATTAGGGAGGGATTGTGAGGATAACTCAAGATAATTAGTAATCTTTTGGATTACATAATAATTTGNCGGAGGGATTGTGAGGATAACTCAAGATAATTAGTAATCTTTTGAATTACATAATAATTTGGAACAATTCATCGCAACTAATCATGGTGGTGGCTTTGATTTCTTAGCTCTATCTCTTCTGAGTGCATTTTTATTTTACATGAAAGGGTGATCAATATGTAAAAATAAGCAATGGCAGTCAAACCAAGAATTTTTCTGTCATATTAAAGATTAAATGATTTTAACAAATTCATGCATTATGGGCAAGCTAACTTCCTTCTATGCTCCATCTTGATAACATACCTTCCACCAGAAAGTCGCTGATTTTCTACTTTAAAACAACTTTAATTTAAAAATTTTGTTTCCCTAAATATGTTATGTGATGACACATATTTCTCAAAGAATTTGTAGCTCATTTATCTGTGGTTGTAATTATACATCAATTCTCTTATTTGGACTATAAGAACTTGAGATAACCAATATATGAAATATGAAGAGGGTAGTCATACATCTCTCATGTTAAATATTTTATGAAGTAGAGATCATAGTCCAAAATGCTAGGGTGAGGCAATCTAACTATATGGTGTGAACCCATCAAAAAACAAGCCAAGCCTCACATTGCACGCCTCTACAGAAACTAGGATAACTATTTTGAAAATATTTTCATTTTTCCCCATCTGTAAGAAGAATCATTAAATAAATTTTACATGATTTGTTACGGTTTCATCTCATATGAAGTGTAGCACATATAGAAGTAAATAAAAGTGGCGTTTGTTTAGAATTTCCCATTTTGCCTCTTACTTCTTTTTTTTGATGTTTGAATCTAGGAGACTCACAAAATCATCACCGAGTCTCCATTGCATCAACTTTATAAAANTGATGTTTGAATCTAGGAGACTCACAAAATCATCACCGAGTCTCCATTGCATCAACTTTATAAAATAAAACACATCAATTGACACAATAATCTATATTTTGTAATTTCAAGCCAAACATAAAAAGCAATTTTTTGTTCAACTAAATTTGGTGAAACTAAAATTTTCTATGGGTTTGTGACTTTTAGTAATCCTACAACTTGAATAAAGCATTTATAAGGCATGTTAAACTCTATTTTAATTATCAAAATTTTGAGAGCTACAGTTAATTCAGAAATAGGTCTATAGCCTTGCAACCTTCGAACAATAATCTTTGTTTCAAATTTAGTAATTCATAATTGGTCTGAGCTTCTTTTTTCGTTGGCTTGTAATTCACTTGACTCAGATAAGTGATTTTGTTCCATGAAAAACCATTTTCGCAAATCTACTTGAGTCAAACTCAAACGGTGGAATATAGCTTTTTGAAAGAATAGAGCTAATGGAAGGACTTGTTTTAATGTAAATTTCTTGTTCAATCTTGCCATGTGAAGTCAAAAACTAATATTTTAGTTGAAATCCTGAATGATATAAATCATGCTAGACTTCATCAGCGTTAACAATGATCAATAGTTTTGTTTTGAATATTGACATTAAAATTTATGCTCAGATAGTTAAGTCTGAAGCTGAGATGTTGCTTGCACGAAGAACTCAATATCGTTTAAGAACTCCTTAGTGAGTATTTATCTATTTTAATATTGTATAATAAACTTACAGGATCTTATATTATGAATTTCATAGGTAAGCTAACAACATATTTGATAAAATATTTCATTAAGCATAGTCAATATGGTATGCAATTAAAGCCTAGAAATAATGAATTTAGGCATATATTATTTGAAAATCAAGCGTCAATTTTCATAGAGATGAATATTAATGATATACCAAATGAAATTAGCTTACATACCAATTCACTCAAAATGTTAATGCACACAAAAAATAGTGCTTTTGTCACTTTCTAAAAAGTGAAATATACATTTTCATGCATAGGTTTCAATAAGACCATATTTCTTATTATTTAATGAAAAAATAAATAGAAAAAATGAAAACGAGCACTAAGCATTATTCTATTCTGTTTTCTGAAAATAATTCTTTAAAATTGAAATTCATTTCAATGTATTTATACTGAATAAATTCTGAATGGAAAATTTCGATATGCACAACTAAATCCTATATTTTCACATATCTAACACCTTAACAAATTTGTGTAAACATGCCATTCATTAAAACCTAAAATCATGATACTTCTGATCTGATTTAAAAGATTTGGGCAGCAAAAATAAAATTTATTATTGGATATTTAAATACATGGGAATTGCATTGTATGTATGTAAATGCCAATTACTTTCTCGAACGTCATTTGATAGCTGCAAGTGTCAGGCTGCAAGCCATATATTTACGGTCGGTAAGTTAACTTCATGATTGAATATAATATTGTTGGCATACAAATATTTTCATATATTTTATGTTTAGGTCTATTAGAATTTGGTTTGTAAAAGTTATCTAATATATCATAAAATTATTTTAATGATTGTCTCTACGTCNCTTGTTTTGGTCCATTAGAATTTGGTTTGTAAAAGTTATCTAATATATCATAAAATTATTTTAATGATTGTCTCTACGTCAAATAGCCTCTTATCAAGAACAGCGAGGAAATCAAAATTTTTTATACTTTAATATGGCTAGGATAAGGCATTTACGTTCCACCCAGCTTTTATGTATTTACATATCTAACACTAGAGTTTTACTTTTTTCTTACATTTATACCCCTCTATTCTTGTCACATAAAATATGCCATTATTTTAACTTCTAAAATTTGAATTGTACAATTTTATTTATAAGTAAGATGACATGTATGTAAAAATTGAAGCTTAGGTATTAGATATGTATAAATTTTGGAATTGGGGAGAAATATTTGTGTGCATAAGACGTACGTAGAGCTGCGTACGTCTGATAAGTTACAGAGAGGGTATTGGGGGTTATATCCGCGTTATATCCCCTGTAACNCAATTGTACAATTTTATTTATAAGTAAGATGACATGTATGTAAAACTTGAAGCTTAGGTATTAGTATGTATAAATTTTGGAATTGGGGAGAAATATTTGTGTGCATAAGACGTATGTAGAGCTGCGTACGTCTGATAAGTTACAGAGAGGGTATTGGGGGTTATATCCGCGTTATATCCCCTGTAACCTCTCTGTAACCTATTATTAACTTACATGTAACTAGTAATTTCCGAGCTTTTGTTTTCATATATTTCTAAGTTACAGGTAGATTATAGGTAGGTTACAGGGAAGTTATAGAAGGTATAATGCGGATATAACCCACAATACGCTCTCTATAACCTATCTGACATATGTAGTGTTACGTACGTCTTACGTACGAAAATATTTCCCTAAACCTTAAACCCTAAACCCTGAGTGGTATATATATAAATCTTCCTTAGAAAAATAACGGAGGCAAGACATTGTCATGTAAAACTTCAAGAAAAAACTGAAAAAATTATGATCAAAATGAAAAAGTCATTAGTATATAAAGTCAACAAAAAATAGTCATCACAATAGGGTTAAATATTTTTCTAAACTAACCAAAATTTTAAAATATTCGTGACGTCTCAACTATTCATATACTAAGATTTTCCAACCTGAAATTAATTTTAATAATTTGAAAAGTAAATCTGAAGCTTATCATAAACGATATATTATTAAAATGTACAAATCAAGCTTAGTGCAATGACATTATATGATATCTTATAAAAATAACTGTATGTGGTGACCAATACTATCTATACTACATGCAGGAAATTTCTTCAAATTTTTCCTTGCAAAAATTTTGAATTAATAAAGTTGAGTGTGGCTGAATGTGTCATGTATGCAATTATTAATTATTCATGCTAAAGTATATCCTTTGTATCCCAATCAATTTTGAAAAATGGCCATTTGTAACTTAATATTGCATTAACTTCGATAGAAATGTTATCATGAATGGTGTGCTTTTTAAAATAATGATTCAAAAGCTCCATCAAATAGACCTCAGAAATACCTACTCATGGTAGGTTCGAGACATGCATGTGATATTGCCTTGCTTCATTTGTTGGCTAATGTTGTTCAAAAAATTTCTTCTAAGTACACGTGCATGTGATTGTAAATGCCTCTATACTTATGGCCACATTGTTAATGAAGTTGACATATCAGTCTTAGAAATTCTATTGCGAGACTTCCCTAAAAAACTAGTCTGTGTCTAAACACAAATTCAAAATTAAATCAATCAACTCCTATTGGTCTAAGATGAACTAACATTAATTTTTGACTCATTGAATTTAAGTTATGTTGATGAAAGTTAGGCCATTAAGAGAAAGGAACTAAACCCTTCAGAAAGACCCAGGACACTCTTAGGCCACCTTTAATAAAATTCCCCCAATTATCTTATAATTCCTCCTAGAAGCTCTTAAACCGTCTATGATTCATCCTTTGAGTTAGTTTAACTTGTTTGACACTATTTAACCAAATTAACACATAGTGATCCTATGTGACCAACTAAATTTATTTGGTTGATTATAACATCTTTAATGATTGACGAATGATATTTATTAATAGTCTGTTTGTAGCAGCTTGTGCGTTAAAGGATAAGCAGCTTATCCTAAAACGTAGTCCGCGGATCGACTGCGGGGGTCGATCTGCGACCTGCGTTTAGTGTAAAAAACTCAAACGCGACAGACAGCGTTTTAAAAAACGCGCAAACCAAACGGTTAGCCGGCATTTTCAAAAACGACGCAGTACTTATAAGCTACCCCAAACGGGCCCTAAATATATCATTATATCTCCAAAACTTTTAAAATAGTTTGAGGAATTATAGAAGCACATCATAATCAACACAAGATTATCATGGAATTAGTTGGTTATAATATGCATTTTTAGAAATTTTTAATTGTTAAAGTTAATATTCTTGCACTTCCATGAAAAAAGTGGTCCCCATGCCCTTATTACTAGTTTAATACGATGTCATGAAACTGAGAAGGTGTTGAAGAAATATTAAAATTCATATAACCATTAGCCATATTAAAGTAATTATTTTTTTAAAAGAAATAATAATTATAAGTTGTTTTATTGATTACATAATCCACAATAAATATCCAAAATAATTCTTTAAATTATCAACCAAATTTTATTTGAATCATTGAATTATATTTTAAGTGGAATTAAGAGAATAGATATTATTTCTTTCCACCATGTGCATTTAAACTTGGTAGATAGACTCTAAAAAAAAAAGCCATAAACCATGAACAGCCCAAGGAGTTATCTCTCACTAGTAGAAGCTTCTTGAATTAAGGNCCCACAATAAATATCCAAAATAATTCTTTAAATTATCAACCAAATATTATTTGAATCATTGAATTATATTTTAAGTGGAATTAAGAGAATAGATATTATTTCTTTCCACCATGTGCATTTAAACTTGGTAGATAGACTCTAAAAAAAAAAAAAGCCATAAACCATGAACAGCCCAAGGAGTTATCTCTCACTAGTAGAAGCTTCTTGAATTAAGGAAGGTTTCATGCTTCATGTCATGCATACAATAAGAACATAGACCACAAAGCTTAAGAGAAATCCATGGTTTAGCTTTCTTACTTAGTATCAAAAGTTAGATATCAATTTAAATCTATTAACTTCTATATTGTGAGAAAAATTAAACACTACAAATAATCCTTTTATGGTGTTATGAAAGCCATTAAAAATTAACTAATATGATTTTTTATCATAGTTTTTCTGAAGCTTTTATAGTGGGGTTGTAGAATAGTGAATGACTTTAGAAGAATTCTTTAGGACTAAAAAAGTAAGAAAACCTAATGAAAAGGAGGTTCTTCATATATTTTATTTTTCTCCTTTAAATTAAACTTAAGCCAATTTTAATTAAAATTTTGTACCAATTTACTTGCTAATAGTTAGTATGGAGTAAAGTGAAGGGTTGTGATTCACTAGGATAAAAATACTCTATATTTTTGAAAAGGACTAAATCTCATAAAATTTGCTCAGTGAGTTAAAAATATTTTGTTAATTAACATAACCATATTTCAGTTTTCTAATATTGGTTTAATTAAGCAGGTTGATTAGAGTGTTCAAAACTATTGTGAGCAAGTGATTTGGCAAAATTCTAGTTTATATATCATTTGGTTTGATTAGACTGAATTTAATCATAATAGGTTAGATTAAATTTAACCTAATTCACTCATTCCATTAAGTAAATAGTATATTTTAAGTATTTTATTCAAAACATCCCAGAAAAGCTCCACTAGGCTTGTGATTGAACTATTAAATAATATGATGTGAGTTGGATGAATGGTGTTTACTAAGAATACAATATTTTGTGATGTGTTTTATTTTATTTATGTGTTATTTTTAATTTTGTGGAGGGTATATTCGTTGCTTTATGTATAATATGGTTCGGAGAAAACTTTGAGGGTAAAAGGATACATATTTGGTGAAGTAGCTAAAGTGGTGCGCCCATAATGAGAAAAGGTTCAAAGTTTCTAGCCTCCAACGCTCAAATTCAGTGCACCTGCTATACCCTTCCATGTCAGGGTGCTCAGGTATGTTGATTGATTGTTTTGTAGAAATTTGAGTCATTTTGAGTGGAAAATCCTATGAAGTAATCTATTCCAAGCATGATGGAAAATAAGGAGGATGGATAAGATAAATAGAGCATAGTGTACAGAGTGATCAAGGAAAGAAAAATGAAACACAGGGGGCGATCAAATCAAAAACAATATTAGAGTGCATTTTCTTTTCTTTGTACTACTATAAGTTTGTTAGAGCGCTATGTTGTAATCACGAGTAAATTCATGAGTTAATCAAGAATTACTCTATTTTATTTTTCTTAAATTATGTGCATATTTAATTTCCTATTTGTAATGAAAATGTTCATGTTCTCATTTATAATATGTAGTCACTTTATTTCATTCTCCCTTGAATTTTTTATCAAGGGAATGCAAATTTAATTCACGATTTTGATAATCATACTATTTTTAGGTGTAAGTGATATGTTAAACAATTGTGATTAATTTATTTCTAAATTGGCCATTTTGAAAGTTAAAATATGTTTTGATCTAGCTCCACATAAGTAGAGTAGATGAACAATTATATTAACATACATTCTTTAAGAAAATAGGAATATTGTTGGTATAATAGTGCAATCAAATAATGAAATTATGAAAATATTTGTTTTTTGCATGATTTAGGGAACTAGATTAAAATATTAAATCATGATACTTCTTACAAATTTGGAAGAGCTTAAGGAGTACAATTATTCCTGATTGTCAACTTCTTTTGTTTTGATTGGATTGGTTTTGATTTTTTTATGTTCGATTTAAGAGAGATTTTTTCATCTGCTAGAATAATATTATCTAAAAACTAAATTAGGATAAATTTTGGATTAGTCATTTTAAAATTTTGTGAAAAACATTAACTCTTCAAGCTATTCATATGTTTTTGTTGGATTGAGACAAAGAATAAAATCTTCATATTACTTGAGTGATGCTTATATATACCTAGTTGATGTGTGCTTCACAATATTGCAACGTCATGTTTTTGGTGCCATTGTGGAGGAATGACGTTAAATTTCCAAGTTTAAAGAGAATTTAATTAATTTAGTGAAGTTTAGTTTTGATGCCCATTTTGTTTTTGTTTTGTTTTTTATTCCTTGTTAGATGTACTGATGAAAATAAAAAAAAAAAAAACTTAATAAAATAGTATGTCGTGCTTTTTTTTTTCTCTTCATTTTTTCTTTAACTATGAGAATTGCTTTATGCTTGTTGTACATTCCAATTTTGTACTTTCAGTAGTGTAAGTCCACATATTTTATAGTCCTAAACTTTGTACTAAGGATTAGAACTATTAATCTAATGTCATTTGACTCTCATATAGAAACAATAGTCAAAAAACCAAAATACTCACAAAAATTAAATAGAAATTAGGATTGATTTTAAACTCAAAAAATAAAATATTCATCTTTAAAACTTAAAGAGTACGTTTGTCCATCAATGAATAAAAAAACCAGAGTATCAATAGTCTTACCAACCAGGCAAAAATCAGTCAAAATTTAGATAGCTGTAAATAAGTATTTTTGTGGTTCACACACTAAAGACCATAACATTCACATAACTAACTTCTTAAAACTATGTGCAACTTTCATGTATGATGTTGTGTCGACACTATTTTTTGTTTAGGAGTTGCCCGTAAGAAGCTGTCGGTCACCGGAATCGAAATCTCGTCGCCTGCTTCGAAAGTACAATTTAATTGACATATAGATTTAAGCTTAGAAAAATATGAAATCAAATTGACCTCATATTTTTTTATAGTTTAAATGAAAAAATGTTTTACCTCAAACCCTGTATCTACCCCGAAGGATAAACCCAAGACTTGAGGATGAGACTCGATCAAATAAACTAAGAAATATATGTCATCCGTTTTGGTCTGCGAAACTGTTTTATTTGCCGACAATTTCTCCTTTTAAATATGAAAAATTAAATAGGGTTTATATTATCCTGGATTCAGACAAGCTTCCTATAAGGGCAAGCCCCTATAGTTAATTTCATTTCAGGTAACCGAAGTCACCTAAGGAAACTCTCGATAAAAATCAGGAAATGCTATCTTAAAGGAGTTAAAAAAGATAGGACTTTTCAACAAGATCAGATAGAGAGGTGTGAAATGGGAATGACTCAAATTTAAAGAATTTTGTTTTTGAAATCCAAAGGAGGAAGAACTAGGGGATGTCATGGATCTGGAGGAGAACCTCAGTGACTTCCTAATTTAACCTATTGTTTGACTTCAATTTTGAGGAGAAAAATTATTTAAGTGTTTCATCCTGATACTTTATTTGTTTAGGGCTTACATTTGTGTGAAACGATCACACAAATAGACTAGAAGATATGAGGTCGTGATGGACGATAACCTCAGAATCCTAAAATGAGTTTGGGCTTATATTATATAATAGAGCTGTAGAAATACTTAAAGATGAGGTGAGGATTTATGTTGTATAAGCAAACGACCTCAAAGTCCTATTGCTTGTTGTTTAATTCTAAGGAAGGAAATGGTTTAGCTCGGGAAGACATATTTTACTGTTGAAGATGGCTATGCTGCCCACCATGCTAGCTCCAAGCTCCTCGTCGTGGCGAGTTCAAGTTTTCTGGGGTGTCAAGTTATGATATCAAATCAGACGACCCTATGGTTTTAGTTCTTTAATGAATTTTTGGGGGCATGTTAAAGTTGATTAGAGTGACATCAGTTAGGATCCCACAGTTCCCTCGTTCCAGCATCACAATTTTCTATTGGATTCACTTAGTTCAAATGAATTTGCTAAACTTAACTTAATGAGTTCCATATTTTCATTTAGACCGTGGGAGGCCTCATTAGCAGCCGTAGGTTACCTCCTCCGAGGGATTCCCTATCATCCGATAGAGACGTCTTAATTTTGATGTAATTGTTGTTTCGTGATATTTGTGATTAAATTTTGAGTTGTCTTATATTTTGAATGTTGTGGGGGTTAATTTTATCTTTGTTGATTTTAATTTTGGTTNGGCCTCATTAGCAGCCATAGGTTACCTCCTCCGAGGGATTCCCTATCATCCGATAGAGACGTCTTAATTTTGTTGTAATTGTTGTTTCGCGATATTTGTGATTAAATTTTGAGTTGTCTTATATTTTGAATGTTGTGAGGGTTAATTTTAACTTTGTTGATTTTAATTTTGGTTTTAGTTTTAATTTTGGGTTTTGTGGCTATCCTAGAAGTTTTTTGTTTTCATGCAGGGTGACATTGTTGTTTAGCATGCAAGTTTTGTAAGCATAAAAAGTACAATATGAAAGTACAAGAAAGACGACGCTATAAACTATAAAAAGTGTACTCGAAGAGTCTTCTCGTTCCATCACCTGAACTCAAAATGCATGTGAGAGCACTTTATATAAAGAAGAAAAGTAAGGTTTTAGTGATCTACCCAACACTAGTTCATGTCTTGGTGGGTTCCTATTAATTTGATTAAGGTTGATTTTTGTTAAGAAAAACATATTAATTTTAGTAGACCTCCGAGGTATCCANGGTTTTCATGCAGGATGACATTGTTGTTTAGCATGCAAGTTTTGTAAGCATAAAAAGTACAATATGAAAGAAAAGAAAGACGACGCTATAAATTATAAAAAGTGTACTCGACGAGTCTTCTCGTTCCACCACCTGAACTCAAAATGCATGTGAGAGCACTTTATATAAAGAAGAAAAGTAAGGTTTTAGTGATCTACCCAACACTAGTTCATATCTTGGTGGGTTCCTATTAATTTGATTAAGGTTGATTTTTGTTAAGAAAAACATATTAAATTTAGTAGACCTCCGAGGTATCCAACAGATCTAGAGAAAGAAGCAGGTTCATGCTTCCCTCTCACTGCTTGGTGAAGGGTCTCGAGCTCCCTTTAAACTAATTATGTTGCTTAATAACTCATCCTGTAAATACCTTTAATGCTCAATGAACATTGATGATTCAATTATTCCTAAAAGTAGGGTAATTATCACTTATAATTTAATTTGAGGATTATGCGGGTGAAGACCCTTAAAGAGGCAANAATTATGCGGGTGAAGACCCTTAAAGAGGCAAGTTAAGAGTATCAAAACACTTAGCAAACTTCTTAATTTGGGCTTGAAATGTTTTAAAGATGTTCAATTTTTAATTATGTTCACTTTTCTAATCCTCATTTAACCAAATTTTATTTAGCCTAGGTCACTATTAAGCCCTTTAGACTTATGATAGATGTCTTAGTTATATTTTGAAAGAGATTGAATTTTAAGTGACGATGATTCATTTTTTTGAAATTCTTTTGAACATCAAATAGGGGTGTTAAATTAGTGAGTTATTAACACCCAAAATCATACTCCTAACTCTAGGATCATTTAATTTACTAGACTTCCAAATTTTAACAATTTAACGAAATTAAAAATTTATCCTTTAATTGGAAGAAGTGAGATTGGTTTCTACCAATTAATCCGTTGTGTTTCAATCATCCAAATATGCTGATTAGGATCAAATGTTACCCATTTCCCCTTTCTTGAATTGAGTCTAAATGTTAATTAAGGCTAAATTTCCAAAACTAGATCTTTTCCTCTAAGGCTCTAATACTTCATAATTCAACAAATGTAATTCAAATCACTTTGGAATTTTCATCACACCTCACTCATGGGTCAATTAAGACATCAGAGGACTCCCAAAATCAATTAATTTAAATTAATTTTTATTTTAATTACAAATTTATTTTTAGAAAATTCCTCTGCTCATAGAGAAACTCCCAAAACCAAATTTTATAATTTTTTGAGTTATTTTAATTGTTAAAAATCATTTTAGTGTTAAAAAGGGAATTTAACTTAGAAAATCATTTTGAGTTATCATATGAGCTCCAAATATTTTTAATTTTTTATGGGGAGTTCTCTGAACTTTAAATTACAATGGAGATTAAAAACCAAGTTATTTAGATGTTTGTCTTTCCCAAAAGTAATTTTCTTTGCATTTTAGGGTTTATGCAAATTAGGTGCATTTATAATGACTTAGATCATGAAACATTTTCTAAAGGTTTCTCTGACTGTAATAAACCTTCAAAAATTATCTTGGAATTTTTTAAGCAACATGCTAATTATTATGATTAATTTATGCAAATAATAGACATACACTTGAAAAGTATGAATCTCTGTCTAAAGATCTCCTCTGAAATTGGAAAAATCAAAGAAGTTTCCTTAAGATAGAGGCAACAATATGCCAAAATTTCAAGCCATGGTAAAATGTCTACATGCTTGGAGAATCAAAAGACTCAAAATAGTGTTTAATTAATTAAAAATAAAATATGCATCACATAAACTTCAAATTATTTCCGCATTTTTTTTTCTTTGTTCACTGAGCAAGAGGGTATTTTTATTTTATTTTTGTGATTTTTCTACACTAAGATATGGATGGGATTATTTTTTGATTTATTTAGTTCCCTATTATTCTACTTAAATGCACAGCGCCACCTCATCCTAGGTGTCTTCGAAGCTCTACTCATCGTCTTTTGGTTCGGCACTGCCATCTAACTTGGTAGCCACATGTCCCGCGGTTCATGTACCGAGAGTTCATCTGGCCAGATCTCGTCCATTGATGAGTTAAATGTGCGATCGGATGGCTCCCCGTCATCGTTGCTAAATAGGCTAGCTTGTGACTGTTAACACTAAAACCCTAAGATGTCACTCATTTCTCTACCAAATGACCTCGCGTTTGATCCTATGGACTCTTCTAAGTGTGACGAACATATCCATACAGTAAACTTGCCATTAAACTAACCTTAATTAAATGATAAATCAAAATAAGCTCGGGAAGAGGAAAAGTTCAATACCTTTGCTATGAGAAGGGAAGCTTCAATCAGAGGTGCTTGACACATTCGTGGAAGTTCAAGGAGGCTAAATATTGAGCCACTGGTCGTGGTGGAAGGTCTAGACCCAAATTCGATCAAAGCCGGATTTTGGTGTTGGTCTTGAACTATCTTAGAGGCTTTGTATAAGGGGGATTTGATAGGGCTTTGTCTTAGTTCAATGTGGCGAGGGTGTGGGTGAGTTTAATTTTGATTTGGTGTACTATGAAGATGTGGTGAAGAATGTCTTGTCTTTAACAAGGATTTGAGCTCCAAAATTGAACTCCTGTAAAGGGAGTTAGAGTAATGGAGTGGTTGGATTGCACTATGGAGGTCTCGAGGAAGCTTAGGGAGTAATTTCAGAGGCTATCCTTATAAAATTTTTCAGCACACCTTCATGGCCATGGAGGTGGAGCTTTTATAATAATGGCTTAGAATGGCTCTGTGGGTCAATTGAGGGGTGTAAAATGATGCTTATGTGGAGGGAAGAGAAGCTATAAATTTAAAATGAGATGAGGTGGCCTCTACGTTTGAATTGGGTTTGGATTTCTTGAGAGTGGCTCACGATTTTGGCTCCTTTGGTGACTAGGCCAGCCGGCAAGGCTAGTGGAGGTGGCCAGGAGGTTAGGTGAGCCTTGGGAATCTATCACAACAATTTATTTGGGAAGGTGTTTAGTTTTGGCAAAAATCCCTTAAGCTTAAGGAATTTTGGAAATAAATCCCTTGATTTGGGGATCCTTTGGTCCATGGCTTCTTTGGGTGGTTCCATGGGGTTTATCTTAGCCAATAAGGTCCAAAATTTGGCTGTGGTGTCTTTTCCTTGACCAATTTGGCATGGCTAGGTCAATTTTTGTGCATGGGTCCAATGGGTCCAAATGACCAAAGCTTAGGTTTGGGTTAAGTCAGTCATGACTTTAAGCTCATTTTATCGATCAAAATGGTGTATATGACTGTAATGAACTTTTTTGGTGAAGGATTGAAGTAATTTTGAGTCTAATTAGAAGCTCAATTTGAAGGATTTTTGGATATTGGTCAATTTGGGCATGTTGGACTAGACTTAGGCTTAGGTTGAGCTAGGCTTAGAATTTCGCTCAATTAAATGATTTAAATGATCAAGGGAGATGTTTTGAAGGTTTTTCATGAAGGAATAGAGTGGAAATTTTGGGGCTAAGGCAATCAATTTGGTGGAATTTTGAGACAGCCAATTTAGGGCAAAATTCGGGATTTTTGGATTTGGGTTGAAATTAAATAAAATTGAGGCTTCACCAAGGCCAATTGAAGGTCAAGTTTGATTTTTAGGAATGTTATAAAGAGTTTAGGATTCAAATTTAGTCCAATGGAATAGGCCATGGGGCTCAATTTCGTGGAACCAAGTCATAGGGCCAAAATTGGGGGTTTGACTTAGATCCAAATTGAGCTCAAAGCATGGGCCAATTGAGCTTAAATTTGGTTTATATTGGTCATATGGAAGGTTGATTTGATTTTAATATTTAAATTGGGTGAAATTGGGACCAAATTGATGGACATTTGAAGTGAATTTAGGAAAATTGGGCCTTTAAAGGCAATTTGGGGATTTTAGTCAAAATGATCAAATTGGTCAAATTGGGTCAAGTGGTAGTTGAGGAAAATGAAATTAGGAATATTTGGAAGGTTTTGGGTTTTTGAGATTTTTTGGAATTTTTTAAATTTTGGGCTAAGGAGGGACATTTTGGTAATTTTGTAATTTTCTTGGTGATTTTAGGTAAATTTTATATTTTCAAAAAGTTTGAAATGATTTTTGAACAAATTTGGGTATTTTGGGTAAATTTGGGATTCTTGGCCAAATTTAGGGTTTCAAGAATACTTAGGTAATTTAGGGGAGTTCAGAGGCAAGAAGGCCTAGTTGAGTATTTTTGGCAAAATTGGGGTGCCAACCACCATAAATGAGCTATGGACCAATGGAAACCCCATTTGGGTCCTCTATGTACTGGTCTTGGCTAAACCCTAGCCTATGGCTAGTGAATTTTGAGGACCATCTACATGAGTCTCCCAAAAGATTAAGGGATCAAAGTCAAGAAATTTTGGGTTTGTATTTGTGAGTGATTATGAGTGAGGTGAGTACCTTAGCTCTAGACCAACACCCAGGGTCAACCCTAAGGTCAAGAAGTCTTATGGGAACTCTCCTTTGGCTCCCCTCTAATGACCCCACCTACTAAGTGCTAGAGGTTAGGACCATTATGTGGAACTTCAAGTTGAGTAAAGAGGAGTTTAGAATTTCTAATGGTGAGGGTTCATTTTCTAGTTTTCTATGAATAGTCAACTGGAAAGTCCTATGGCTAGACCCTAGGTTAGTAAAGAGGAAGAACTGGGCCTCAAACAAAAGTGAGGTCAACAATTGATCAATGCCAATACACGCGGTGTGCTCGCCCAGCACAGCACACCTATTGGGGGTCCATTTGTTGATCTCACTTTTGGTTGAGGTCTAATTTTTTCTTTAGTAGCCTAGATTCTAGCCATAAGCCTTTCCTGTTGACTATTCCTAGAGAACTAGAAAAGGAACCCTCACCATTAGAAATTCTAAACTCTTCTCTGATCAACTTGAAGTTCAACATATTGGTCCTAACCTCTAGCACTTGGTTGGTGGGGTCAATATGGGGGAGCTCAAGGGGAGTCCCCATAGGTCTGCTTAGCCTTAGGTTTGACCTTTAGTGTTGGTCTGTAGCTAGTTCACTCACTTAAAATTACTTTCACTCACATTCACTCACAAACCTAAACCCAAAGCTAGTTGACTTTGATCCCTTGATCTTTTGGGAGACTCATGCAGATGGTCCTCTAGACTCACTAGATCTAGGCTAAGGTCTATCCAAGACCAGCACATAGAGGACCCAAATGGAGATTCCATTGGTCCATGTCTTAAATAGGGTAGTTGGCATCCCACTTTCATCAAAATACCAAACTTAGCATTTTGCCCCCAAATCTACCCAACTTACCAAAATAACCCCAAACCCCAAATCTGACCAAAATTCCCAAAATTACAAAAACTACACAAGTTTTTCCAAAAATCATCTCAAAACCATTTCAAACTACCCCAATTGCCTAAAACTTCCAAAAATTACCAAAATTACCAAAATACCCCCAAATTTGCCAAATTTACAAAAATATCCTTGGTGGGCCAAACTTTCCAGAAACCCTCAAAATCATCTCAAATGTCTCCAAAACCAATTTGAACCCATCAATTGAACCTAATTTGATCAATTTGACCAATTTTGCCTTAGAGCCCCAAATTGCACTTAAAGGCCCAATTTCCTCAAATTCACCCTAAATGTCCATCTATTTGACCCCAATTTCTCTAAATTTTAATTATAAATTCAAATTCATCATGATCAAACTCAATTAAAACCAAATCTAAGTCCAATTGACCCACATTTGAGTCCAATTTCAACCCAAATCAAAAAGCCCCAATTTGGCCTAAACTCAAAATCCCACTCAATTGAACCCCCAAATCTTTCCAATTGCCCTCAATGATGCATCATACACTCTTTGAAACATCTTCACACACCAAATTAAACCTTCAATTTACCTTGGTCAAGCNGGCCAACAACCTTGGTGGCCGGAAAACACCATGGCCAAAGGAGCCCATATTGTCAAAACTCAAAATTGAACCTACCTAATGTGCACAACTCCAATTGGACACTTGGGCATTTCTTCCCTCCACCTAAAAACCCATAAACTCTTCAAGCCCTTCCCTTTAAACCCCCCTCCATGGCTAAAGGGGGAGAGCTTGAAATTCCTCGGGGAAACTCTACCAAATTGCTTCCAAAGCTTCCTTCAGACCTCTTGAGCTTAACCCAACCATCCTTAACCACCCAAATNGCCATTTTAAACCCTCAATTTGGATTTAGCCTAAATTTATCCTAACTTAAACCCATGTTTAACATAACATCCTTAAATTGATCAAATGAAAAAAATCCTTCAAATTGACCCATCAAATCAATTCAAAATCACTCCAAATCTTTTATAAACCCCTCATGACAATCATCCACACAAAATTGATCAATCAATTGGGCTCAATGTTATGGCTAGCTTAACCCAAACCCAACTTCAAGACAATTTACCTCAAATTGAACCGTTGCACTAAAATTGACCAAGCCATGCCATTTGATCAAGCCAAAGCTCCTACAACCAACTTTTTGACCCTAGTGATCGGGCTAGACTCACCAAGCCCACCTTAGATGAGCTATGGACCAAAGGTCCCTTGATTTAAGGGGTTTCACCCATATTTGGCCTAAACTTGAAATATTTTTGCCATCATTGCTTACCCTCGAGAGTTAATCATAATTAGCCACCCCCTGACCTCCCTGAGCTGAGAAGTGCCCAAAACTTGGACAACTACCACCTCAACCACCGAAAACAGTCACCCCAAAGGAGCCTCAAATGGCCAAAACCCAAAATTTGAACTTCCTAATTTTGCTCACTCCAATTGGATGCTTGTGCCTTTCTTCCCTCTACCTCAGCAAGCTTTAGCACCCATCAAACCCCCATGAGCTCCACTAGGAAGTCATGGCTTTAAATTAAACTCTCCACTGCTAAAGAACAGAGAGCTTGAAACCTTGGGGAAAATCTGCAAAAATCTCACCAAAGCCTCTTCAAACCTTCCTAAGTTCAATCCTCTTTCTCTCAGCCACTCAAAGCCACCCCACAGAGCCAATTTCTTCACTGAAATTTGCCCCAAAATCAGCATAGATTTTTCCAAACCTCCACAGTCCACCAAACTCTAATTAACTCTGCACATACCATTCCCACAGTCAGAGGTGTTGATTCCCCACAAAAGCCTATCCTAAACACGCTCTAACGTAGTTCTTGACAACCACCTAAAATCGAGTTCGATTGAAATCATATTTAGACAATTCACCAGGGCCTAGGACTTCCTTTGGAGGTTTGTTGAGTCCATTCAAAGCTACCACAACCATCTGATTGAGGCTTCCCCTCTCAGACAAAGGTATTAAACCTCAATTCTAATTTGATTATATTTTGATTCTCCATACGTATTTACTATATTTCATACCAGATAGGTTGTATAGATATGTTTGTCTTGAGTACATGAAGGCTTAGGAACAAACCCAAAGTGATTTGGTTGAGTCTAGCTCAAGATCTTAAGTTTTTAGTGTAAACGGCTTATAGGTTAGGTCATTTCGCAAAGATGAACGGATGTCGTTCGATCACGCATTTATTCCATGGATGGTTGAGATCGTGATGGACAAGTGGATGTAATGAAAGAGCGGATGACAAGGCAACTACATGGATGGCAGAGTCAAATAGCGGAGCACCGCATGGAGACTTTGTAGCTGCCGAGGTTGAGGTGGCGTTGCGTGTTTAAGTAGAAAAATCTAGATTTTCTTGATTTATTTTAATGCTTGAACTTCAAATATTCATAACTTTCTCTAAGAAAATTATAAAATTAAAATAAAAATACCCTTTTGCTCAGTGAACAGAGGAAAATAATATGGACAAAAAGGACAAATTATCTATTGACTCTCTGATTTTTAATGAATTAAAAAATCTCTAGAGTAATTTAATTCATTATGATCAAACATTGCTCACCATGGCTTGAAACTTTTAAGGTTCATTCCTTATGATAGAGGGGATGTTCTCTAATTTTTCCAAGGTTAGACAACATCTCTATGATTCTAACCTAAGAGGACCTCTAATAATTTTCTCATAAATAAAAACTTTATTTTTGATAGTTAAGAAAATTAATTTTTAAAATACTACTTTCAGAATTTAAGTAATTATTTAAATTAAATTAAATTTTGAAAATTCATATTTTNGTCAGGTATGTTGATTGATTGTTTTGTAGAAATTTGAGTCATTTTTAGTGGAAAATCCTATAAAGTAATCTATTCCAAGCATGATGGAAAATAAGGAGGATGGATGAGATAAATAGAGCATAGTGTACAGAGTGATCAAGGAAAGAAAGATGAAACACAGGGAGCGATCAAATCAAAAACAATATGAGAGTGCATTTTCTTTTTTTTGTACTACTATAAGTTTGTTAGAGCGCTATGTTGTAATCACGAGTAAATTCATGAGTTAATCAAGAATTACTCTATTTTATTTTTCTTAAATTATGTGTATATTTAATTTCCTATTTGTAATGAAAATGTTCATGTTCTCATTTATAATATGTAGTCACTATATTTCATTCTCCCTTGAATTTTTTATCAAAGGAATGCAAATTTAATTCACGATTTTGATAATCATACTATTTTTAGGTGTAAGCAATATGTTAAACAATTGTGATTAATTTATTTCTAAATTGGCCATTTTGAAAGTTAAAATATGTTTTGATCTAGCTCCACATAAGTAGAGTAGA
>JXCR01082725.1:24227-42101 GCA_002079205.1 Phalaenopsis hybrid cultivar
TGGTATTTACAAATATGGCACTTGGGGTAAACATATATATGTGCATATCTTTTTAGATATATGGATGTGGATATATGCAGAATTTAACTTCTTGTATGCTCGTCACCTAAACAAATGTACATATGAGTGCAAATTTTGTTTGATTCTTTATGCATTTACAAACATACCATGAAATTCTTATATATTTACATATTTAACACCCAAACTTCAATTCTTACACACATGCCATTCAAGGCCATTTAGATATCTCTTTATATAAATTGTTGCTCGAGCACTTTGGGAGATAATTTTAACTAATGGACTACAGTATTTATTGGAAGAAAATAAGAGCTTGAAATTTCTTTTGGGTTCTTGATCCATGGGGATTTGGAAGTGTGAGCTTTTCATATACATAAATACATACATACATATATATATATATATATATATATATATATATATATACATATATATATATATTAAAAAGGTTGAATTTTAAGTGATGATGATTCATTTTTTTAAAATTAGTGAGTTTTCAACACCCAAAATCATACCCCTAAGTCTAGGATCATTTAATTGACCAGACTTCCAATTTTTAATAATTTAAGAAAAATACAAATTTATCCTGTAATTGGAAAAAGTGAGATTGGTTTCCACCAATTAATACATTGTTTCAATCATCCAAATATGTTAATTAAGATCAAATGTTGCCCATTTCCCTTTCTTGAATTAAGCCTAAATGTTAATTAAGGCTAATTTCTAAAATTACACTTTTGCTCCTAAGACTCTAATACTTCATAATTCATCAAATTTAATTCAAATGACTTTGGAATTTTCATCCCACCTCACTNTTAATTCTTCATAATTCATCAAATTTAATTCAAATGATTTTGGAATTTTCATCCCACCTCACTCATGGGCCAATTAAGACATCAGAGGAGAAAATGTGATTTTTTTTTAATTTTAATTTAATTTATATATTTATTTACATGCAAGAAAAAGATTTTTCAGAGAAAATTCCATAACGTGACCAAGGCAAAGCCTAATCACTTNCGAGAAAATGTGATTTTTTAAATTTTAATTTAATTTATATATTTATTTACATGCAAGAATAGGATTTTTTAGAGAAAATTCCATAACGTGACCAAGGCAAAGCCTAATCACTTGAAATTTTTACTGGAGGTAGATTTAGACAAGTGAATCATTAGGACCTAGTTTCATGATTTTTGAGTTTTATTTTAATTATTAGAATTATTTCAAGTTCTAGAATATTTATTAATTATAAAATATTTTAAATGCGAGAAATTAAGTTTTATATTTTTATTAAATATCTATGAGGTTAAGGAACCTAGAGAAATGAATTTCACAGTTTTTTATTTTTCTTTGAATTGTTAGAATTATTTTAGTGAAAATCCATTTTAGCCTTTAAAAATTATTTTAAGCTTCANTGAGGTTAAGGAACCTAAAGAAATAAATTTCACAGTTTTTTTTTCTTTGAATTGTTAGAATTATTTTAGTGAAAATCCATTTTAGCCTTTAAAAATTATTTTAGGCAAAAATATTTCAATTGTTCTTAAGTGCTTAGGAAATAAGTTGGAACATTTCCATGAATTTTTATATTTTTGTGATTTTTATCATTTTTTAATTATTTAAATATTAAAGAAAGGCTTAAAAAAAGTAATTTTTATTTTAATTACAAGTTTATTTTTGGAAAGTTCCTCTGATCATAGAGAACTCCCAAAACCCATTTTTATATTTTTTTGAGTTATATTTTAATTGTCAAAAATCATTTTGGTCTTAAAAAAGACATTTAACTTGGAAAATCAATTTGAGTTATCAAATGAGCTCCAAATATTAGGAGATTTTTGTGGGAAATTCTCTGAACTTTATATCTCAGTGGAGAATAAGAATTAAGTCATTTAGATGTCTATGTTTCCAAAAATTAATTTTATTTGTATTTTAGGGTTTGTAAAAATTAGGTGTGTTCTTAATGACTTAACTCATGAAAGATTTTCCCAAGGGTTCTCTGGCTATAATAAACCTTCCAAAATTTTCTGGGAATTTTCTAAGCAAAAGGATAATTATTATGATTAATTTATGCAAATAATAGACATAAACTTGAAAAATATAGATCTCTGTCTAGAGGTCNCCAAAATTTTCTGGGAATTTTTTAAGTGAAAAGATAATTATTATGATTAATTTATGCAAATAATAGACATAAACTTGAAAAATATAGATCTCTGTCTAGAGGTCTCCTCTGACTTTGGAAAAATCAAAGAATGTTCCCCAAGATAGAGGCAACAACATGCCAAACTTTCAAGCCATGGTGAAATGTCTACATGCATCAAATAAATTTCAAACAATTTTCACATTATTTTCCTCTGTTCACTGAGCAAGAATGTATTTTTATTTTATTTTTGTGATTTTCTACACCAAGATANCAAAAATTAAATTTTATATTTTTATTAAATATCTATGAGGTTAAGAAACCTAGAGAAATGAATTTCACAGTTTTTTATTTTTCTTTGAAATGTTAAAATTATTTTAGTGAAAATCCATTTTAGCCTTTAAAAATTATTTTAAGCTTCAAAGTTCAATATCTTCCCTTAGAAAATTAGGGAAAAATATTTCAATTGTTCCTAAGTGTTTAGGAAATAATTTAGAACATTTCCATGAATTTTTATATTTTTGTGATTTTTATCATTTTTTAATTATTTAAATATTAAAGAAAAGCTTAAGAAAAGTAATTTTTATTTTAATTACAAGTTTATTTTTAGAAAATTCCTCTGATCACAGAGAACTCCCAAAACCAATTTTTATAATTTTTTGAGTTATATTTTAATTGTCAAANAAAAAGTAATTTTTATTTTAATTACAAGTTTATTTTTAGAAAATTCCTCTGATCATAGAGAACTCCCAAAACCAATTTTTATAATTTTTTGAGTTATATTTTAATTGTCAAAAATCATTTTGGTCTTAAAAATGACATTTAACTTGGAAAATCAATTTGAGTTATCAAATCACATCCAAATGTTAGGAGATTTTTATGGGAAATTCTCTAAACTTTATATCTCAGTGGAGATTAAGAATTAAGTCATTTAGATGTCTATGTTTCCAAAAATTAATTTTATTTGTATTTTAGGGTTGGTAAAAATTAGGTGTGTTCTTAATGACTTAACTCATGAAAGATTTTTCAAAGGGTTCTCTGGCTATAATAAACCTTTCAAAATTTTCTTGAAATTTTCTAAACAACATGATAATTATTATGATTAATTTATGGAAATAATAGGCATAAACTTGAAAAATATAGTTCTCTTTCTAGAGGTCTCCTCTAACTTTAAAAAAATCAGAAAATGTTCCCCAAGACAGAGGCAACAACATGCCAAAATTTCAAGCCATGGTGAAATGTCTACATGCATCAAATNAAAAAATCATTTTGGTCTTAAAAATGACATTTAACTTGGAAAATCAATTTGAGTTATCAAATGACCTCCAAATGTTAGGAGATTTTTATGGGAAATTCTCTGAACTTTATATCTCAGTGGAGATTAAGAATTAAGTCATTTAAATGTCTATGTTTCCAAAAATTAATTTTATTTGTATTTTAGGGTTTGTAAAAATTAGGTGTGTTCTTAATGACTTAACTCATGAAAGATTTTCCAAAGGGTTCTCTGGCTATAATAAACCTTTCAAAATTTTCTTGGAATTTTCTAAACAACATGATAATTATTATGATTAATTTATGGAAATTATAGACATAAACTTGAAAAATATAGTTATCTGTCTAGAGGTCTCCTCTAACTTTTAAAAAATCAGAGAATGTTCCCCAAGACAGAGGCAACAACATGCCAAAATTTCAAGCCATGGTAAAATGTCTACATGCATGGTGAAATGTCTACATGCATCAAATAAATTTCAAACAATTTTAACATTATTTTCCTTTGTTCACTGAGCAAGAATGTATTTTTATTTTATTTTTGTGATTTTCTACACCAAGATATGGATTTTGGAAGTTAAGGCTATTTATTTAAATCAGATAATCCCTAGTTTCCTAGTTAAACACACGGAGCTGACTAGATCCTAGGCGGCTCCGAAAGCGCGAGTGGCACAGTCTGGTTGAACGCCGCCTTCCACGTAGTCGCTGACTCNTCATGGTGAAATGTCTACATGCATCAAATAAATTTCAAACAATTTTCACATTATGTTCCTCTGTTCACTGAGCAAGAATATATTTTTATTTTATTTTTGTGATTTTCTACACCAAGATATGGATTTTTGAAGTTAAGGCTATTTTTTTAAATCAGAAAATCCCTAGTTTCCTAGTTAAACACGCGAAGCTGACTAGATCGTAGGCGACTACGAAAATACGAGTGACACACTCTGGTTGAACGCCGCCTTCCACGTAGCCGTTGACTCGACCCGTGCTTTATGAACTGCTCTCCCATCCGGTACAATTAGAGCCTTTCATTTGATACATGTGCGATCCAACAGTTCCGCATCATCGTCCCCAAATAGGCTAACCCAAGAATCATCCGCACTCAAACCTTATGATCTCCCTCCAGACTCAACCAAATCTCATGGGGTTTGATCCTATGGACTCTTATAAATGTGACGAACACATCCATATGGTAAACATGACATTAATTCAACTCTAATTAAATGGAGAATCAAAATTGGCTCAAGAAGAGGGGAAGTTCAATAGATTTGCTCTGACAAAGGAAGCTTCAATCAGAGGTGCCCGACAAGTTCGTGGACGTCCAAGCAGGCTAAGGATTGAGCCTCTGGTCATGGTGAAAGATCTAGACCCGAATTTGATCAAGGCCGGATTTGGGTGTTGATCTTGAGCTATCTTAGCTTGGATTTGGTTTATATTGGTCGTATGGAAGGTAAATTTGAGTTTAGAATTGAAATTGGGGGAAATTTTGACCAAATTGATGGACATTTGAGGTAAATTTAGGGAAATTGTGCCCTTAAAAGGAATTTGGGGGTTTTGGTCAAAATTGTCAAATTTGTCAAATTGGGTCATCTCGTTGTTGAAAAAATAAAATTGGGAATATTTTGAAGGTTTTGGGAATTTTTGGGATTTTAAAATTTTGGGCTAAGGAGGGTAATTTGGCTGTTTTCAAAATGTTTGAAATGATTTTTGAACAAATTTGAGTATTTTGGGTAAGTTTGGGATTTTTGGCCAAATTTAGGGTTTCAAGGGTATTTAGGTAATTTGGGGGAGTTTAGTGGAAAAATGTCAAGTTGAGTATTTTTTATATAATAGGGGAGCTAACCATCATAAATGAGCTACAGACCAATGAAAACTGCATTTGGGTCCTCTATGTATTGGTCTCAGCTAAACCCTAGCTTATGGCCAATGGGTTTAGGGGACCATCTACATGAGTCTCCCAAAGGATTAAGGGATCAAAGTCAAGAAATTTTAGATTTAGGGTTGTGAGTGATTGTGAGTGAGGTGAGTACCTTAGCTACAGACCAACACCCAGGGTCAACCCTAAGGTCAAGTAGTTGTTGACCTCATTTTTAGTTGAGGCCTAGTTTTTCCTCTTTACTAACTTAGGGTCTAGCCATACAACTTTCCTGTTGACTATTCCTAGAGGACTAGAAAAGGAACCCTCACAAATAGAAAGTCTAAACCCTTCTTTGCTCAACNCTAGGCGACTCCGAAAATACGAGTGACACACTCTGGTTGAATGCCGCCTTCCACGTAGCCGCTGACTCGACCCGTGCTTTATGAACCGCTCTCCCATCCGACACAATTAGAGCCTTTCATTTGATACATGTGCGATCCAACAGTTCCGCGTCATCGTTCCCAAATAGGCTAACCCAAGAATCATCCGCACTCAAACCTTATGATCTCCCTCTAGACTCAACCAAATCTCATGGGGTTTGATCCTATGGACTCGCCTAAATGTGACGAACACATCCATATGGTAAACATGACATTAATTCAACTCTAATTAAATGGAGAATCAAAATAGGCTCAAGAAGAGGGGAAGTTCAATACATTTGCTCTGACAAAGGAAGCTTCAATCAGAGGTGCCCGACAAGTTCGTGGACGTCCAAGCAGGCTAAGGATTGAGCCTCTGGTCATGGTGAAAGATCTAGACCTGAATTTGATCAAGGCCGGATTTGGGTGTTGATCTTGAGCTATCTTAGCTTGGATTTGGTTTATATTGGTCGTATGGAAGGTAAATTTGAGTTTAAAATTGAAAATTGGGGGAAATTTTGACAAAATTGATGGACATTTGAGGTAAATTTAGGGAAATTGTGCCCTTAAAAGGAATTTGGGGGTTTTGGTCAAAATTGTCAAATTTGTCAAATTGGGTCATCTCGTTGTTGAAAAAATAAAATTGGGAATATTTTGAAGGTTTTGGGAATTTTTGGGATTTTTTGGAATTTTAAAATTTTGGGCTAAGGAGGGGCATTTGGTAATTAGACAATTTTTTTGTGAATTTGGGTAATTTGGCTGTTTTCAAAATGTTTGAAATGATTTTTGAACAAATTTGAGTATTTGGGTAAGTTTGGGATTTTTGGCCAAATTTAGGGTTTCAATGGTACTTAGGTAATTTGGGGGAGTTTAGTGGAAAAATGTCAAGTTGAGTATTTTTTATATAATAGGGCAGCTAACCATCATAAATGAGCTACAGACCAATGAAAACTCCATTTGGGTCCTCTATGTATTGGTCTTAGCTAAACCCTAGCTTATGGCCAATGGGTTTAGGGGACCATCTACATGAGTCTCCCAAAGGATTAAGGGATCAAAGTCAAGAAATTTTAGATTTAGGGTTGTGAGTGATTGTGAGTGAGGTGAGTACCTTAGCTACAGACCAACACCCAGGGTCAACCCTAAGGTCAAGCAGTTGTTGACCTCATTTTTAGTTGAGGCCTAGTTTTTCCTTTTTACTAACTTAGGGTCTAGCCATACAACTTTTCTGTTGACTATTCCTAGAGGACTAGAAAAGGAACCCTCACAAATAGAAAGTCTAAACCCTTCTTTGCTCAACTTGAAGCTCCACATGTTGGTCCTAACCTCTAGCACTTAGTAGGTGAGGTAAGTATGGAGGAGCTCAAGGGGAGTCCCCCATAGGATGGTCAGACATTAGGCTAACCCTGGGTGATCTGGTTTTGGTGGAGCTAACTCACACACACACTACACCTCTCACATACCCTAAAACCTTAAGACCCCTTACTTGGTCCCCTGACTCCTTTTAGAAAGCTCATATGGATGACTCTATACCTCTAGTCTTTGACTAAGAGGGTTAAAACCAACATATTGAACATCAAAATGAGTCCTCACATGGCTCCTATTGGTTTGGTATGGGTTCATGGCTTGGTTGCCCATTTTAGCCCAAAATCACAAAATTACCAAAATACCCTTAAAACCCTAATTTTTTGTCAAAAATCCCAAAATTATCCAAAATACACAAAATTTTCGAAATAGCATCTCAAAACACTCCAGACTACCTAAATTGACAGAAATTTGCCAAATTTCCAAAATATCCCAAAAAATTGCCTAAATTACCAAAATGCCCCTCATGACCTAAAAATTCCAAAAATTTCCAAAAATTTCAAAATCATCCCAAATATTCCCACTTTCAATTTTTTATCATCAAATTGACCAGATTTGACCAATTTTACCTAATTTGACCAAAAGCCCCAATTTGCCCTTAAAGACCCAAATGTCCCTAAATTAGCCCCAATCTTGCCCAATTTCAATTTAAACCAAAATTTAGCATCCCCAATTCTATTCTAAATAAAATTCAAGCTCAATTTGATCTAATTGAAAGCCCAATTTCATTCAAATCAAAAAAAGCCTAATTTTGACCATATGCCTAAATCCACCAAATTAGCCCACCAATTCAATTCAATATCACTTGAAATTTTTATCAAGCCTTCATGACTTATTCTACACCAAACTCAACATTTAATTAGCCCAAGTTTTAGCCCAAAATCAATTTCTTTTTTAAAATCCCAAAGCCCAATACATTTAATTTCAAAAACCCATGTCCAAAGCCCACATGACAATTATTTCTTCACATCATTCATTTGATTAAAATCATTCCTAAAGTCCTAAATCCAAAATAAATCATTACAAATCAAGAATCATGCCAAAATCCACCAAAATATTTCAAAATTCCAAAAATCCCTTCTCATGAAGGTAAACCAAGCCAAGGACAAGCCATGAAACCACTCCTAAGCCATAGATAAGCCATGAGAGCCATGCCACATCATCAATCTATTATTAGAAAGAGGCTAAACCACTTTCAATTATCCTTAAGATTCTCTTAACCCTTCCCATGAATCAATCTAACCCATGTTTAGTGAAATCTCTTTGGATAGAGACCTCACCATGATAATTAAGCTGAACCTCTTGATTTCCCACAACACCCAAACTAGCCTTGGGAGGAGAACCCAGCCCCAAACCATGATTGGAAAAAACTTGACCCAAAAATAGCCCTTACCCCATTCTGTTTTAATTCCATACCTTTAAACATGGCAACCCTAAATTGGTTGCACTAAAACCAAGCTCTGAGCCTCCTGACCAAATGGTGACCCCTCCCTAACCGGCCAACAACCTTGGTGGCCGGAAAACACCATGGCCAAAGGAGCCCATATTGTCAAAACTCAAAATTGAACCTACCTAATGTGCACAACTCCAATTGGACACTTGGGCATTTCTTCCCTCCACCTAAAAACCCATAAACTCTTCAAGCCCTTCTATTTAAACCCCCCTCCATGGCTAAAGGGGGAGAGCTTGAAATTCCTCGGGGAAACTCTACCAAATTGCTTCCAAAGCTTCCTTCAGACCTCTTGAGCTTAACCCAACCATCCTTAACCACCCAAATCCACTTCTCAAGCTCAACTTTTGAACCCAATTCCTAGGCTGAATCAGGATACTCTCTAAACCTCCACCAAATTCAAATTAATTGCACCCACACCATCCCCACAACAAGAGAAGAAGATCCTTCATAAAAGCCCCATCACCAGAGCACCCTAAGGTGGACTTTGATCAACCCCCTAAATTGGCTTTGGTCAAAATCATACCTAGGAAATTTACCACAGCTTGGGAGTTCATCTGGGAGCCCTTTGGACTCAAGGCAAGCTTCCACAAGAATCCAATCGAGGCTACCCTCTTGGACCAAGGTATTGAAAGTTAACCCTAAACCGAGCTTCAATTAATTATCCATGTTTATAGGATCTATTTAAGACTTGATCAACTATATGGATGTGATCTCCTTGTCAAGACGAGCATTTTAAGAAAAACCACACTCAATTTCATTGAGAATCGAGAGAGATATTAAGCTTTGAAAATGGACGATTTTCGGGCTAGCTCTATCAGCGACGATGACCGAACACCGTCCGATGGAGCGTGTATCCATCAGATGGCTCTGATCAAGCCGAGTAAGCCGCGGTGCGAAAAGGCGGAGCTGACGCGGATGGCGGTGCCCTATCCCATGGACACGCAACTCTTTGACCCGTGCAAGAATCCAATCAGCGCTGACTGGTTTAGGTAGGAAATTAGGTGATTTTTCTTACTTATTAATGCCCAAAACTTTAAAAATGCATAACTTTGTGTANAAAAAGGCGGAGCTGACGCGGATGGCGGTGCCCTATCCCATGGACACGCATCTCTTTGACCCGTGCAAGAATCCAATCAGCGCTGACTGATTTAGGTAGGAAATTAGGTGATTTTTCTTACTTATTAATGCCCAAAACTTTAAAAATGCATAACTTTGTGTAGAAAAATTATAAAAAAAAATAAAAATACTTCGTTGCTCGGTGAAGAGAGAAAAATAATGTGGAAACATTTTCAAGTTTATTTGATGCAAATATTATTTTTAATTAATTAAATAGTGTTTTCCTTGTTTTAACTCTCCATTTTCATAAGCATATCTTGCATAAGCATATCACCATTACTTGAGCTTTTGGATTTTGATTTTAACATATTATTAGAATTCTTACCATGATTTTTCCATGGTTAGGGGAAATGTCTAGGCATAGGTATCTAATTTTCAAGTTAATAGTCTCTATTTTATTATAAAAATTCTAATAATTAAAATACTGATTGAAAAAATATAAAATTTATTTTGGTAGGTTCACTGTAGTCAGAGGATCCTAGGAAAAATATAAACTTCATTTAATTCATTAAAAATATTCCTATTTGTCACTCACCCTAAAAAATGAAATAAAATTAATTTGGAGTAATTATAAATTTAAATGGCATGAAAGCTATTCCACACTGTAATTTAATGTTAGGGGAGCTCTCCATAAAAATTTCAAGTCAATTAAGTTAATTTGACTACTTAAATGGATTACTTAAGTAAAATAGTATTTTTTTTTTGCACTAAAATAATTATAATAATTAAAATACAACTCAAAAAATTATAAAAGTTGGTTTTTGGAGCTTCTTATANATATTTTTTTGCACTAATATAACTATAATAATTAAAATACAACTCAAAAAATTATAAAAGTTGGTTTTTGGAGCTTCTTATAACTAGAGGAACCTAAAAAAAATAAAATTTAATTAAAAATAAATACAACATTTTTGAGCTAATTTTATCCCTTTAAATAATTAAAAATTAGTTAAAAATGATAAAAATTACAAAATTGTAAAAACACACTAAAATGTCACATTTGGCTTCCTTGTCACTTGAAACCAATTAAAATAATTTTCCTAATTTTCTAAGTCAAGATATTAATTTTAAAAGCTAAAAAATGAATTTTCTTTAATTTTTTTATAAAACAATTCTAATAATTAAAATTTATTTCTTTGGGTTCCCTGGACTTAGAGAGAATTAATAAAAATATAAAACTTAATTTTTAATCTAAATATTATTTTATATTTAATTAATTCTCAAAATAAACAAATAATCCCAATAATTAAATTAAAGCTATAAAAATCATGAAAATTGGTCCAAGTGCTCTTCTGATCAAGATGAACCTCCAATTTTTTTATTAAGGACAGAAGTTTCATTTTTAGTGAGTTATTAAATTTTCATTGAAAATTCCTAATTTGCATTAAAAATAATTATAAAATTAATAAAATTTCAAAAAATCTCATTTTTTCTCATCTGATATTTTAATTATCCCATTAGTGAGGTAACATAAAATTTTTAAGTCATTTGAGTATAATTTAATGAATTATAGAGTATTAACGTCTTAGGGGCAAAAGTGTAATTTTGAAATTTAAGCTTTAATTAATATTTAAGCCTAATCAAGAGGGTAAGTGGGCAATAAATNCTAAGTCATTTGAGTATAATTTAATGAATTATAGGGTATTAACGTCTTAGGGGCAAAAGTGTAATTTTGAACTTTAAGCTTTAATTTATATTTAAGCCTAATCAAGAGGGTAAGTGGGCAATAAATGATCTTAAATAACATATCTTGATGATTGAAGCACAAAAGAGATAAAGTGGTAGAAACCAACCTCACTTGGATTTTATAAAGGATAAATTTGTAATTTTTTCAAAATTAACGAAGTTTTGAAGAACATTTAAGTAAGGAGATATTACGTTGAGGGGTTTGATTTTACGATTGTATAACTTATTGATTTTAACCCCTAACCAATGGTTTTGAGATAATTTATAATAATGATTAAAGAACATAAAATATTCAAAGAGCTATTTTTCTTAAAATTACAAATCTACTCATTAAAACTTATGAGCTTAGTAGTGAGCCAGGCTTAATCAAGTTTGATTTAATAAGATTTTGACAATAACTTATATTTAATTTAATACCTTTTGAAACATTACAAGCCCATCCTTAAATATTAAATTAATTAAATGTTGTTATTAATTAAAATTAAATTGCCCTTAAGGGTTTTTACCCATATAATTCTTAAGTGCAATATCAAATGATACCCCACTTAAGAGATAACTAAAACATCATAATTCACTAAGCATAAAGGTATTGAATGGATGAACTATATAACAAACATAATTAGATCAAAACGAACTCAAGATAATTTCGGGGACTATGAAATGTTTAGGGTATTACCCGAGATTTCTTCAGAATCCCTTAGAAATTATGTAGAACATCTGAACTTATTATAATTTGCTTAATGGAATAAAACAAATTTCTTTTGAAAATCAACCAATTAAAATTAAAACTTTAAAAACATATTTTGAAAAATTAAATGTGATAAAAACAACAAGAAAATAAAACAAACTTGTTGAGTAGATTCTTCCGTTTTGGAATTTCCTATTTTTTGTGCGCGCAGCACAACCATCTTTTTCTACACTAACTCTCTGCACATCCCTGCACAATTTCACATTCTACACAAAAAACTCACAAAGCTTTACAGATCTCCCTTCAACAGGATCAATATTTTATGTGATACACTTCTGTAAATTCAACACTCCAAACCCTCTTTTGAGAATTGTCCTACATTTCAATTTTCATTTCTGAATCAGTATTACATTTCTGATTCATTACATTCGAGGTCGGTCCTTACATTCCGACACTCTCTTTTGAGGATTGATATACATTTCAATTCTCATTTTCATATTTCTGATTCATTACATTCGAGGTCGGTATTTACATTCCGACACTCTCTTTTGAGAATTGATATACATTTTAATTCTCATTTTCATATTTCTGATTCATTACATTTGAGGTCGGTCCTTACATTCTGACACACTTTTCTGAGAATTGACCTACATTTCAATTCTCATTTCCAAATCAGTCTTACATTTCTGATTCATTACATTCGAGGTCGGTCCTTACATTCTGACACTCTCTTTTGAGAATATACCTACTTTTTAATTCTCATTTTCGAATCAGCCCTACTTTTTGATTCATTACATTCGAGGTCGGTCCTTACATTCTGACACCCTCTTTTGAGAATTGACCTACATTTCAATTCTCATTTTTGGATCAGCCCTACATTTTTGATTCATTACAATCGAGGTCGGTCCTTACATTCTGACATTCCTTTTTAAGAATTGATCTACATTTCAATTCTCATTTCCGAATAACTCCTACATTTTTGATTCATTACATTCGAGGTCGGTCCTTACATTCTGACACTCTCTTTTGAGAATTTATTTCTGATTCATTACATTTGAGGTCGGTCCTTACAGTCCGACATTCTCTTTTGAGAATTGATATATATTTCAATTCTCATTTTCATAATTCTGATTCATTACATTCGAGGTCAGACCTTACATTCCGACACTCGGTTTTGAGAGTTGACATACATTTCAATTCTCAGTCCTACATTTCTGATTCATTACATTCAAGGCCAGTCCTTACATTCCAACTCTCTCTCTCTTTTTGAAATAATATCTAAATTTCAATTTCCCACCTCGGGGTCAGCACTTGCATTCTGGTTCCCATCCTCTAAAACATTCTAAAATTTCATAACTCAAAGTTCACTCTCCAATCCCCAGCGAGAGTCCCTACTTCTTGACTTGATCAAACTCTCACCTGCTAATTCCCTAACATAAACAAATCACACACACAACTCTACACATACTTCTAGGTCTTTTGACTTAGGACTTTGTATTGGTTTTTGTTGATCTCCTCGGTCAACGCCAATACGCGCGGTGTGCTTGCCCAACACACCACACCTATTGGGGGTCCATTTGTTGACCTCATTTTTGGTTGAGGTTTAGTTTNATTTCCCCAAATCCAACTCAAATGTCCATGAATTTGATCTCAATTGACCCCAATTTCAATCCTAAACTCAAATTCACTTTTTATATGACCAAACTAAATGAAATCCAAGCCTAATTGGCCTATTATTTGAGCCCAATTTTGAGTTAGGTTAAAACGCCAATTTTTGCCACATAACCTAATCTCACCAAATTGAACCCATAGCCTAGTCAATTTTCCCCAATTAATGTTGAAAAATCTTGATAAAATTAATATACATCAGAATCAAATATCAATTGGCCTTGGTGAAGCCTCAAATCCATTTGATTTTGGCCTAAATCCAAAATTTCCAAATTTNATATCAATTGGCCTTGGTGAAGCCTCAAATCCATTTGATTTTGGCCTAAATCCAAAATTTCCAACAGTTGGCCTTGGTGAAGTCTCAAATCCATTTGATTTTGGCCTAAATCCAAAATTCCCAAATTTACATTTGCATTGGTGAAGCCTCAAATCCATTTGATTTTGGCCTAAATCCAAAATTCCCAAACTTAGCCCCAATTGGCTAGGTCCCCAGATTTCACCCAATTGATATCCTTAACCTCCAAATTGGCATCCAGTTCATATTTAAAACTCTTCATGAGGTTCATATTGACCATTTACAATAATCAATTTGGACTTATCCCAAGGCTAACCCAAGCTAGACCCAAGCCTAGCATTGACCATTAAAAATAATCAATTTGGACTTAGCCCAAGGCTAACCCAAGCTAGACCCAAGCCTAGCTCAACATGAAAACTCTTCATGAGGTCCCTATTGACAATTTACAATAATCAATTTGGACTTAGCCCAAGGCTAACCCAAGCTAGACCCAAGCCTAGCTCAACATGACCAAATTGAATAAAGTTCAAAATTCCGTTAAATTGATCCTTCAATTGAGCTTAAAACCGCTTCCATCCTTCACCAAAGTTGTTCCTTATGATCATCTACACAAAATGAAATAATTAATTGGGCCAATTGACATGTCTAGCCTAGACCAAACCCAAGACTTGGTCATTTGCACCCATTTTGACCNTAAATTCCCTTAAATTGATCCTTCAATTGAGCTCAAAACCACTTCCATCCTTCACCAAATATGTTCCTTATGATCATCTACACAAAATAAAACAATTAATTGGGCCAATTGACATGTCTAGCCTAGACCAAACCCAAGACTTGGTCATTTGCACCCATTTTGACCCATGCACTAAATGTGACCTAACCACTCTAAAGTCACCAAATTAACTCCACCCCAGCCATTAGTTGGACTTAGTGATCCGTCCAAACACCATGAAACCACCTAAATCATGCCATGGACCAAAGATCCACCAAATTAAGGGATATTATTTCCAAAAATGCATGTGCTTAAGATATCCTTACCAAAATTAAGTTTTATTGNAAAATTAAGGGATATTATTTCCAAAAATGCACGTGCTTAAGATATCCTTACCAAAATTAAGTTTTATTGTACTAAATTGCTGTGACATATTCCCCTGGGTTCCCTAAGCTCCGAGCCACCGTCCTCTGGCCGGCCGGTCAGCCTACTGACTGGAAAAGCTCAAAACTGAGAGCCACCCCCATGGTACCTCATCCAAATCAAATTTTCCCTCCACCTAAGCACCACAATGCACCCAAACATGTGCCCTGAGAGCCATCCCATGGCCATTTTATAAAAACTCTCCTCCACGGCCATGGGAGGTGAGCAAAAATTTTCTCAAAGAGAGCCTCCCAAATCACTCACAGAGCTTCCTTGAGATCTCCATAGCCCATTCCAATCACTCNTTTATTGCACTAAATTGCTGTGACATATTCCCCTGGGTTCCCTGAGCTCCGAGCCACCGCCCTCTGGCCGGCCGGTCAGCCTACTGACTGGAAAAGCTCAAAACTGAGAGCCACCCCCATGGCACCTCATCCAAATCAAATCTGCCCTCCACCTAAGCACCACAATGCACCCAAACATGTGCCATGAGAGCAATCCCATGGCCATTTTTATAAAAACTCTCCTCCACGGCCATGGGAGGTGAGCAAAATTTTTCTTAAAGAGAGCCTCCCAAATCACTCACAGAGCTTCCTTGAGATCTCCATAGCCCATTCCAATCACTCCACTGCCTTGATTCTCCCTATATAACCTTAATTTTGAGCATAAAAATTAGGGCAGAAATAGGACATCCCTCAAAACTCCACCAAACTTCAATTGCTTGTGCCCACTCCTTCACAACAGCAAGAGAAGACAAAGCCCCATCAAATTACCCTCTGAAATAGCCTCCACCATAGCTCTAGACGAACACCTGAAATCGAGCTTGATCGAATTCATACCTAGACCTTACACCACAGCAAGAGGCTTAATATCTAGCCTCCTTGGACACCAACGAATGTGGAGAGCACCTTTGATTGAAGCTTCCCTTCTGATAGCAAACGTAAAAAACTTCTCCTCCTCCCGAGCCTATTTTGATTCTCCATTTACTTGGGCTTGATTTCATGACACATTAACCACATGGACGTGTTCGTCTCACTAAGACGAGCATTTTAAAAAAAAATTTCACTTAATTTGGTTGAGAAATGAGAGAGATCATAAGCCTTGAAGGTGGACAGTTCTCGGCCTAAGCCATTGGATGACCACATGCCGTCCGATCACACGTGAATCAAATGGATGGTTAAGATGAAGCCGGACAACACTTCTTTACATAAACAGCGGGTCACGTGGCTACTGGCATGGACAGTGGCATCAAATAGGGGAGCGCAGTGTGGAGTTTCGGGGCTGCCTAGGATTTACATGGCGACGCGTGGATATATAGGAAAATAGGGCTTTTTCCTATTTATTTAAACTACCTAAACTTAAACAATTTAAAACTTTGTGTAGAAAAATCACAAACATAAAATAAAAAATACCCTCTTGCTCAGTGAATAGAGGAGAATAATGTGGAATAAATTTCAAGTTCATTTGGTACATAAAATATTTTTAATTAATTAAACATTGTTTGGGATCATTTGATTCTCCATACATATTGATACATCACCTCGGCTTGAAATTTTGGCATGTTGTAGCCTCTGTCAAGGGGAACATCCTCTGATTTTGTCAAAGTCAGAGGAGGTTTCTATACAGAGATCCAAATTTTTCAAGTTCTTGCACATTATATTTTTAAAATAATTATGGAAATTACTATATTGATTAGAAAATTCTAAGAAAATTTTGGAAGGTCCACCATGACTAGAGAAGCTTTGGGTGATGATTTCATAGGTCAAGTCATTTAAAATGCACTTAATTTTTATAAACATTAAATCACTAAAATAATTAATTTTGGAAAATATAAACATTTAAATGACTTGATTTTTGATCTCCACTGTAGTTTATGATCCAGAAAACTCACTATAAAAATTTTAAAATATTTTGAGTTCATTAAATAATTTAATTTGATTTTTAGAGATAAATACCACTTTTGACACTTAAATGATTTTTAAAAATCAAAGTATAACTCAAAAAATTATGAAACTTAGTTTTTGAGTTCTCTGTGATCAGGGATATTTTATTAAAGTAAAATAATATTTAGAATAAAAACTTGATTTTTAGCTTATTTTAAATATTTAAAAATTCATAAAAAACACAANATAAAGGATAAATTTGTATTTTTTTCAAAATTAACGAAGTTTTGAAGAACATTTAAGTAAGGAGATATTACGTTGAGGGGTTTGATTTTACGATTGTATAACTTATTGATTTTAACCCCTAACCAATGGTTTTGAGATAATTTATAATAATGATTAAAGAACATAAAATATTCAAAGAGCTATTTTTCTTAAAATTACAAATCTACTTATTAAAACTTATGGGCTTAGTAGTGAGCTAGGCTTAATCAAGTTTGATTTAATAAGATTTTGACAAAAACTTATATTTAATTTAATACCTTTCAAAACATTACAAGCCCATCCTTAAATATCAAATTAATTAAATGTTGTTATTAATTAAAACCAAATTGCCTTTAAGGGTCTTTACCCATATAATTCTTAAGTGCAATATCAAATGATAGTTTCCCCACTTAAGAGATAACTAAAACATCATAATTCACAAAGCATAAAGGTATGGAATGGATGAACTATATAACAAACATAATAAGATCAAAACGAACTGAAGATAATTTCGGGGACTATGAAATGTTTAGGGTATTACCCGAGATTTCTTCAGAATCCCTTAGAAATTATGTAGAACATCTGAACTTATTATAATTTGCTTAATGGAATAAAACAAATTTCTTTTGAAA
>JXCR01082750.1:6414-25475 GCA_002079205.1 Phalaenopsis hybrid cultivar
TTTTTTTCATGCGAAGGTTTAAAACAACAGAGTGCTATATATGTAAATATTAAATTTAGGCGTGAGATATGTAAATACATAAGTTATTTCTATGAGAGTTCATTGGATTTGAACGTCCAAAGCTAACGATCCAATCATATCAGTAGAAGAGACGAACAGCAATATATCTGCCAGAACTATATTATGCCCATCTTTTTGCTCCTCTGCAATTGATGCTAGTTTAGAGATGTATTTGCATCTTAGATCACGTTTTTCCTTGAGCTTTCTTTACAAAAGTCTTCAACCTAATCACTAGTGTCCAGGCTTTTTTGCATTTTTTTTTGGACATCGATTCTGATATTTGTCATTCTTCCTTTTTTTCTCAAAGCTTTTGACTATCCTCATAAATAAGCACTCGATTGTGTTATCATTTTGCTCCTTTTTTTCTCAACTAATTTAACAGGAGAAGAGCTCATCTCTATCATAGATATTGTCATTTCCACCCAAAAAAGTGGTAACAAGATGCCCATAGGTGGATGGTAGAGAGCAAGATCAAATGTTTATCTCTCTCTTTAATTTTGACATCCAAATTCGCTAGATCCTACAATCTCTTATGACAAGTATCCAAATGATTTTGCCGTGATATACCGTCTTTCATGTAAAATGTAAATAATTATTGTTTTCAAGAGATTTTAAGTTTTCCTCAATCTTATGTGTGGTATTCATGGCATGTTGAAAAACTTATTACAAATAAAGGATGATCAAACCAAACGTTTTATCATCCATATCATTCGTCTCATTTGTGCTAGTTAGGGAAGTACACCCCCTTCGATGCTTCAATCGAGCCCTCTACGGCTAAACTGGATAAATATTTTCTCATCTTTATCTTACAGATGTTGAAATCAGTGTGCCCATTGAGTTCCTTAAACTCATATTTGATAGTGTTTGTAGAAGATTTTTATTGTGCCATTTCCTAGATTATACCTGGCAATGCTTTGTCACTAGTTTGTTTCAAAAGGAAGAACATGCATATATGATATGAAAATAGCAGACACGTGAAAAAGAACAATAGGATTTATAAACTACATCCATGATATTAGGAGTCAAATAATTTTAATCAAAGAGTATGGAGTGCAAATTGAGTAGAAATGTAAAATATATTCAATTTTCTTATCACAAAACTAATGAGGAAGTATAGAGAAGATCTCACCAAATCTGAAACCAAATTTCACACACCAAATATTGAAGAATGAAAACAAAGAAACCATCTTCCTTGAAAAAACTTCGAAGTGAGAAAACGAAGAGAAGTCTTGAATCTCTATCGCAAATGCTTGTATTGTTCTCTATCAATCGTAGTTGAAAAACCCAGATGCTACATCGTTGAAATTGCCAAAATTCTGCTGCTTTATATATTCGGCGCAATTACAGAGTTAAACAATGGCTTATGATGTATAGTTAGTGTTTTGTCCTTAGGCTATTTGATATAACTGAGCCAACATTTTAAAAACAACATCATTGTCATCATCATCATCATTTTTTGTCCCACAACTATTGGGATTAATTTATGATCCTCCTACATCTTTTTTCCTTTTGCATGCTGCATGATTTGTCAACCCTTGTGCAATTATTTTTTGGTATTCACATACATACCACACAATTCTTATGTATTTACATGTATAACACCTAAACATTTATATTTACTTGCATAACTCCCAAACCTTTAATATCACATGAAAAATATCACCATTACTTCGTAGGCTTATGATTCCAGAGTATTATAAATGGAAATATGAATGTTAAGATGTTAGATATGTAAATAGAAAAGAATAATGCGGTATGAATGTGAATTTCCCCTTTTTTTACAAGATTGCTCAAAGTTATAAAAGAAATTTAAAAAATGATTAAGTTGTAGATCCTGTCATGTAGTTGAACTTGGTTAGAAATCAATATGAATCTGTGACTATAAATGCCTCAAAATTCCCTCAAGTGTGAGATGTTCATTTTCAAAGTCAAAACGAGCGAAACAAACCATCACTTTTCAAAGCATATTTTCCATCCTCAGCAAACCAAATGAGCCTTCCGTCTACTCATATTCCTTTCTTCTACTAATTCTTTAAAGGGGCATTTATATACATGCCATCCAATTTCCATGTATTTACTTATCTGGCGCCTGAACTTTAGTTTTTACATTTATGCACCACCCAAATCTTTTATATCATATAAAACTATCACTATTTTAACTTTAAGAAAAGTGAATTACAGTTTTTCATGCATAGATATGGTGGTATACATATAAAAATTGAAGTTAAGGTGTTATATATGTAAATACATAAAAATTGAGTGCTTGCATCAAGAGTTCTGATGCAGTTTTGCAGCAATGTTTCAATTAGGGTCTGTCATGTGTATAAACATCTCACCTTAGTAAAAAAGAATTAATTTAAAATGGGCGTGCTTGACTATACAGGCAGGCTTTGATTACAGTATGTAAAATTGCATAATGACTTCCCGATGCTATATTTTTCCTGGTCAAAAAATTCGGTAGATTTCGTCTATTACAGTAGGGAACAATATCAATGGAAGATAGTTTGTGACGCGAGTCCAAACCATCAGCCAAGCACTGCTTTGCCACATTTTTTTACATTTATTTTGGGCTTGTATTCTATTTTTGATATTTATCTTTATTAAAATTTGATTAGTTTTCTGATGCAATTTATATATTTTTATTTCAGTGAGAATATTGGCTACTAATAGAATTCTTTGACGCTCAATTCTGAAATTGCTTCGTTAGTCCAGTTCATTACATATTTATGCAAAATTAAATTGCTGCTCTATGCACTTAAAGCTGACTATTACAAGTTCTGCTTTTTATGAAATATTAGTGGTTCAAAATGTTATTTTGCATTTGTTCTCTCATGAGTAGAGGTGTAAATGAGCCGAGTTTAAGTGAGCCTAGACATGACTCGTGTTTGACTCATTAAAAAATAATATTGTTCGTGTACGGCTCATTTATATATCGAGCTTAAAAAGGTTGTTAGTATTTGGCCCGTTTGCTTAGTGAGCCGAACACAAGTGTTCACGAACAAGTTATATTAATAGCCTGTTAATGGTGGGACGGGATTTAAAGTTCATTATTTGTATTAAAATATTTATTTAAATAGAATTTAATACATTTTATTTTATTTTTTAATTAATAATTTAAATTAATTATAAATTAGTCAAGAGTTTCTGATAAATTATTTTTTTCTGATAAAAAAAAACATTTATTTTAAAAAACAAAAATTAAAATGGGGCATTCACATAGATACCACTCAATTCTTATGTATTTACTTATCTAACTCCTAAATTTTCTTTTCTTAAATTTATATTAATCAAAATTTTCATATCCATATAAAAAAATCATTATTTTAATTAAAAAACATGAAATGCTCTTTATGCTTAGATAAAATGGAATTTATTTAAAATTTCAAGAATGTGTATAGGAATTGAGTGACGAGTATTTAAATCTTTCAATAAAAAAATAACAAAAAATAATTTGTTATATTTTAAATTGTTATGATAAGTGGAAATGTGATTGAGGAATTAGGAAAATGAGGAAAAAATATTACATCAGGATTTCACAAGTAGAGTTACGTGCATAGTCCAATGAAATCACGCCATGTAATGGTGATAAAAAAAATTAAATAAAATCTGCCCGGTAACACAAGAAAATATTCCTCACGTGTTATTCAGGTGTTATTGTCTGTTATTCAAGTGTTATTGTGTGTTATTCAAGTATTATTGTCTGTTATTCAAGTGTTATTGTGTGTTATTCAAGTGTTATTGATATGCTATTGTATTATTATAACACCGAGATATTCCCATAATACAATAATAGATTAATGACAATGAGTAACACCAGGGAATATTCACCAGTGTTATCGGGCCGATTTTTTTTTTTGTCAACTCACGTGACATGATTTCATTGGACTCTGTACATAACTCTAAGTGTGAAGTCCTGATGCAATATTTTTTCGAAAAGGAGGGGAAAAATTATCATAATTATGAATAGAGTTTTTAATATGACAGGAAAAAAAAATCTATATGGTCGGCTGAATTAGTGTTGTATTAATAAATTCATGAATTATGAAAATCCTTTCGAAAGAAATTAAAATTTATTATAAAATAAAATTGTATTTGAACTTCAACCCTTAATCTATTTTTTCTTAGGCGACTTTTCTGTAACTTAGATTTACGTTTACATGATATATCAAATTTGATCAATCTAGATTTATAGTGAACGATGATGAAATAAATCTAACTCGTAATTGGAGTTACTAAATCCAGATTTACGTCGTAAAAATGACAGAACACGTGAAGAGAAAGATGAATCAAATGAAGAGCAAAACGAAACACGAGAAAATTGGATTAAAGAAGAGTCGAGTTTAATTTTTATTTTTTTGGTGTTTGGATTTAAGTTAAATCTTTGAATAAATTTAATTAATAGTGTGTCATCAAACACCGCCTTAATTTGGAATTCAACCAATTTTGTTGAATTTAAAACTTCCTGCTATAAAGTACCACCGGCCATTGCCTCCCGCCGCCAATCCCCTCGCTGTCGTCCATCACCAGCCTTCGCCGCCCACAGGCTGCCACCGGCCACCGCCACCACAAGACACTACTCATCGCCCCCTCCAACAAATAATTTTTTTCAATAAATTATATAAATTTAATTTTACTTCAAACTACTAAAAAGAAAAAAAAATGAAGTCACCTGTTGTTTTACAATAAAATAAATAATTTTAAAATATTTTAATTATAATACATTACTTATATTTTACATCATATTTATTTTATATTACATTGCAAAAAGATTAATGATTTTTCTTTGTGGTGATTTTTTTCCTTCGGCTTTGAATTCCAAAATAGGGCGAGAGAACGCCGGCCGGAGGAGCGTCCGCCCGACTTCTTCCGGTGAGCTGCCTGTTTCCTATTTTTGTTTTTGTTTAACAATCTATATTTTGATGTGATCCTATTAAAGAGAAAGAAAAGAGAATCTCAGGGGCAGCAAGATTTCTCCCGTCGATCTTCACTAGAAGAAGATTTATTCTTGCTTTTCTGTCATCGTTTGAGGAGTTGCTGGTTAGGGTTACAGTTTTGAGATCATTTGCTTCCCGACGTATAGTTTCATGTTCTGTATTTCGTTCAATATGTTATCGTGGCAACTTAGTATATTTTTTCTTAAACATGCATTGCAGATTATCACTTCGTTGGTGTTTTCTCTTTTGGTGAAGTAAGAGAGTAAAAACAAGGATTCAGTATGGTGAGTGCTGTTGAGCTGAACGTTTTCATACGTATTTTTGTCAGCTGGTTTAGTTATGAATGAGATTATAGTGCTTTTCGTTCTCTTCTTTCTGTTTGCAAGGCCTGCTACATTCGGTAACATTAGCCTTGAAGAAACTAGAACAGAAAGTAGTTAAAAACATCAGTCTTAACACTGATCTATCTTAGTATTACCATTAGTTTGTTGCTCCAACATCGTTCAGCTTTGGTTCAGTGATCCTAAAGAGTGTCTCAAGAAACTCATCTCAAAGTTATTATTTATATTTACCTTTAGGCTTTAGGCATTGTATTTTTTTTATATGGAGATCATTGTGATGATTCAATTAGGAGAGTAGATGTTTTAGATTCAACTTATGTTAAGAAAGGCAGAGGTAGACCTAGGAACTTAATTTATTATAACTAAATGAAATTATGACACTAAATAGGACGCAATGGAGAAAAATGATTCATGTAGCCGACCCCACGTAATGGGGTTAAGGCTTTGTTTTTGTTGTTGTTGGTGATCATTGTGCCTTTGCAGGGTGTATAAAGATGGAAATTATGGATGCTTAAACCTTTATTTTCATTTGATGAACTGAATTTCTATGTTACGATTCTATGCTAACCTTTCTGAATATAATATCATCTTACTGTTTGTTTCAGTCTGGTAGGAAGGAAACGGCTTTAGATTTGGCTAAGTTTGTTGATAAGGGCGTCCAAGTCAAGTTAACTGGTGGAAGACAAGGTTTGTTATGGAGAGTTTTCTATGTATCTATTTTTGTTACATTTTTTCTGCTTATATATATATATATATATATATATATATAAGCATTAAATACCACTATGATTATTGTATTATTGTTTAAACATTACAAATTTTGTCCTTCTAATATAACCATATTTTTCTTTTCATTCTTATCCATTACCATCAAAGTAAGTGATGTTGTTAATACTTTTTGATAGAACCAAGATACAATATTTTTTCATTTAAACATTCATTTGTTTAAATAATATTGATTGTGCCCTGCCCTTGTAATCAAGCATTATTTTGAAAAAACAAATCGAGAATACCAAAAGAAGCTAAGTTGAGTGTCTTATAGGGTTTACATTCTTGCATGACATATTGGTGTTTGTTATTCTTCAATTATTCTCTTGTTGTTCTAAAGTTCTACAGTTATCTTTTAAAAAAGAGTGATCTAAACCAAAACATTGCTATTTAGGAAACTTTGCATTTTTTTTTAAATTTTAAGCTATATATTGAAATTTACATTAATATCCTTACCCATATTTTTCATATTTATCAAAGTTTCAATGGTTTAATTTTGGCACATTGAAGTACATGGGTTTGGTTGTCCAAAAAAATGACCTGGGTGCTTGTTTTGTAAATAGTAATATTTCGTGTATTATGTATGCAATCATCACTAATCTAAAATGAGTGTTCAATTTTTGGTGTAAAATATATATCCACTATAAATTATCGAACATAAAGGAAAATGTTTAGATTGCATTTTGTTCTCAACTGGTAAACAAATTCCGTCATCCTGACAAGTCATGGACATTTGGTGACGCATTGGGATAGTCACCAGTGTGCAATACTGAGAATTCTGTATTTAGATTTGGGACATTTACATACATATCACCCAATTCTTATATATTTACATTTCTAACACATAAAATTTACTTTTTAGATTTATAAAACCGAAATCTTTCATATCACATATAAAAATATCATCATCTTAACTTTTAAAATTTGAAATACACCTTTTCATGCATAGATAACTTGGTATGGTATGCGTGTAACAATCTCAGTGTCGAATATGTAAGTACATTGGAATTAAGTAGTAAATCTTTCTTTAGATCTTTAGGAAACCACATTTAGCCTTTAACAAACATGAATTACTCACAATAAACACCTCTAGGTGCATTCTAAAGCATTGGATCACTAAATAATCATCAAAGGTCGTTTTAAACTAATATTATCTTTTGTAACTGCATCAATAACATGTTAAACTATTTCTACTAAATATTATTTGATGAGGAAAGTTTGATACATGCTATTACCCTATTACTTCATGCAAATATTATCTGATTTCGTTGAGATTTAACTCATATGAATAGGCTTGAGAAGCCCACGGTTTATGAGCTATCTATTACCATCTTTTCAGTTAGCGGAACTTTGAAGGGATATGATCAACTGTTAAATTTGGTTCTTGATGAAGCAATTGAGTCTCTTAGAGGTATTTTCTTCCGGTAGACATGTTTGTTTGATATTTTATTGAGCTCTTTATTTACTTCATTTATATAATCTGTTTATTTTTATTTATAATAATAATAAATTAATGAAGAATTGATGCTAGGATTGAAATAATCTTACTGCAACTTTTCCATCACTGAAACTTAGTTCACAAGAGTGTTCCTTCAAATCAAGCAACCATGACTTGCTTTGTTGTAACTTGATCCTAAAATTGAGGCCCTATCATCATCGAGTGTTATTTGCTTGTTAAATTGATTAAAATTTCCTGAATGAATACCTCAAAATTAAATTTCCCATAGTTCCCCGCAAGTGGATAAAGTTAATTGATCTTTCAATGATTTTTTTCTTTTAGATGTAAGGAAATGAAAATTTCTTTCATTTTAATATATATTTATTAACTACTTTTATTTTGTCAGATCCTGATGATCCTTTGAAGACTACTGATCAAACTAGACGTCTTGGCCTGATAGTATGCTTCTTTCTTCCCTCTTTACATGTGTACAGACATGTGGTTTTTTTTGTTTTGCATGCATAAATTTTATGAATTTTATTGTTTGGTAACACATGTGACGGCATTCAACAATGAATATAGTTCCTTATATCTTCTTCTAAAACTGCTTGTATTTTTTGTTTTCTTACAAATTTTAGCATATGAAAAAAATTGCATTTACAACGAAGACATTAAAGGCTGTCAAACTCAATTCTAGAAGCATAATGCAAGAAAGTTTAGAGTTTTGATATGTTAATGCAACTAAAGTCATGCAATGTATGCAAATTACTCGAGAGAATTTTGCATTCATAGGTCATGTACCATGAAATGCATAAAATTTATTGTCTTTTGATGTAACTAGCAAATACAAGGAATAGAAACCAAATGATAATGTATGATTAAATAACACTGAAGAAACCAATGAGAAATTTGAACCCCACTAAATGAGTGAGTAATTGTAATTATTTTGCTTAAATTAGCAGCCCAATGGTGTATCAACTTTGGTCAAATGTAGGAACACTTGTGATGGGTTGGTGGTGGGTGGATCTTGATGTGAAGTCACAGTTTATGCTTAATGTTGCCTTATGGCTTTGTTAGACCTTTGGAAAGATGGAAGGCTATATTGGGCTAGGTTTTGGATGGATTTATTGGTTTACTTTGAGGTAAAGATTTTTTGGGATTATTTTGGTGGTGCTAAGGGATGAGGTGGGCATGGATATGACACGTTCAGGTTCTGTACCAGGGTGAGAAGGTATATTAGGGCTTAGGATTAATGTGGAGAAAAGTATGGAGTGGTTAAAGTTTTGAAATTTAAGTTAGGGTTTGTTTTGGAGGGAAACTTGAGGGTGTTGGATTTTGGGTTTGGCATTGAAAACTAAGATCTAGTTTTGTGGAGGGATGGAGAAAACTAAGAGCTTGAGGGAGACATGGTATACACAACGAAAGATAAAATCTAGGACTCATCGAACTCTGAGGGTTGGATATGCCACCAAGATTTTGTAAGGGATTTGCTCACATGCAAAATTCAATATTCATTCAAATATTTGATAATGAGCACACGAGATTTCTTTTTTCGAGGTGAAACCAAGAAATTTACATCAATATGCTTGTGGAAATTTCAACAAATCTATAAAATTAAGGCGAGTAGTTTCAATTGCAATTTAATTTGATTATCTTTGTTTGGATTGGTCAACCAAGGAGACTTGGAGGGAGTTTTGATTTTTTTTTTTTTCTCCATCTTTTTCCTTTCTTAAGTCGTGTATGGCCTGTCCATTCTTGTATGATAAGCAAAGNCTCCATCTTTTTCCTTTCTTAAGTCGTGTATGGCCTGTCCATTCTTGTATGATAAGCGAAGTGTTTTTAAATTAATGCGCATGCTTGATTCTAAGGTGCAGGGTAGGATTTGACTAATTCATAAAATTTTTAATGTTGTGGATGATTTGGAATCATGTTGCAGTTTTTTTTTTATATATAANAAAGTGTTTTTAAATTAATGCGCATGCTTGATTCTAAGGTGCAGGGTAGGAATTGACTAATTCATAAAATTTTTAATGTTGTGGATGATTTGGAATCATGTTGCAGTTTTTTTTTTATATATAATTTTTTTTTAATGCTTTGATAACGTGTTTTTGGTCTATCAACAAATAAGCTAATAACATGGTGTGCAGAATAAATTAGGTCAAGAAAAGAAATTGCATCAGCTCGATTTTTTTTAGCAGATGTCAAATTTTTGTTTTCATAAATATTGGAAAGCAGTAATATTTAAGGCTGAATGTAGATTCTCCTATAACTGATCTTTCCCCAACTGATTTACATTAAAAAAAAACAGGCGCTACTTTTTTAAAGAGTCCATGTGAGGTGCACTTCTACAAGGAATCATTTGTTACAAATCACAACTCACATATTGGTGTAAGGCGTGGAAATTCAATGGAAGTGGAGTGTACGGATGTACTACATCCCCCTGTAAGCATGTATCCTGGTAATAATTTATCCACTATTATATAGGGACAAAATAGGGCCAACCAACCACAAGAGATCACTACCCTTCAAATCAGTCAGCAATGGTGCTAAGACGACAACAAATACGTAAAATCAACCCATACTTGATTAACAATGGTTGTTGAAAAACTGCAACAAGCCAAAGCCCCTTATAAATGACAATAAATATTGATCCTGCTACGAAACTGTAGATAATCAGTAGATAATCAGAAAAAAAATGCCACAAGCCTGTAGATTTCATAATAACGATGTTGATCTTGAGAATGCCCCTAACCTAATAGATCAATTTAATATTGGGAGATATACAATACATCTCTTTATCAAGGACATTTGCACACATGTCCAAATTACATAAATTGCAAAGTAAGATAAACCAGCTAATGAAGTCAACCAAACTTTGCTAATATAATTCTTTGATATGATGTTTTTGTTTAGAGCACACAAATTTTCATAAAATTTGCTCTGCTTGAAAAAATTTCTTCTTCGATGAATCTAGCATTTAAAATTCATTTTAAAAAATCAAGACAAATTTTGCGCATCCTTTGAAATAATTCACAAGTCACTACAAATTGATCAATTATTCTAGTGAGCAAGATACTTTTATAATCCACCATCGACAACAAGCACAATCTCATCATTTATAATAGCCTCATAATAAGTTGTATAATATTATGACTAAGGGTCTATTTGGGACAGCTTTTTGTCTGCTTTGAGTTTCAGACCACTATCATAATTTTGTTTGGGGAACTGCTTCTTATTATTTTTTAGAATTTTTTGTGAGGGGGAGGTGTTTTTTTTACAACCATCTTCTTAAAAGCTGCAGTCATCCTAAATAGACCCTAAGAAATGGATTTCGGTTCGCTTAGACGTGGAAAAAGAGAATAATAAGTAAAGTTGACATAAGATTTGTGAAATATGCTAGAATCATACACATTGAAAGATAAAACTAATGCAAAGGTGTTAGTGCTTAATGTACTTCATGATTTTAAAGGACCACGTTCTTCTCATATTTAATTTTTTAAATGTTCTCAACGATTTTTTTTTAGTTTAAACAGTTATTTTATCATTAGGTTTGAACTCAAAGTCCTAATGTTCATTAAAATTTATAAATGTTAATATGAAATTAATATTAAGCATTGAACAAGTTATAATATTATTCAAGCTATTAGCAATAACCACTACAAATAATAATCAAACAATGAAATTGTATGAAACAAAATAAAAAATTAGTATATTTCATATGACAGAAAAATAAATGTTAATATATTGATGGTCTCTCATACAGAATATACATGTCTTATTAAAGTTTAAGGTGTTTTAATGAGTGATATGACTTTACTGTTGGGGTGTAGTGATCTTGAGCTCATCGTGGTTTGTCCTCTAAGCGATGCTATTATTGCTCCAAATTCTCAGCTGCAATCTCCACTTTTATTTCCGTTGGCTACTGGACATGAGATGTTATGGTAATGTATTGCTGCTTCCACGATATTGGATTAGCAATAAATATCTGAAACTACCACTCATGAGAAATTGATATGGAAATTGGTATCCAAAAGTTTCTCTCATGATATGAGATGGAAAGGTCGGTACTTGGCATCTTTTAAAAAAGTTTTGAATCAAATAATATTGTAGGCGTAAAAATGCTGATTGTCTTGAGATAATCTCCTTTGGTTCCCCCAATGCAAATCATATGATAATTACATTTGAGAAGTTTCCGAGGGAGGGGGAATAATGTTGGTGTACAGTCTTGGGTCCACACATGTCAGCGATGTTGCTCTTATATTCTCAATGGTGGCCTCATATTTATGTAGTGTATTTGAGAAATGTTTTGATCGTCTCGTTCGATTATATAACTCCTAAATATCTCTTAGAATAAAAAAAATTTATGCAAATAACATTTTGATCTTTCACGAGAAAAACAAGGGAATAAAAATGCGTCAATCGATATGTTCGATGAGTTTTGTAGTTGAATGCGCCGATCGGTTTACTTCTCGGATACACCACATGGAGATGAGGCAACAGTCGAGCATGTATGAGCTTTTCCCTTCCGACGTATGCTGACCTTGGACTATCCACTTATGTTGTTTCGGGAGTATTCACATACATTACTCTACCCCCTCCCTAAGCTACCAACCATATGATTTAGCAGACATGGTCATCCTAAGATTTGCAGTTGCGAGGACTCAAGAGAGTCATCCTAAGACAATCACCATTTACGCCTTCAACATGCTTTGGTCCAGGACTTTTTAAATAATGCTGGTTTCCAGTCCTACTTTACTCCATGAGGGTCACTACCGATTGCCCATTGCCACATATGTTCCCTTGAGTAACAATTTTAGACGTTTATTGCTACTTTTATGTTGTATGAACAACTATACATGTCATACCATGTCCGACAGTTGATAACTAGTAAAGTAGAGGATGTGCCTGAGGATTTTGAGCAACAAAAATATTATTTATGGGATGATCACGGTGTGCTCTAAACCACTAAACTTTAGGCGGTGTAGTCATATCACTCATACGTCATAGACATTAGTAGGACATTTATTCTATATATGGTCTTCATTATATTTTTATTATTTATTTTTTCTGTCCTATGGCACATCAAAATTTTGTTTTGTTATATATTATTTGAACGTTTTTGTTATCATACATGTTGGTACTTTTTAATAACTTCGACAATATTATATCTCATTCAATCAATAGGATAAATTTCATGCTAATAATAACAAATTGTCATTGAACTTAAAAACATCATATATTTAAAAATTATAAAATTAGATATAATAATTATAATTTTGCTTTTTTTTATTTTTGGAAAGGAATTTTTACTCTGTTAAATGTGGTCACTTTAAGCGCGACAATAAGCTGCATCAGGTTATTATTGTCGCTTAGAGCGGCGACAATGTCATTTAAAAAAGAAAAATAAATACTAATTGTGGAAGGTGGATCAGCCTCTTTTCCATGGTGGGTAGAAGTCGAACATCCAAGGAGGGGTGGATGGATTAATTGGAGACAATTTGGGATGCTCCTTGATTAGTTTTTATTATGTTCCTATTTATGCTTATTTTAGATTTTTCTCCTTTCCATATTTAGGCTAGATATATTTGGTAAGATTGTAAATTAGGAGAGATAGGTTTCCCTATATATATGTAGCCTTATGGTAATGAAAATTAAGTGAGTATTTGATTTGTAATAAAAATTGAGTATTTTGTCCCATATTTTTTTTTCATGGTATCAAAGCAAGGAAACAAACCCTAGCTCTCTTTAGCCTGTAGGCCCTCCTGTGCTTGCTTCTACAACCACCATAGCCTCTCTAACAGCCATCCAACAGTTGGAATCCTCCCTGTAGCCGTCGAAATCTCTCCAGCCAGCCCATAGGACCTCCTCTGCTCCTTATCATAGTTGTTGGACTTCTATAGATGTTGTCCTCCATTCATGTAGCAAGCATTAGCCAACTCCTTTATCTATAATCAAGTATGGAATGAAGATTTTTAATTTTACTCTAGAGATTAGTTTTGAATCCGAGACCAGAGAATATGTCCAAATATCCCTTGAACTCTCTTTTCCTTTATAACAAACCATTAACTTAATGGTGATAATTTTTTTCAATGGTCCCAATCTATGTTTATGTACATTTGTGGAATATAAAAAGATGAATATCTCACGGGAGAGGACACAATTCCCGAGTTCACTGATCTTAACCATCTCACATGGAAAATTCAAGACTATATGGTTGTCTTGATTAGGAAAAGATATTACGTTCAGACTCCGGACGCAACGTTGCTTCTGGACTCCAATAAAAACTTGACATTTGTTTCCATGTGTAAGCCGCGATTCCACTGAATAAAAAATAAAAAAAAAAACACTTATTTTAATGCGTTACCCGACCCGAACAAGCCCATTGCTTCGAAATTCTATTGCGATTTTTTAATCGAATTACTGAGGTGTTATTGAGGTTTATTGTGGTGTTATTTGAGTGGTATTACGGCAGTTGTGGTGGTATTTTCAAATGATGTTATTTCGGTGTTATTGGCGTGTTCTTGCAGTATTATTTCAATATTATTGTGAGGTTATTTTGGTTTTATATGAGTGGTATTGAGCGGCTCTATTGTGTTATTATTGACCATCGTTATTATGGTTTTATTGTGATTTTTTTGGTGTTATTGATGTGTTATTGGTGTTTTTTGGGGGAGTTATTAAGGTTATTTGATGTTATTGCAGTTTTTTAGTGGAGTTATTGAAGTGTTATTGAAGTTTATTGTGGTATTATTTTATTGGTATTGCGACAGTTGTGTCGTTATTACAACTTTTTTGTGGAGTTATTGAGGTTATTTGGTATAGATGTAATTTTTTGTGGAGTTATTGAGGTTTATTGTGGTGTTATTTAAATGTTATTGCGGTTTTTTTGTGGAGTTATTGAGATTTGGGGACCGTCAAAAGTAAGAACTCTAAGTGGGGCTAGATGATTTGTCTTATTTATTGAAGACCACACAAGAATTACTTTGGTGTTCCTAATAAAGGAGAAATCTATAATAACCCTAATCTTTTGAACCTTCCATGACATGATTTAAACTCAATTCCAATGCAAAATTCATATCCTCAAAACTGATAATGTAAAGGAAATGAATATTTCAACTCCATCATTGGATCCTACTTTTCAAAAAATTAAATCATCCATATGAGTTCGTGTATTTTTGCCCCACAAAAAATGAGATAATTGAGAGAAAAAACAGACGCTCAATTATGATTACCCAGGAGTTTCAAAACATTTTTATGGGGAAGCAATTCTTAATGCAACATACCTTATCAATCAAATGTCTAGCTGGATATTTAATTTCAATACACCACTTCATATCTTGATGGATACATATCCTCTCATTAGAGTTTTCTCTTCTACTATACTACTAAAAATTTTTATGTGTATCTTTTGTTCACATACATTCCCCAAACCACACAAAACATGGTCATAAATCTATCAAATATATTTTTTTTTGGGTATGCTTTCAATAAAAAGGGTTATCTGTGCCACTCACATGTTACCAGAAAATACTACAACTCCATGAATGTCACATCCTTTTAAAATCTATCCCAAATGTGATGTTCAGAGGGAGAGTGCAAATAAATATCATTTTTTTGATGCACTTAATGACAGTTACGCTGTCACTCAAACTGCCCCTCTTCCACTTAGCCCTTATATCTCCCAAACACCAATGCATGAAAATATTCTACTTGAGGATGTCCAACCAACCTAACCTAAAGTTTATAACAAATAATTGTGTGTGCACAAGGAAGAAGAAAAACCTTGAGCATGTGGAAGACATTTTGCAAAGACAGAACCACGCAAGTAAAAAATTGAGTTCGCACTCACCTGAAATTTTGGGCGAGGAGTCTTGAACTCATGAGTTATCTTCTTCCTCTTTTGGTGTTGATGAGTAAAGTTGTACTAAATATCCAATTCAGGGGTATGTAGCGAATGAGAAGCTATCCTCACCATATAAAGTTTTTGTATCTAACATTGTAGTATATAGATTCCTAAATCCATTCATGAAACTTCTAAAAATCCAAAATGGAGAAGATCAGTTGAAGAAGATATTCAAGCTCTAAAGCATAATGACACATGAATTCTTATTAAACTACTTAGGATAGGAGGCCAGTTTGATATAAATGGGTATTCAACATCAAGTACAGAACTGATGGTGATATTGAGAGATTAAAACTAGAATAGTTGCAAAAGGTTTCACTAAGGCTATGGGATTGACTATTAGGAGGCATTTGTCAAATTTAACACTATCAGAGTTCTCTTCTCAATAGCAATTAACAAGGAGTGGGGACCGCATTAATTTGACATAAAAATTTCCTTCCTAAATAGGAATCTTGAAAAAGCGTGCATGGAGATACCAACAAACACTTAGTAAGCAAACTTAGAAGTCTTTCTATATTATTAAGCAATCACCAATAATATAGTTTGAAATGTTTGCTAAAACTATGAGATCTCATGGATATTCTTAAGATCAAACTGATCATACACTGTTCATAAAACACATTTATGGAGATAAGATTGTTGTACTTGTAGTTTATGTGGATGATATGATTCTTGTTGGGGATGATGAATGAGAAATTCTTAAAATGAAAAAGTGCTTGCTACTGATTTTGAAATCAAGGATCTATGAACCGTGAGATATTTTTTAGGCATGGAGATAACAAGGTCCAAAAAGGGCATTGTTATATCATAGAGGAAATATATCTTAGAATTGCTAAAGGAGTCGAGGATGATTGAATGCCAACTTGCTGATACTTTAATGGATCCCAACATAAAGTCTAATAGGGGAGAATAATGTATATCTATGGATAAGAGAATATATCAAATCTTAGTAGGAAAACTCATATTTCTGTCACATACTAGGCTAGATATTGCATACTCTGTCAATATTGTGGACCAACATATGAATAACCCAAATAAATAACATTTAGAGGTGGTGTACAAAATCCCAATTTTTCTCAAGAAGATTCCATAGATGTGTACACTGATGAACCAAAAATAGAGACATAGAAGTCTACACCGATAAAAGTTGGGCTGGGAAACTTAATTGACAGAAAGTCCACCGTAGGTTATTACTCCTATGTATGGAGAAATGTGGTCACATGGGGAAGTAAGAAGCAAGCTATTGTCTCTACGACATCTACGACCCAACTTGAGGTGTAGTACGAAAATCTAGGAGGATCAGCCTTTTATCCATGGTAAGTCCGGGCTGGCCATCTAAGGATTGAGGAATGGATTAATTGGAGATAATTTAGGAGACTCCTTGATTATTTTTTATTCTCTTCCTACCTATGTTTATTTCAAAATTATTTCATTTTCATGTTTAGTCAGTTTATATTTGATAATATGATAAATTAGGAGAGACTAGTTTCCTTATATATTAAGCCTTATGGTTGAAGATTGATAACGAGAATTAAGTTAGTATTCCCTTCCACATTTTTTTCCTCACTAATTAATTACTATAAATTAATATAATATTCCTAATCAGAATTTTCTCTATATTCAAAAGGCAGCACATGTGAGGCCCCAATACACTTACTGGCGCCAACCAACCGCAGTTGATGACTGCCCTTCAATTCGCCAACAATAGTTCTAAAGCAGCAGAATACTGATAACGAAGCCTGACGTGAATATCAATCGTTGCTGAGAACCTCCACCAGCCGGTATCGTATAAGTGATTTCGGAAATTGATAATTCTAAACCAGTAACAATGTTGAACTTGAAAACACAACCAAATTAACCTGAGCTCATGTTAAATCATAGAAAGCCTGCTTAATGTTAGGATGTAAAGACATCCCTTTCTCAAGTCCATCATCACAAGCATGTTCTAAAATACAGAAATTACAAAATTATTGTTCAATGATTTTTTGAAAAATTTGCAATGAGGCGAGGCTTTTGCTTCATTGGGTATTGCCTGAGATTTACGCTTCACATAATTTGTCGCTCATTTCAAGAGGAGCCTCACCAGCTTTGGTGAGGCTTACGCAATAGATTTAGATTTTTTTTAAAAAAATAAATATAATAAAATAACCCTATTAAATATTCCTTAATTATATTATACACAAATAATATATAACTGCAGTTGTTATTTCAATATAGTAGTTTTTTTTTAAAATTTATGTATATTCTTATTAATTAAATATTGATTTAATAAGAAGAAGATAATTGAGATTTAAGATGAAGTAAAATGAGAAATCATGGATACAATTAAGGTTGAGACGAAATTATAGGTGGTTGATTCTAATGAACACTTAAGAGTGGTGAATATTTTTGAATTTAGAAATTATAACCTTAGTGGCTTGTTAAATACTTTGATGAATACCTGTAAAAGCATGAGATAATTAATTGAATTGAACTTATTTTAAATTGCCAAGTTATTGTGTCTTTTTGTTACTTGCATGTCTTTTTATTTTATGATTTAATGTTTGAATGGTAATATGTTAATTCTTACTATAAATAGTTTCTTATTTTTACTGTATTAAGATGTTAATATGTTATATTTTAGATTATGAGATTATGATACCAAAGTGTTACAAATGTAAATATCAAATTTTAGTTGTTAGATATGTAAATACCTTAGAATTGCGTGGTATTTATGTAGATTTTTTTAGCTTTTATTATTTAGTGGCAATAGTCTGATACACTGACCTTCAGCGAATGGTATGGGGTGCATAGTGGCTGTGCTGAATTTCTTAGGCATTGCTATATTATATGACAAAGGAAACCAGCCTTCTTCCCTTAAAAAAATTAACAACGCATTTCGCTGTCAACTGTCATTATTTTCATATGTTTAAATCTATAAATAAATAAAATGCCGGAAAGTAGTCAGGTAAATGCACATTTATTTTCTTAATTGGCATATGGTTGTGGTATGAATTAAATTTATATATTCTGAAATATGAAAATGTCTAGGATTCTTTTGTCGTCGCACCCGGCTCCTTAAATTGTTTTGTTTATTCATCAATAAAGATGATATGGCCACACAATTCCTTTGTATTTACACGTTTAACATCTAAACTTTGCATTTACACATAATGATTATATGTTTAAATGGCACTTACATGCATACCACGGAATTCCTTTGTATTTGCACATATGACACCTAAACTTTGCAATCATTCATGTCGTATAAACTTTGTATTTGTATTTACGGCCATTTTTACTTTAAAAGGTGAAGTATATCTTTTCATGCATTGGTAAGATGTTCTGTATCTAAAAATTGAAGTATAGATGTTAAATATGTCGATACATAGGAAATGAGTGAGATATGCATGCAAATTTGCCAAATAATATTATCCCTTTGTACAATTCCCTGCATGTTAAGAGCATGATTTGAGTGCTTGGTTCCATTTTGCTACAGGTTTGCAGGGGAACTGCTGTGATGCTTGTTTCGCCGACGGACGGCACAGATGAAATCGCCAACCCATTTATCCAGCCAGAAGGTGCTTAAGCTTTTAGCACTTCATTATATAATATTGTTCAGGTGCAGACACCGGCCG
>JXCR01082762.1:0-30480 GCA_002079205.1 Phalaenopsis hybrid cultivar
AACTGAATAGAGCCGGCCCCACCACAGCTTTAACAACCCTAATGATATATGTGTAAAGCATATACTATTAAGAAAATGAATTATTCTATTATCTATTTGGTATATATGAAAATTACCTTCTAGCCCTTTCATCTCCGTATGTATATCATTTGATGTCACACCCTTGCTTATATGCAATAATATAAATCAAATCCATATATACATAGAGAGAGAGAGAGAGAGAGAGAGAGAGAGAATGGTGATGAAGCTTGTGCTTAGTGTTGTGGTTCTATGCCTTTGTGGGCTTTCTGTGCACTTGTTCTACTGGTGCTGGTTAAGGCCGGAGAGGATAAGGAGAAAGCTAAGGGTTCAAGGGATTGAGGGCCCACCGGCTGCCTTTCTCCATGGCAATTTGAAGGATGTAAAGAAGTTTTTAATGGAGGCCAAGAAGGAGAGAAGAGCAGAGGGAGAAGAGAAGATAAGGCACGATTATGCCTCTATTATTTTTCCTTACTTTGACAAGTGGAGGAAAGAGTATGGTACGTGTTATGTTAATTCTGTATTTTTTTTCTGTGTTATCTTAATTCCTTACTTTGATAAGTTTCATTGCTCTTGCTCTTTCTTTATCGTTTGTTTTATTTTTGAGGGGAGAAAATATTAAGTTTGGATAAATGAAAGTGTGGACAATAGTCCCGATTGCAACACCCTATGTACAACGATGTGGTGTGATCCACTCTGTCCTCGACTTATATCCGATAGTTCTAATAATAAACGTAGTATTTTCTCTTCAATGACAGTATTGATGAGACCCGCTAATTCCTTTTAGTTATATATATATATATAGTATAGGCCCCAATAATCTTATGTATTGAACACCCACAATTTACTATTTATAATAATAATAATTTGGTGCCATAAATCTATATATGAGAAATGATATTTTACGTTTACGAAAAGNCCAATTTGTTTAGTTGGCTCAAGCCAAACATACTGTCGGTTTTAGGTGAATTATAAATATGTCCCTTTGCGTAAAGTATTATATATTGCAGCCAATTGCGAAGTCGTTGCACATCATTGTCGCCGCCAGCCAATTGTTGCTTGTCGTTGTCGCCACCACCGATATCATTTTTTCTTCAAACGAATCAAGAAAATTTGAAGCATTGCATACAAACTTCTATTCAAAATACAATACATTTCTTTTACATGGCAGCCCTTTTTCAGTTAATCTAATATCTTTGAGATAAAATAAATCACTAGTGCATAACTTCTAACATTTCTTGTATTATTATATTCATAATGTAGTATTGATATATCATCTTAATTAAATTATTATATTAAATCTTTTACTACATTTTGATACCAAAAACAATAGTAATTTACAATGATAACCTTGATTGCAAACCATGTAAATTAAAATTGTTGGGTCAAAGGATAAGTAGGAATTCAAACCCAAGCAAGTGTAAAAATATATAAGTCAGTTACAATCATTAATTTAATACTATTTGTGAAAATATTGTTTTACTGAGTGACATATGACAAATGAAAAATATACTCATGCTGACATTGGTCAACACATAAAATGATGCACTTTTACAAATATTTTATTTAAGATGTCATAATACATCATAAACAAAATAATAATAATAAGCATCTCAAGCCCTTAAGAGCCATTAGTCCTTATTAAATGAGATATCAATAAAGTGTGATGTGCCCTAAACACTTTAAGAAAAACTAATGATATGGTAGTAAAATCATATGCTTTGAATGATATATCAATTAAAATTCAAATTACATAAATTATTCTTATATATTTAAATATGTGAAATCAAAATTTTCATTTGGACAAAAATATATATATAGCAATTAATTTTATCAATCTTTTCATACAAAAGATTTTAAAATGTTGCAAAATTTAGTTTTAGACTTTAGATATTCGATATATAAGTGCATAAAAATTGCGTGGTATGATGGACTATAAATTTAGCTCAAAGATCATTAATTTCTGAAAAGTTGATTTGAATTTTGGCTCGAATCGATATCTTATAAAAATAAATAACGAGCTATGAGCCAAATTCAAGCTGCAACGAACCCAAATAACTCAAAGTGGAGTCAACCTGTTTCGATTTTGAGCCATACCAAGCCCGATTCAATTTTGTGCCGATTGAAAACGAATATAAGGAGTCACGGGCGCTCAGAACTCAATCCATTTGAACTGAATAGAGCCGGCCCCACCACAGCTTTAACAACCCTAATGATATATGTGTAAAGCATATACTATTAAGAAAATGAATTATTCTATTATCTATTTGGTATATATGAAAATTACCTTCTAGCCCTTTCATCTCCGTATGTATATCATTTGATGTCACACCCTTGCTTATATGCAATAATATAAATCAAATCCATATATACATAGAGAGAGAGGGAGAGGGAGAGGGAGAGGGAGAGAGAGAGGGAGAGAATGGTGATGAAGCTTATGCTTAGTGTTGTGGTTCTATGCCTTTGTGGGCTTTCTGTGCACTTGTTCTACTGGTGCTGGTTAAGGCCGGAGAGGATAAGGAGAAAGCTAAGGGTTCAAGGGATTGAGGGCCCACCGGCTGCCTTTCTCCATGGCAATTTGAAGGATGTAAAGAAGTTTTTAATGGAGGCCAAGAAGGAGAGAAGAGCAGAGGGAGAAGAGAAGATAAGGCACGATTATGCCTCTATAATTTTTCCTTACTTTGACAAGTGGAGGAAAGAGTATGGTACGTGTTATGTTAATTCTCTATTTTTTTCATTATTATTACCTTTTTTCTGTTTTGTTTTAACCCTCATTCGATCGCTTTTAGTTAGAAAATTTTTCAAAAAATATGTGTGTGTGTATAGTTTCATTCCTCTTGCTCTTTCTTTATCGTTTGTTTTATTCTTGAGGGGAGAAAACATTAGGTTTGGACAAATGAAAGTGTGGACAATAGTCCGGATTGCAACACCATATGTACAACGATGTGGTGTGATCCGCTCTGTCATCAGTTTATATCTGAACGTTCTAATAGTAGACTTAGTGTGTGTATATAAATAGTATAGGCCTAAAAAATCTTATGTATTGAACACCCACAATTTACTATTTATAATAATAATATTTTGATGTCATAAATCTATATGTGACAAATGATATTTTACGTTTACAAAGAGTGTAATGAGAACATTTTTTATGTAAATCTTAAAAAGTGAATGATTTGCAGGTAAATATGATTGCTTAAGTGGCAGATATGTAAATAAATAAGAATTTTAGTGTGTGTGTGAACATACTGACGTAGTTGTATCATTAGCCCCCATTTTTGACTAGTTAAGGCTGCTTGCCTGATTAATTAACATGATTCCATTTCGATACTTCACGTTATACAAGCAATTCAAAACAAACAAATCTTAAATGGAAAACGACGAAATTAATTTGGAAGTGGATCGGGGCATTTGCATATATACCACGCGAATCTTTAATATTTACATATTTAACATCTAAAGCTTCATATTTTACATACATAACACTCAAGTGTTTTGATATCATATTAAAAATGTTACTATTACTTCCTTTTTAAAGATGTAATATATATTGTCATATATATATTTATGACACATAAGTGTGACAAACATAAAGATCTTTTAAATACATAGCATTCTAAACTTTCATATTTACCTATCTTACGCTAAAACTTTCATACTTACAAACATCATATAAAAATTAGCACTGACTAAAGCCTATGTGTGTAAAAATGAAACTTCGGGTGTGACATATGTAAATCCATAAGAATTGAGTGTTTTATATGCAATTTTCCCTAAATATAAATATGAAAATTGAGATGTTTCATATGTAAATACATAATAATTATGTGGTATATANGATGGAAAACGACGAAATTAATTTGGAACTGGATCGGGGCATTTACGTATATACCACGCGAATCTTTAATATTTACATATCTACCATCTAAAGCTTCATATTTTACATACATAACACTCGTGTTTTGATACCATATTAAAAATGTTGCTTTTACTTCCTTTCTAAAGATGGAATATATGTTGTCATATATAAATTTATGACACCTAAGTGTGACAAACATAAAGGGCTTTTAAATAGATAGCATTCTAAACTTTCATATTTACCTTTCTTACACAAACTTTCATACTTACAAACATCATATAAAAATTAGCACTGACTGTCACCTTCTGATAGTCAAATCCATCTTCTCATCCATAGATAAAGCCTATGTGTCTAAAAATGAAACTTTGGGTGTGACATATGTATATCCATAAGAATTGAGTGTTTTATATGTAATTTTCCCTGAATATAAATATGAAAATTGAGATGTTTGATATGTAAATACATAATAATTATGTGGTATATATGTAAATTTCCCAAAAAGATAAGTTCTGTTATTTTTTTTCCTAAGAGATAATTAGATCCCTTTATTTAATAAACATTCCAATCCTGTCACCTGTATTTCTTATTATTCCTTGTAAAACATTGACTTTATAATTCTATTATTTATATTTTGAAAAAACTTACAAGTGATGGCTTACGAAAGCACTCCTTTAAAAAATTTATTTTCATTACATATATAACACCCATAGAGGCAGCTTATTTGGTGCGGTGACTTTTTGAAAACGCATCTGGTCTGTTTGGGTAAATTGTGTTTAGACAACTTATGCGTTTTCAAAACGTTGAAAACAGCGTTTTCACAGTGCACTTATCTAGGTGCGTTGACAGCTTTGTAGCAGCAGTCTGACATTTCCAAAAAAATAAAAATTTGTAATAGCCACCGCACCTAGTTTATCTGCAGATTATTTTTAATCAGCTTATCACCAGATTATTCAATAAGCTGCAGCTGCCCCAAACAGACCCTAAATATATAAATTATATTCAGAGCTATTAGTAATTAATAAAAGTAATTAAGTTTGAAATATAAATTTTGCAGGACCCATATTTTTGTATACTATGGGGAATGTACCAATGTTACATGTGAGCCATCCGGACATAGTGAAAGAGATGAATTTATGCAAATCCTTAGACTTGGGGAANAGAGATGAATTTATGCAAATCCTTAGATTTGGGGAAGGCCACTTATCTGAAGAAGACACACGAGCCTTTATTCGGCCATGGTATTCTCAAATCTAATGGCGAGTCATGGGCTTATCAGAGAAAAATTATTGCGCCAGAATTCTTCATGGACAAGGTCAAGGTAATTATTATTATTATTTTTTATTATTATTTGCAATATTATTTAGAAAAATTTCATATGTTTCTTATTCAATTCTTGTGCATTTACATATCTAACATCTAAATCTAAGAAGAAAATGTATTTCATTTGGGATTTTAAAGAAAGATTTGGGTGGTATAAATGTAAGAAATAAAACCTAGGTGCTAGGTATGTAAATACATAAGAATTGTGAGGTGTATATATATGTAAAAGCCCCTATTATCTATGTTTTGCTCTAAAAATCAAGAAAAATATCCTTTATGTAATAATTTGAAATAAAATATGATTGAAGGTGATCCAAATTTTAAAAACACTCAGCTTTAGAAGTTTTTCGAGTATCATTAAGTGACTTAAGTTATTTATTTAATAATAAAAATAAAATATAAAAAGTACTCATTAAATAAATATATGTTAAAAACAGAAAAAAAATTATCACAAATAAATTCTATAAATTATTGAATAAATTTAAAATGAATTTAATCACTTGCGTACTNTTTTATAGATGCCAAATTTGAGAGTTACATGAGTTGTGGACCACTCAGACCGTAGTTGGTCACTTAGGTCATGGTGGTGAATTGCAATAACGTCTTTATGCTACAGTGGTTAGAGTTGGGAGACGCATTAGTTATGAACCATGCAGATTGTAGTGGAGAGATACAATGAAAGACTTCAGGAGTATGTAGAAAGTCAATGTATATGGGGTGAATTATTACATCATCTTCAGGGTGCATTGTTGTACCGTCTTTGAGTTGTGTACTGACACCGTATGCAGAACGCGTCGTTGCACCATACTCGGGGCACGTTGTTGCATTGTATTTGGGATGCATTGTCACTCTATTTTTAGGGCGTGTTGTTACACCGTTTTTACAATGTGTCATTGCACTGCAGGTGTGTCATATCTTTGTTACATCATGTTCAGAATGATGCACTGCTTCGTCACTTTGCACCGTACGTCATGACTCCACAAAGTGCATTTTTCTCGCAGAGGTTGTTGGGCAACATTTGATCGCTCATAAAATTGTTGCGCTTCGTTGTTCGGTTCCTCGTCATCATCAGACGCACTGCCAATATAATGAGTCTTGCTCGTATCATTAAACATTTTCTCATAAGTGTCAAAATCATGAACAGTTGGAGGGGCATAACTTAATGCGCTCCCGCAATATCATACTGAACATCTAATTCAAATTCACCATGTGAAGTTCAATACCAATAATCGGGTTTAAATCCTCTGCGGTATAGATCCAACTTCACTTCGTCAGATATTAGGTACACTTGATTTTTGTACTTCGACTATGAGCATCAAAACCTACCTTCTGAAAGTTAAACAGACAACTATGATGCCATATGCACTGACTTTTCAACACCAACAATAAACTTGTCAGTTAATCATTTTCTGATTGGATACAATCTATTATACATCCACGATCCATCGCTTCAAATATTCATTTGTACCATAAATGTAGCTCTATAGATTAGTGCACCTGCACATTACACATCAAATTTGAAACCTTAGGTCACCTACATATCATATTTGAAAATCACATCTACAAAATCAGAAAATCGACCAAATAACCTATTAAGACTCAAACGAACCCATCAACCCATCATTGTAGTATTGAATTACTACACCATTATCTTTCCATTAATCAAACAAAAATCAATCCTTGCATAACTTCACCCAAAACTTGCATATCACAAATTTCTTATGTATTTACATATCTCACACCTAAATTTTCATATTTACATACATAACACAAATTTCTTATGTATTTACATACATACCATAAATTTCTTATGTATTTATACATCTCACTCCTAAATTTTCATATTTACATACATAGCATCTAGTAAATTCAAACATACTTGCACCAATTTAATCCCTTTTACTGGGTATTTCGCCAAAATCGCTCTGTAAATTCAAATATACTCACCAATATCACTTTTAAAAGTTAAAAGTGGTAATTTTGATATGGCATGAAATATTTGGGTGGTATAAATNATCACTTTTAAAAGTTAAAAGTGGTAATTTTGATATGGCATGAAATATTTGGGTGGTATAAATATAAAAATCAAATCTCGGGTGCTCCATATATAATAGGAATTGGGTGTTAATAAGTTTAGGTGTTAGAAATGTAAATATATAAGAATTGGGTGGCATGCATGCATTTACTTATCTCCCAAATACTTCAAGGTTAAAATTGAAGTTTAGGTGTTATATATGTAAATGCATGAGAATTGAGCGGTATGGATTTACATATTTAACACCTAAAAGTTTATTCATTTGACTTTTAGAAAATGATAATTAAGAATTTGAGGGTTATGAGTATAAAATTTAAAATTGAGAGGTCAGATATGTAAATACATATGANTTTTATTCATTTGACTTTTAGAAAATGATAATTAAAAATTTGAGGGTTATGAGTATAAAATTTAAAATTGAGAGGTCATATATGTAAATACATATGAATGGAAAGTGGTAATATGTAATTACAAATCACAATCAGGAGCAACATTAATCAAGTCCAACCTTGCTCATGATCAAGTCCACCCCAAACTCAGGCTCGACAATCAACCGAAGAGTGGGCGAGTGCCGATAATTGGTCGACAAGTGGAAGCAAAACCTCTGAAGGATTAGGGCGAGGACAATCTTGAGCTCGATAATGGCGAAATTCTGGCCGAGACACGTGCGAGGGCCGACACCGAAGGGCATGTACATTTGGGGGAGACGGCAGGCGTTGAGGNCGGGCGAGTGCCGATAATTGGTCGACAAATGGAAGCGAAACCTCTGAAGGATTAGGGCAAGGACAATCTTGAGCTCGATAATGGCGAAGTTCTGGCCGAGACAAGTGCGAGGGCCGACACCGAAGGGCATGTACATTTGGGGGAGACGGCAGGCGTTGAGGACGCCATGTTCGAATCTCTCGGGGCGGAATTTGGCAGCATCGGAACCCCAAATGTTGGGATCGAGATGCATTGTGGGGACGGGGATGAATATATTGATGCCTTTTGGTAGGTTTAGGGTTCCCAATTTGAGGTCTTGGAGAGCCTCTCTTGCCACCACGGCTCCGGGGGGATATAGACGGAGAGCTTCTTGGATCACCATGGCCAGCTGATACGAAAAAACAGGGAGAGTAAAATTTAACTTTGATTGTAACGATGTATGTGCTTTATTTTCCTTATTGTGATATTGTGGGCTAACTTTAATATCAGAAATAGTACAAAATATTAAATTCAAAACACTTAACATCGGAACAACGGCGTGAATTGCACCACACCAATGTGAATAGCGGTGCAATCCACTTAATCGTTTGAACATCTAGATGTGCCGTTAATATTTTATCGATAAGTAGAATGACCACTCGAATTTGTGTTATTATAAGATCATGGAGGGTGAGTGGTGTCATTATGTTATTTTTTCATGCAAATAAGTTGCAGGAAATTGTTCATATAACTTAATTAAACCTCCTCACCATATGCTAAGAAACTTTTGACTTATGAATATATTGATNGAAAAACAGGGAGAGTAAATTTAATTTTGATTGTAACGATGTATGTGCTTTATTTTTCTTATTGTAATATTGTGGGCTAACTTTAATACAGAAATGGTACAAAATATTAAATCCAAAACACTTGACATCCGAACAACGACGTGAATTGCACCACACCAATGTGAATAGCGGTGCAATCCACTTAATCGTTTGAACAGCTAGATGTGCCGTTAATATTTTATCGATAAGTAAAATGAGCACTCGAATTTGTCTTATTATAAGATCTTGGAGGGTGGGTGGTGTCATTATGTTAAGCAAAATTGTTCATATAACTTAATTAAACCTCCTCACCATATGCTAAGAAACTTTTGACTTATGAATATATTGATTATGGTGGTGGTCTAGATGTAAATTATGCACATAAAACTTCTGCCATGAGGAGATTTATATATGCAAGGTAATATATTGAAAAATAAACAATCTAACTAAATTTATATAAAAAAAATATGATAAATCTATGAACTAATGAAGAAAAAGTTACTTAAACACCACACAAATCCTAAGTATTTACATTTAAAACACCAAAACATTAACTTTTACATACATGCAACCTTATATATGCTTGAAAATGTGTATTTTATCATTTCAAAATTAAAATAGTGATATTTTTGATGTGATATGAAAATTTTGGGTGCTATAAATTTAAGAAGAAAAATAAACCGTGAAGAAATAAAGGAAGATTTACATACATACCACCCAATTCCTACCTATTTACACATCTAACATCTCAACTTAAATTTTTACATACATGCATGTCCCCTTCCATATTAAATGGAGGTATTTTTACGTGATATAAAAGCTTTGGGTGACAAAATACAAGAAAATTAAGTTTAGGTGTCATACATGTAAACAAATAAGAATTGGGTGGTATGTTTGTAAAAGCCCCAAGAGCCAAAAAAAGAAAAAAATGCTTCAGATAACGAATAGTCATAAAACTAACCGTTTTCATCTTGAGGAGGGATTGTGCATCCGGCGGCTTGCCGGAGCAGAGCTCCGCGGCCTCCGCACGAGCGCGGTGCTGCCACTCTTGATGTGTGGCAAGCAGCAGGAGGCACCATGTTGCGGAGACGGCGGTGGTCTCGTGCCCTGCAAAATATATTGTCTTGCAATTATCGACCACAAAGTCCTCCGCATTGCGGCCGCTGCCGCTGCAGTGGCCATTTCCGGCGGTGCTCGCACTGTGGAGAATGGTTTGAAGGAAATTATTCTCCGGCGAGGATTTCCCCTCATCGAAATCTCTATCTTTCGCCGCTTGAAGTATGAGCGATCTGATCTCTCTGTTCAGCCTCAACACCTCTCTGTTGCTTCTTGTAGGAATGTGTCTGACATTATAAGAGCAGTGAGGTGTTGGGAAAATTTACATATACATGTGATGCAATCTGTATTTATTTTCATTCCGAACACCTAAAATTTGATATTTATATTTATAATATCATGATGTCATGAAACTATGTATGTTTCGTATGTAAAGACAAATGTTAATATGTTATATAGTCAAAAAATCATAAGAATTGTGCATGATGTGCATAATGATATTGTTTTATGCGACCTGCAACATTAATGAAAATAAATAAATGAATTTGCAAAGCAATAACTTCTTTTAATTGAGGGGAACACATACCTGAATATTCCAGTGATTTCAACAAGGAGATTTGGTTTAGAAACAGCTTTCTTCAACTCATAGAGCTTCATGAAAATTTGCTTTCCTTTGAAGAAACTACTCCCAAAACTTGCTCTTGAGATCACATCAGCTGAATAGTTCTTGAGATCCTCGTCAATCTTTATCTCTGTTCTCCCTCCTCCATTCTCTATTCTTCTCTCCCATGTTTTCAGCATTGGAACAGCAGAATCCACCATTAAATCGACCATGCCCTGATTAGCATCACATTTAATGTCTTCAATTTACATATACACACACACACACACACACACACACACCACCCATTTTTTTATGTATTTACGTATTTATATCATTTAAACTTTGATTTTTACATTTATATCATCCAAATCTTTCATATAACTTCAAAACAATGCCACTGTTTTAACTTTAAAATGTGAAATAGACCATTACATGCATAGATAAGGTGGCAGACATAAAAAAAATTTGAAGTTTAGATGTTAAGATATGTAAATAGTTGAGAATTGAGAGGTATATATATGCATGCAAAACTTCCAATTTCTTAATGTGAATGAGTCTTTAAAAATTAGTTCTGCTGTAAAATATTATGGAAAAATGTGTATACATATCACACAATGTTTTTGTATTGACATATCTACCTTTTGTGTAATAAATCTGTGAATGAAAATTAAAGGTTTGTTTTACTTTTAAAAACATGATGATGGAAATACATATTATGTAATGATAAATGTTTGAGTGGTATGTATAAATATGAATGTTTAAAGTGTTAGATATGGTTTTAGGTAAATATAAATGAATTGTGTGGCATGCATGTATGTAAATGCCCCCAAAAAAATATAGCGAAAAATATGTATATTATTAGAATCAAGGTTTCAAAAATCGTATTGAGCCAGTTAGTTCGACAGTGAACTAGATTGAACTACCTAAAAAGGCCCCCCCAACACATCTTCCCAACCCCTACACACCTCCCCAACACACACCCACAACCCACACCTCCACCATCAACATACATCCACCTCCACCACCAGCCGATTTCTAGGATTCTTTGTTCGTCATCGGGGAATCGAAATCGACCCGGATTTCAAGTTAGCATATAAAGTCCCTCCAGCATTGAACCGCTCAATACTAAATTGAACCGGTGGTTCAACGCTTGAATCGGAGAACCAGCCCTAATTCTAAAGAATCGTTTGGTTCATAGGGTACAACAATCATGTTAGTTTTTATTTTTTTAATTTAAATAGCAAAACCAATTATCTATTTTGAGATATTGGATTAAAGCAAAAAAAGCTAAACTATTTACAAAATAGCAAATATGATTCTCCTCTCTCTATTTCAAATTCTTTATATTCTATTTCATTAAAGATAAAAGAAGTGAATATAAAGAAATAGTAATTCTTTCCTATACAAGGTCTACTGAACAGCTAAAATACATGGACCAGTCTTTTCTTCATTCTAATTTATTTCAAAGAAATTTAATTTATATACATACATAGGAAATATATATATATATATATATATATANTTAATTTAAATAGCAAAACCAATTATCTATTTTGTGATATTGAATTAAAACAAAAAAACCTAAACTATTTACAAAATAGCAGATATGATTCTCCTCTCTCTTTTTCAAATTCTTTATATTCTATTTCATTAAAGATAAAAGAAGTGAATACAAAGAAATAGTAATCCTTTCCTATACAAGATGTACTGAACAGGTAAAATGCATGGTCCAGTCTTTTCTTCATTCTAATTTATTTCAACGAAATTTAATTTACATACAGGCCACCCTGTTTTATGCAAACGGCTTGGCATTCACATGCATATCACTTAATTTTATGTAAGCTACATATCTATAACACCTAATTTTGATGTAATTTACATATAGTACACCTACACGCTATTTTTTATACTCATACAGCCCAAATCACTCATATCACATAAATAAAAACATCAGCATTACAAAGAACTTTATTTCACAAACAAATCACCAAATTTAATTTATTTACATATCTAACACCTAAACTCTTTGCTTTTACTAGTATTCCACCAAAAAATCATCCATAACACATAAAACATATCACTATTTTAATTTCTAAAAAGTGAAATACATATTTGCATGCATGAATTAAGTTGCATAATAAACACATAGAACATATCACTCTTTCAATTATATACATACATATATATATATATATATATATANCAAAGGAAAGGAGCCAAACTCTAGTGTGGTTTTGGACCAAAGACCCAATGAATGCTTCCCGCTCCTAGAACACCTGATCATCGTCAAAAACCACACTCTGATCATTGTCGACCGCAGTCAGCTGCCTCTCTACTCATTGTAATGAAGCCCTTTGCGAAGTCACAACGTATGTTGTGAAGTAACAAAAACATAGTGAAGAGTAATGACTAACATCCTAGAGCAATGAGGTACCGTGGAGAGTTATGACCAATATCGTGGAGTAACGAAGCATCCTACGGAGCATTGCATCATTCTAAACATATGTTGTAACAACATAGTCTAAATATAATACAAGAACACGCCTAAAAATAATACAATGATGCACTTTGAAGATGGTATAATGAACCCTAAAAATGGTGTAACAATGAACCCCACATATTGTGCAACAAGATGCCCTAAAATGGTATAATGAAGCACTCCAAAGATGGCGTAACAACACACTCAGCATATGGTGACTTTCCTTAGACTTATGAAATTTTGTCATCTCACCCCTTCACTACGGTCTATGCGACCAACTAGAACCTATGTGATTCAAAATAACTCCCAACTCCAACACTTTAGCCTACAAATTTTATTGCAGCTCACCATTATAACTTATGTAACTAACTACAATTTGTGTGGTCTACAGCTCACGCAGCTTGCAACTTCGATCTCTACGGCCTGCGTACATTATTTCAGCTCTTCACTACGTCTTAAGTGACCAAATACGACCTGCATGGTCCATATCTCATGGAGCTCTCAACTTCAACATCCGTGACCTACGAATGTTATCACAACTCACCACTACGACTTATGTGACCCACTACAGCCTAAGTGATCCACAACACAGATAGCTCCAAACTCTGATCTCTATGGCCTACGAACATCATCGTAGCTCCCCACTTTGTCCTATGTAACTAACTACAACCTACATGGCTTACAAGTTCTGTGACTTCCTACTACAATATTTGTGGCATACTGACGCTCCTGAAGCAATCATCTATGATCAACATGACAAACTTGTATCACGACTTGCAAGTATAACCTTTATGATCAGCTGATGCTACAACTTCTGCCTACAACATCCTTGGCCGCCTACTACAATCATAGCAATCATTTACGACATTTTCAGCCCGTTACACTATCTCAGGGAAGCGTTGTTGCATCGTGTACTAGACGATGTACTTCTTCATCAGGTGTTTCACTGTTATGCCATGTACGCTGAGATTTTGCAATGCATGTCGTGACTCTCTAAGGGATTTCAGTGCAAGGAGCGGAAGTGCTCGATAGCGATTGGTGAGTGGTGATTCATCACTGGACTTTCAATGCAGAACACGAGAGTTCAAATCCTTCTCTGTCAAGCTTTGATCTTTCTTTGGCTTAAGGTCTAGGTCTCCTCTCAAGAGGAGGGTGTAGTTCTATTTACAGAGTTTGTGTGGAGCATAAGAAAAAAATATTTATCGCTCTGATCAGATGAACCAGTGAGGTTGCCTCAATTAGATGATATTTTGTGGACATTTAAATTTTGAAATGATGCACAATTGAATGATTTTTGAATTGTTGGATTCGTCTCGCCTAAAGACGCTATATTTGACTATAATCTTATCATATTTGAAATCCATTTGACATTTTAATTAGGTACAGAAAGCCTTCAAAAGTGTCTTAACGACATGATTTAGGCTTAATTTGACTCAAACTTTGGCATCATTGGATCTGTCTCATCAAACCGGTCAATTTGACGGTGTTTTCTAAAAGCGAATCCGTGTCAGATAATGGAAATTTGTCCATCGTGTGACAAATATATATATATATATATATTACGTGTGTAAATCTTTTCTTCTTTCTTTATTTATTATTGTTCTATATTTTTAATACAACAAGTCCTACCACTCAAAAGTGGTTGTTTGCTTCCCCGAATCTTCGTAGTAATGTGCCATATCTCACAAGTGGCCTTAAACAACTACGTGCACCTACTTGTGTTCAACTTGAAAAATAAATAAACGTGTACAAGTCTCATCTTCCAAATAAAGAATAATTTATTTAATAAATTAGTCATAAATGCGAGCATGAGACAAAATAAATAAATAAAAATGTGTGTGTTATATATCTATGATTATCATCTCTCATGATTGAAATATCATGAGTGCTTTAATCACTTTCCTTATCATCAATAAAATTTATTGTCTAATAATCCATCTATTAGTTATTTTTATTTTAATATCCAGAAAAAAAACTCAATTATTTCTTTTTATTAATATCTTAAAATCATTAGTCATAACTAACAACTCCAACTTATTATTGATTGCATTTTTTAAGTTGTAAAAAACTAATAAAATTTAAATAATAAAACAGGACAAATAATTGTTAGCAACAACTCCATATTAATAGGAGACAAAGACGGGATGGAGCCTTGTTATCTTTTTAAAAAAGTGGCCTTGTATGATGTAATTATTTATTTAATCTATCGCATTTGTTGTCATGACATAAAAATGTTATCTTTATGGTTTCAATAGTATTAAAATTGTTATTTTGTATGGCCCAAAGCCCTTAGACCATAACTTGGGTTGCCTTCGAAAATAGTGTTTTGTTTAACATCCTCACTGAAGAAAAAAACTTTCTCAAGATCTAATTTAATAATCACCGATCAATCACTCAATCTTTTGTTGATCCTAAAATTTTTACTAAATCCTCAAATTTTGATTTTTATTACAATTTTCTTCCCAGTTCTATAACAATCATCTTGAGAGTGTGTAGGGGATGACTGTTTGAACCAACGAGACATCTTAACTTAACTATATTGTTTTGACTAAGTACTTTGACTAAAAAACCTAACCGGATAGCTTGTTGATAATGAAACGAGGAAAAACACTTAAACAAACTCTCCCATGAATCTCAAGTCACCCCACATTCAGTTGACTCATCATTGAGATCAACTCTCCTAAGAAGTTCAACTCGCCCCGCAAGCTAGTTGGTCTGAAAGAGCATTATCATAAGTGAAATTAATGTAAATGACTACTAACATAAAGTCTTACAAGGATAATAATAATTATAATACCCACGTTAAAAGATAGATTACATATCTCATGGGATTCTCGTATAATGAATATTTTACTTATAACATATAAATCCGCTCCTCTAGAAATAAAAATGGCCATTGTAATGCTAGAAGGAAATGGCTCATCCATCTCTAATTCTCCCTCAATTTCTTGGGCTCGAATATATTCTTTTATTCAGGCTCCTTCCATGTTGGTGAGAATTCACAGACAAATCAAAATTCAAAATATCTTATTCTATCACTGATTATTGATGTATAAATGATGGAGATAATTACGTAATTAGTAGTTCAACTCATTTTATAAAATGTCAAAATGGTACTAGGAGGAAGTATACAATTAAGTAACCAGTAGTTCAAAAAATATTCTTATTCTTACATAGGGTCGATGCGATCTAACAACTATTTTCTGATTGTGCCTACCTAATGTTGATGACAAAGTGATTGGGCTCCATGATTTTTATTGGAGTGGACTGTCAACCTCTTGCTTGATTATAAGAGTTTAAAATTAAGAGTAGAAGATGATAATGGGGACATTGAACTATGGTTATGTGTGAATAAATTAAACCCAATGCCATTCATAAGAGGCATTGGTTGAAATAATTAGGACTTATGTGGCAGTAGCAAATTTTTACCGAACATGAATCTAGATGTATTTTTACAAGTTATATTCCAAATACAAATTGAAGATCATCTGGGCTCTTGATTTAAGCAAGTTTATAGTCATATTGTCCGTCTCGAGAAGATTAACCTAGTGATGTCAAAATTAGTTCAGTATGGGTCCAATAAAGCCTGTAACAGGCCATTTAAACACGATTGGAAGCTTTGGATCGCCGATTGGATTGTTAAATAAAGTTCAAATTTGGCAAATTTATAATCAAAGTGAGTGCCTCGACGAGAGAAATTCAATGAGTCTAAGATCGCTTAATTTTAAGGTCATTAAGGAACGTAAATTCTTAAGAAAATGAATTATGATTAGAGAGGAACAACATGAACCATCTGATAAGGTGGTTAAGGAAGATACACACCAAAAGACTAAAATGTTCATTCCCAAAAGGCTATAAATAAGCCCCCTCACTTCACTTGAGGGAGAGGGATAAGAAGAGAAAGATAATTAAAATTCCAATGCTTATCTAGGAGAAAAGACGTCAAGTAACCATCGACATTCATAGCCGCTAGATATTGTCGATTAACAGTTTCCATAGTTGCCAATCACCATCCTCTATAGTCACTGACCAAAATTGAGCCCCGCCCCTAATCATCATCTGTCATTGTGAACCACCATTCATCGAAGACCTTCGATTGTGGTCGTTGTAATCAGACTACGAATATTGTTGAGTTTTTGAATATTTGAATTTTTTTTAACTGTATAAACACAAGTGTAATTTTCAGTGGAAAACTACAACCTCGTTCTTCTTGTCATGAAGAAAGAGTGCACCCTTGTACTTATGAGCATGTAGTAGATTACTTTGGTTGGGCTAGGCATCATGGATTTTTCTCTTTCAAAATTTTTTAACGTAAAATCCTTGATGTTCCTTCTCACTTTTTTTTTTTCTTTTGTTTGTGTGTGTTTTGTATTTTTATGTAACATTAAGACATTAAATTATCATATTACCATCATAATTTTTTCAACACACAACATAGACATTATAATAAAATTAAGTTTCTCATTGTTTTCATTCATTTAATCATATGCAAACAAGCATGTGCAAGTGATTGGAAAAATGATCAAAGTTTGGTACTTATCTTGTAAGCGTCAACTAAAATATTTTTTTGTTGAATTGTCAATATTAAGCCATTAATCACTAAAGGAACCTATATGATAACNCGATACTTTTTATTAGTTTATTTATGATGTATTATAACATCTTAAATAAAATATTTGTTAAAGTGCATCATATTATGTGTTGACCAATGTCAGCATGACTATTATTTTTCATTTGTCATATGTCACTCAGTAAAATAATATTTTCACAAATAATATTAAATTAAAGATTCTAACTAACTTATATTTTTTACTCTTGCTTGGGTTTGAATTCCTACTTTATCCTTTGACCCATCAATTTTAATTTACATAGTTTGCAATCCAAGGTTATCATTATTAATTACTATTGTTTTTGGTATCAAAATGTAGTAAAAGATTCTAATATAATAATTTAATTAAGATGATATATCAATACTACATTATGAATATAATAATACAAGAAATGTTAGAAGTTATGCACAAGTAATTTATTTTATCTCAAAGATATTAGATTAACTGTAAAAGGGCTGCCTTGTAAAAGAAATGTATTGTATTTTGAATAAAAGTTGTATGCAATGCTTCAAATTTTCTTGATTCGTTTGAAGAAAAAATGCTATCGGTGGTGGCGACAATGAATAAGCAACAATTGGCTGGCGGTCGCAATTGACTGCAATATATAATACTTTACACAAAGAGGTCTATTTATAATTCACCTAAAACCGACAATTGGTTTGGCTTGAGCCAACTAAACAAGTTGGCTAGATTAGTTCGATTGATGTATCGACTCAATAAATGAACTTTGATCATTAGCTCGCAAATGGTGATATGATCAGACTAAGATGGTTCAAACTCAATAAGAAAGCTCGGCTTAGCCCATGACTACATTGGCAGAGCTCTCCACAAGCTAAATCCGTTTAAGAAGTTCAACTCGCTCCATGGCCGAGTTAACCATAAACTATATCCGCTTAAGAAGATCAACTCGCTACATGGCCGAGTTGATCGATGAAGGAGTCACCAACAAAATATAAATATGAAAGTTTATTTGGAGGACGAGAAATAAAATTTAATAAAGCTTTATCTGTGAGATATTTTAAGAATTTATTATGGATGGATATGTTGAAGCCGATTCCTGTAGCTGGATCATGAGATCTATACACCACAATTGAATATTGATTATCTGCTGGACTCTTTATGAGAGAAAGATTCATAGCAATCCTTTATTTATAAATTGGATATTGAAAGATAAATTAGTAAGTGCAGAACATATCAATTGAAAAAAGTGCAATTTTATATGCATACCAAACATTTCTTATGTCTTCACATATCAAATGCCTATAGTTTAATAACATTTTGGTACCATAAATTTATGTACAAAAATATATATTTCACACTTAAAGTGTTAATAATGATGATTTTATATGTTTGATATTAAGATTTTGAGTGTTATAATTGTAAATATGAATTATTAGATATTAGATGTGTAAATGTATAAAATCTCTGTTATGTACATCCAAATGCCCAAAAATAATAGTATATTTTTTTTTAATTTGTTATTTTGACATTCTTTGAAGAATTGCTATGAGTATTTGACATATTGTTCTTTTGGTAGTAAGGAAAAATAAGTTTTTTTTTTTATAATTTAAAAATATATGGAGTTTTTATTTAATTTATGGATGGAATTATTATCACAATTACTTAAGAGAATTTGTAAAGAATTAGAAAAAAAAACATGCAAGGAGGCTCCGGTTAGCTGACCAATGGAGCTTCATTGATCGCACAAAGACAAGTGGTGAGACTCCAACTGGCAGACGAGGGAGCTATGTTGATCGCACAACAACAAGTGGGAAAACTTCAATTTTCTATTTCATTTTTATTTTTTGTTTTTTATTGACCAAAATCTAAAACAATCACAAAAAATTACAAAATTAGCAACCAAACAGCTCGAGCGAGGCGGATCACTTGTTGTCCCGTGACAGATCGTGATCCATGTTATCGTGCAACCGCATTCTATCGTATGGTCACATCGTTCGATCCTTGCCAACATCACGAGGCTCGATCTTGACTTGCTTTCAACCCACACCTCGCCTGCCACTCGCACCCGCCATGCGCTCCCACAGCAGCGCTACGCCTACTGCCTTCGGCCGTCATCAGCCACCGCTGCAAAAAACTTGAAATTTTCGAAAAATTTTAAAATTCTTTTCAATTTTTTGTGACTTAAAAAATTTTCAAAGTAGCATGTGAAACCACCAAAAATTTGAGGGGCAACATTTGCATCATAAAGAATTTCTCATCATTTAGCACAATCCCGATGTATGGCACCAAGCTCGAGGCATTTTTAGCGAGAAACATTCAAGCTCGAATTAAAAATCATCCAACTTAACTCCGATCTCAACAAACTTACAATCGAAGTACTTAGATTGACGAAATGAAAATAATGATAAAAAAATAGGTCTAATTCGACTCAAATCAATCTAAAATATGGCCATCAAAACACTTTTGAAAGTTTAGAATGACTAATTGTAAGATCAAATGAATTTAAAATATGTTAAGCTTATAGTCAAATCGAGTATCTATGAGATACATCCAACAAGCCCATGATCAATTAATTCTGACATTATGAAGACATTTAAATATCCACAAAACATCAAACCATCGTGAAAATATCTTTGAGTACTTTTATGAAATGGTATGGGTTCATTTCTTATTTTCAAGAGAGACACTCCTAGTCTCTATAAATAGAGCAGTATCACTTTCATGAAAGGGACCTAATCCTTCAAGAGGAGGACCTAGGAGAATAGATATAGAAGGGCAAAGGGAAGGAGCCAAACTCTAGTGTGGTTTTGAACCGAAGACCCAATGAATGCTTCCCACTCCTAGAACAACTGATCATCGTCAAACACCACACTCTGATCATTGTCGACCGCAATCAGCTGCCCCTCTGCTCACTGTAATGAAGCCCCTTGCGGAGTCACAACATATGTTGTGAAGTAACAAAAACATAGTGAAGAGTAACGACCAACATCGTAGAGCAATGAGGTACCGTGGAGAGTCATGACCAATATTGTGGAGTAACGAAGCATTGCATCATTCTAAACATATGATGTAACAACATAGTCTAAATATAATACAATGACACGCCTAAAAACAATACAATGATGCACTTTGAAGATAGTATAATGAACCCTAAAAATGATGTAACAATGAACCCCACATATTGTGTAACAACATGCTCTAAAATGGTATAATAAAGCACTCCAAAGATGGCGTAACAACACGCTTCGCATATGGTGACTTTCCTTGGACTTATGAAATTCTCCCATCTCATATGAAATTCTCTCATCTTATCCCTTCACTACGGCCTATGCGACCAACTAGGACCTATGTGATCCAAAATAACTCCCAACTCCAACACATTAGCCTACAAATTTTATTGCAGCTCACCACTATGACATATGTAATCAACTACAATTTGTGTGGTCTACAGCTCACGCAGCTTGCAACTTCGATCTCTACGGCCTACTTACATTATTTCAGCTCTCAACTACATCTTAAGTGACCAAATACGACATACATGGTCCATATCTCATGGAGCTCTCAACTTCAACATCTGTGACCTACGAATGTTATGATGTGACCCACTACAACCTAAGTGGTCCACAATACAGATAGCTCCAAACTCTGATCTCTATGGCCTATGAACATCATCGTAGCCCCCCACTATGTCCTATGTGACTAACTATAACCTACATGACTCACAACTTATGTGACTTCCTACTACAACATCTGTGGCCTATTGATGCTCCTTAAGCAATCATCTATGATCAACATGACCAACTTGTATCACGACTTTCAAGTATAATCTTTATGATCAGCTGATGCTACAACTTCTGCCTACAACGTCCCTGGCCGCCTACTACAATCATAGCAATTGTCTACGACATTTACAACCCGTTACACCATCTTAGGGAAGCGTTGTTGCACGGTGTACTGGACGATGTACTTCTTCACCAGGTGTTTCATTGTTATGCAATGTACGCTGAGATTTTGCAATGCATGCCGTGACTCCCTGAGGGATTTCTGTGCAAGGAGCGGAAGTGCTCGATGGTGGTCAATAGCGATTGGTGAGTGGTGATTCATCACTGGACTTTCGATGCAGAACACGAGAGTTCAACTCCTTCTCCGCCAAGCTTTGATCTTTCTCTGGCTTAAGGTCTAGGTCTCCTCTCAAGAGGAGGGTGGAGTTCTATTTATAGAGTTTGTGTGGTGCATAAGAAAAAATATTTATCGCTTTGATCAGATGAACCAGCGAGGTTGCCTTGATTAGATGATATTTTGTGGACATTTCAATTCCGAAATGATGCCACAATTAAGTGATTTTTGACTTGTTAGATTCGTCTCGTCTAAAGACACTATATTTGACTATAATCTTATCAGATTTGGAATCTATTTGACATTTTAATTAAGTACGGAAAGGCTTCAAAAGTGTCTTAACGACCTGATTTAGGCTTAATTTGACTCAGTTAGACAAACTTTGACATCATTGGATCTGTCTTGTCGAGCCGGTCAATTTGATAGTGTTTTCTAAAATCGGATTTGTGTCAGATAATGGAAATTTGTCCATTGTCTGACAAGTATATATACAAATAAATAAATTTTATCTTCAGAAAAAATATTGCATTAGGACTCAGAACGTAACTCTATTGCATTAAGACTTCTCACATGAAGTTGCTTTCGGAGTCCAATGAAATCACAGCAAGTGGATGTGACAGAAAAAAAAAATTACCCGACAACACAAGAAAGTATTCCTCCCGTGTTGTTCCGTATTATTCATGTGTTATTATATGTTATTCAAGTGTTATTGCGTTCTGAGAATATTCTCGGTGCTATAATAACACAATAACATATCAATAACACTTGAATAATATATAATAACACATAAATAACACGGGAGGAATATTCTCTTGTGTAAATATTTTCAAGTGTTATTGAAAATATCTTATGTGTGTAAATATTTTCTTCTTTATTTATTTATTATTGTTCTATATTTTTAATACAACGAGTCCCACTCAAAAGGGGTTGTTTGCTTCCCCGAATCTTCGTAGTAATGTGCCATATCTCACAAGTGGCCTTATACAACTACGTGCACCTGCTTGAGTTCAACTTGAAAAATAAATAAACTGTACAAGTCTCATCTTCCAAATAAATAATAATTTATTTATTAAATTAGTCTTAAATGCGAGCATGAGACAAAATAAATAAATAAAAATGTGTGTGTTATATCTATGATTATTATTTCTCATGATTGCAATATCATGAGTGCTTTAATCACTTTCCTTATAATCAATAAAATTTATTGTCTAATAATCCATCTATTAGTTATTTTTATTTTAATATCCAGAAAAAAAACTCAATTATTTCTTTTTATTAATATCTTAAAATCATTAGTCATAACTAACAACTCCAAATTATTATTGATTGCATTTTTTAAGTTGTAAAAAACTAATAAAATTTAAATAATACAACAGGACAAATAATTGTGAGCAACAACTCCAAATTAATAGGAGACAGAGACGGGATGGAGCCTTGTTATCTTTTTAAAAAAGTGGCCTTGTATGATGTAGTTATTTATTTAGTCTATCGCATTTCTTGTCATGACATAAAAATGTTATCTTTATGCATTTAATAGTATTAAAATTATTATTTTGTATGGCCCAAAGCCCTTAGACCATAACTTCGGTTCCCTTCGAAAATAGTGTTTTGTTTAACATCCTCAAAACTTTCTCAATGATTTAATTTAGTAATCACTGATCAATCACTCAATCTTTTGTTGATCCTAAAATTTTTACTAAATCCTCAATTTTCAGTTTTTATTACAATTTTTCTTCTCAGTTCTGTAACAATCATCTTGAGAGTCTGTAGGGGATGACTATTTGAACCAACAAGACATCTTAACTTAACTAGATTGATTCGACTAAGTACTTTGACTAAAAAACCTAACCGGATAGCTTGTTGATAATGGAACGAGGAAAAATACTTAAACAAACTCTTCCATGAATCTCAAGTCACCCCACATTCAAATTGAGTCATCATTGAGATCAACTCTCCTAAGAAGTTCAACTCGCCCCTGCAAGCTAGTTGATCTGAAAGAGCATTATCAAAAGTGAAATTAATGTAAATGATTATTAACATAAAGTCTTACAAGGATAATAATAATTATAATAACCACGTTAAAAGATAGGTTACATATCTCGTGGAATTCTCGTATAATGAATATTTTATTTATAACATATAAATCCGCCCCTCTAGAAATAAAGATGGCCATTGTAATGCTAGAAGGAAATGACTCATCCATCTCTAATTCTCCCTCAATTTCTTGGGCTCGAATATATTCTTTTATTCAGGCTCCTTCCATGTTGGTGAGAATTCACAGACAAATCAAAATTCAAAATATCTTATTCTATGACTGATTATTGATGTATACATGATGGAGATAATTACATAATTAGTAGTTCAACTCATTTTATAAAATGTCAAAATGGTACTAGGAGGAAATATAAAATTAAGTTATTAGTAGTTCAAAAAATATTCTTATTCTTACATAGGGTCGATGCGACCTAACATCTATTTTCTAATTGTGCCTACCTAATGTTGATGACAAAGTGATTGGGCTCCATGATTTTCATTGGAGTGGACTGTCAACCTCTTGCTTGATTATAAGAGTTTAAAATTGAGAGTAGAAGATGATAATGGGGATGTTGAACAATTATTATATGTGAATAAATTAAACCCAATGCCATTCATGAGAGGCATCGGTTGAAAAAATTAGGCAAATTTTTACCGAACATGAATCTAGATGTATTTTTACATGGTATATTCCAAATACAAATTGAAGATCATCTGGGCTCTCGATTTAAGCAAGTTTATAGTCATATTGTTTGTCTTGAGAAGATTAACCTAGTGATGTCAAAATTAGTTCAATATGGGTCCAAGTAAGCCTGTAACATGCCATTTAAACACGATTGGAAGCTTTAGATCGTCGATTGGATTGTTAAATAAACTTAAAATTTGATAGATTTATAATCAAAGTGAGTGCCTCGATGACAAGAATTCAATTAGTCTGAAATCGTTTGACTTCAAGGTCATTACTGAGCGTAAATTCTTAAGTAAATGAATTATGATTAGAGAGGATCAACATGAACCATCTGATAAGTTGGTTAGGGAGGCTACACACCAAAAGACTAAAATGTTCATTCCCAAAAGACTATTAATAAGCCCCCTCACTTCACTTGAGGGAGAGGGATAAGAAGAGAAAGATAATTAAAATTCCAATGCTTATCTNGACCGAACATGAATCTAGATGTATTTTTACAAGTTATATTCCAAATACAAATTGAAGATCATATGGGCTCTCGATTTAAGCAAGTTTATAGTCATATTCTCCGTCTCGAGAAGATTAACCTAGTGATGTCAAAATTAGTTCAGTATGGGTCCAATAAAGCCTGTAACAGGCCATTTAAACACGATTGGAAGCTTTAGATCGTCGATTGGATTGTTAAATAAACTTCAAATTTGATAGATTTATAGTTAAAGTGAGTGCCTCGATGAGAGGAATTCAATGAGTGTAAGATCGCTTAATTTTAAGGTCATTAAGGAACGTAAATTCTTAAGAAAATGAATTATGATTAGAGAGGATCAACATGAACCATCTGATAAGGTGGTTAGGGAAGATACACACCAAAAGACTAAAATGTTCAATCCCAAAAGGCTATAAATATGCCCCCTCACTTCACTTGAGGGAGAGGGATAAGAAGAGAAAGATAATTAAAATTCCAATGCTTATCTTGGAGAAAAGACGACAAGTAACCATCGACATTCGTAGCCGCTAGATATTGTCGATTAACAGTTTCCATAGTTGCCAACCACCATCCTCTATAGTCACTTACCAAAATTGAGCCCCGCCCCTAATCATCATATGTCATTGTGAACCACCATTCGTCGACGGTCTTCAATTCTAGTCGTTGTAATCAAACTACAAATATTGTTGAGTTTTTGAATATTTGTAATTTTTTTAACTGTATAAACACAAGTGCAATTTTCAGTGTAAAACTATAACCTCAATCTTCTTGTCATGAAAAAATAGTGCACCCCTATACTTACAAGCATGTAGTGGATTACTTTGGTTGGGCTAGGCATCATGGATTTTTCTCTTTCAAAGTTTTTAACGTAAAATCCTTGATGTTCCTTTTCAAAATTTTTCTTTTGTTTGTGTGTGTTTTGTATTTTTATGCAACATTAAGACGTTAAATTATCATATTACCATCATAATTTTTTCGACGCACAACAAAGACATTATAATAAAATTATGTTTCTCATTGTTTTCTTTCATTTAATCATATGCAAACAAGCATGTGTAAGTGATTGGAAAAATGATCAAAGTTTAGTACTTATCTTGTAAGCGTCAACTAAAATAATTTTTTGTTGAATTGTCAATATTAAGCCATTAATCACTAAAGGAACCTATATGATAACTAAAAATTAGAGGTCTCTACAAAAAGAATTCAACATTTGCCTTGGAGGTTGGTGACTAAGGACCCGTTTGGGGCGGCCTATGTTGAAGATGATAAACTTTTCTTTTAACTCACGAGCACTATTGTTAATGATTGTTAATCATGCGCATTTTGTCAGGTCAATTACATAAATATAAAAGAAAAAAAAATTATTATTTTGATAACAAAATGAATAAATCTTGTGTAATAACTTTGTTCTTTATACTAGTTGATACTTATCATTTCATGTGAGAATGAGTGTAAGCAAATAACTATATCATTTCATGTGAGAATGAGTGTAGGCAAATAACTATGATCATGTAAACTATATCATTTCATGTGAGAATGAGTGATGCTTGATTAATTAAATTGAAAAACCTTTTGGAATTAAAAGACGTCGATAAAGAATTATTCACACTAGNGAGCATGTGTAAGTGATTGGAAAAATGATCAAAGTTTAGTATTTATCTTGTAAGAGTCAACTAAAATATTTTTTTGTTGAATTGTCAATATTAAGCCATTAATCACTAAAGGAACCTATATGATAACTGAAAATTAGAGGTCTCTACAAAAAGAACTCAACATTTGCCTTGGAGGTTGGTGACTAAGAACCCGTTTGGGGCAGCCTATGTTGGAGATGATAAACTTTTCTTTTAACTCACGAGCACTATTGTTAATGATTGTTAATCATGCACATTTTGTCAGGTAAATTACATAAATATAAAAGAAAAATTTATTATTTTTATAACAAAATGAATAAATCTTGTGTAATAACTTTGTTCTTTATACTAGTTGATACTTATCAATTCATGTGAGAATAAGTTTAGGCAAATCACTATGATCATGTAAACTCTTTTTTTTTATCTTTTCATAATTTTTGTTTGTATAATTTCCCTCATTTTTTTGAATACCATTGCTCTCATATACATATTGTTTTCCCATTAACTAGTATAAGAGTCTATATAGATTTAGAAGATGCACGAGAATTGGGAGCAATGACGCAAGAGCATGGGATTGTGATGCTTGATTAATTAAATTGAAAAACCTTTTGGAATTAAAAGACATCGATAAAGAATTATCCACACTAGGGTTATGTCCACCTCTTTTTTTAATTGAAACCAACAACCATTTACTAAAACGATTGCAATTTCTTCGGCAACCAATCATTTGAAGCTATACAATCATCATTGACAAAAGGGCTTCTTTCAATGAGAATCATGTTAGGTATGACGATGATTTATATAACATACAATAAGCCATCAATAATAAATTGGAAAGATACATCTAATGAGAAAGTATTTTTATCCCAATATGGATAAGGGCACTTGCACAAATTTCAACTAACTATCTTTAATATGATCATAAGTTAATTGACTTTAGTTGATAAGAACTTTGATGAAGAATCGCGTGTTTTAGTTGGGTTATTATGACTCTCATTAAAGTTGGTCTAGAACAAGTGCAGTTGTCAACAATTCATATATGTTTGTTAAGTCGAAGCTTAGTAGGGTTCCTGATGAGATCTTCATAAAAGGCATAGAAAGACAAAAAAATATGATAAGTATTCACAAATCTAACATAAAAGTTTTCACAACAACATATATAATACATTTGTGGCATAAAATTTTGAAAAATTAAGTAATAGTGATATTCTTGATGTAATATTATATTTTTTAGTGTTATACATGAAAATATAAAAGTTTAGCAATTAGATGTAATAAATACATAAGAATTATGTGGTGTGCATGAAAATGCCCCAAAAAGAAAATGAAGTAAGATATAATAAATAATATGTTATTCAAATCTCAACACAGAATCCAATCAAATTTACGCACTGATTTGTGCATGAGAACAGATTATACATCCAGGAATAATGAATAAAGTTCGAATCCTATATAGAAATTGTGAATATTTTATGTTAAAATAATCTATGATGCACTATTTCTTGATGTGAATAGTACTACAGGGTCACATATCTTTGATATATTTTGCATATTTTCATTAAAACATACATTACGAGTTTAGGTTTAATTATTCAACAATAAATTACATGAATCTTTACGTTATTGATGACAAACTCTTAAGTATTATGGAGGTTGATGATTTGTGAAGTAACATATGCGACACAGTTATGTGGAAGCTTCGACGTGAACAATAAAACGTACACCTATGGCTTAAAAAAGAGCTTAAGTGTGATTAGGCATATTGTTAACGAAAATTGCATCTTAATCTTCTATACCATACTAGTAAGATTATTAAGAGTGTTATGATGATAACACATGAAAATATATGTAGTGTTGTGCATATGATGTTAAACATTATAATAGTGAGATAAGCACTGAATCTCCTATCAATTATTTTGTTGGTGCCATGCAAGACAAAGTTTGTCTAAAATGGAGGCTTCCAAAGGGTAAATATGCATTAGAATGTCATGTTATATAAAAGATTGTGGTTCGACGATAAATCATGATAATGACGGAGATAAATAAAATCATATTTAGTATTAACAAACTTACATGCTAAAAACCCTTGACCAACATCTATAGATGTTTGAGAGGGGATGCCAGATACATATAAATCTTTTACGTGAGAGAAATTCATGGTAAAATTTTTCTCAGTTGTTTTTTGAAAATCCTTTAAACTTTGTTACGTTCTTACTATTACTTTTTTTCTTTTAGCATAATTTTTACATTCTTTTGTGTACATTAGAAATGTTGTTCCACAAATCTCGAGAAGATCCAAAAAATTGCACGAAGAGAATAGCAAAGAATCGAGCAATTTAGTGTCACTCTAGTCGACTGAACTCAGGGCCGACCGAATGTTAGTTCGACAGAACCAAGAAGCGCCATACACCTATACCAATAGCGACTAAACTAACATAAAAGATATTCACAATGACACCTAACAAGGACTTCTTCTGTTCAAATTCGTCCAGCAAATATATGTTGCTCATCATATTACAGTAACGTGCATTTTGCCTGATGGAATAATCGTCATGAAGAACAATGAGTCTTCATAATGGATCTCTTCGGAAAAAGGTGACCAAAGATAATTCAGTTGGCAGAATGACTTTTTGGCTTACCGAATGAATGTCACATGATCAAACCAAACAGTTACAAAGATGCCTAGGAAGGTAATAAACATGGAACGACAACAACAACTGTTGCAAGGTCTAAATATTCTCAATTTTATTATAAATATGTAAGTGTGTAATTACTATAAATCATTATAATGTTCTTATTAAAAGAAAAACAATCATGTAATTTGTTATACCCCTTCTATAACTTATAAATAAATGTGTCATTTTCTACAGAAGGGACTATTGGAAATATTTTGAGAAAATTAATTCTATTTGTGACTTATTCTTCTTTCTCCTCTTCCCCATTTTTCCTCTTATCCGACCAATGCTCTATTCCTTGGGTATGCCCGAAGGAAAACATTGGTTGGATGAGAGGAACATTTTGATTAGGGAGTAAATGAGTCGAGTCAAGCTTGAATCACCCTAGCACGAGCACGGGATTTATTAATGAATAAATTTAATTTTAAGCAAAGCTTATGAGTTCAAAACTACAAATTAAGGTGTGTCTGCGATAAATTTTCATTTTTTTTGTTTTTTGTTTTTGAAAATGAAAAATTGAAAAAAAGTGATTGCTTATCTATTTTTTCTTTTATTTCCATTTTTCGAAGAATACTTATGTTTTTAAAATACTCAAAACAGAAAAAAATATGTTTTTGCGTGTTTGTAAAACATTGAAACCAACGAGTCCTGCCGCCCGCCGCCTGCCTCCTGCCATCCGCCGATTTGTGCTCGCCGTCGTCGGCTACCACCCACGCAGTTCACCGCCTGCCAGTTGTGGATTCGTGCTCGTTGACCGTCGCCCGCCGCTAATTGCCCATCGCCCATCGCCACCTGCAGCCCTCGGCCGNCGCTAGTTGCCCTTCGCTCATCGCCGCCTGCAGCCCTCGGCCGCCTGCCTTGCCCACCTACTCACAAATAAAGATTCGTGTTGAGTGGAGCTAGGAAGAAATCGTATACGCAATGAGCGGCTGATCTTAATATTGGAGCGCATGCTGGACCAATGATTTTATAAAAAATATAATTTTTTCTTAAAAATATATAAAATAACAAAAAAATATATTTTATATTTTTTATTTCTAGAAACATATAAATAATACTATCAAATACATTATTTTTAATAAAAAAAATAAAATAGACTAAAAAAAGAAAAACATAAACTAATCCTAAACAAGCCATAAATTATTATTAAGGGAAAAAGGGGCATTTACATACCTTCCAATTTCTATAATTTTCTTACATTTACTCCGCAAAAATCTTTTAGATGAAAAATATCACTATTTTAACTAAAAAAAAAGAAGTAAAATGCATTCTTTCATACATAATTAAAGTGACACATTTATATAATAATTAGAGTTTAAGAGTTATTTAGATCTTTTTTATTCAAGCTGTTGTAAAATAAAAAAAGGGATATATTAGAAGACAAATAAAAAAAAAAAAAAAA
>JXCR01082769.1:5439-20749 GCA_002079205.1 Phalaenopsis hybrid cultivar
TTCTTGAATTCTCTTATAATGATATTACCTACTAAATGCTAGAGGTTAAGATCAATATGTGGAATTTCAAGCTGAGTAAAAGGAAGAGTTTTGAATTTCTAATGGTGGGGTACCTCTTCTAATTTTCTAAGACTAGTCAATAGGAAAGTCTTATGGCTAGACCTAGGCTACTAAAGAAGTTTTCTAGACCTCAACCAAAAGTGAGGTCAACAACTCTCGATAAAAAGCGTTTGGCTTATATTATCATGAACCTGGGGAATCATCAATCAAATGATGGTTATATTGTATGAGAAAGCTCTAATTCTTTTAAAACTTTCGCTAAGCCACAAATCACAGAGTGAGTTTCTCAAATTCCAAATAGGTAGTAGTTCATCAACATCAAAACCCACAAAATAACCAAAATCATCTCGACGTGAATATCCCTATATGTTAGAGCTCACCAAGCCATAAGAGTAGAAGGTGAATCACCATATCCCAAATGGGTGGTAGCTCATCGGGAATCAAGCCGTCAAGATAATATTAACGATGTTAAAGAAGCAACATATCTCAAAGGGACTTAGAAAGAGAAAGGGTAGAGTAACCCTAAAAGATAGAGGCAACCAGATTAGGGTACCACAGACCCATCATTCCAAACTATTAGGAACCTAAGTCCATTTGGTCTTGAAGGTAGTCGACCCAATACATCCAAAAACCCCCGATCAGCAATATGTTAATTGGGTTGCCCNTGATTAGGGTACCACAGACCCATCATTCCAAACTATTAGAAACCTAAGTCTATTTGGTCTTGAAGGTAGTCGACCCAATACATCCAAAAACCCCCGATCAGCAATATGTTAATTGGGTTGCTCATGGGGACCTCTATAGCCCTAAGGTCAAAGGTACGAACATCTATCATATGAATATAAGTGAGGTTCCAAGAGATGGAACTTGTACTCGCTGAAGTGGCATAAATACTACTGGAAAGAAAGAAAGAGGAGGTCCAGTAACAAAGCTGAAAATACTCTCCATGAAAGGACTTACATTCGTCTGGGTTGGGAGCATTCTAACACCCTAAANCCATGGGGACCTCTATAGCCCTAAGGTCAAAGGTACGAGCATCTATCATATGACTATAAGTGAGGTTCCAAGAGATGGGACTTGTACTCGCTGAAGTGGCATAAATACTATTGGAAAGAAAGAAAGAGGAGGTCCAATAACAAAGCTGAAAATACTCTCCATGAAAGGACTTACATTCGTCTGGGTTGGGAGCATTCTAACACCCTAAACATGCTATCCCCTGGGCTCAATGCATAGAATGACAACATGCCCCATTATGAAGCATTCCAAGTGAGCGAGGGTCTCATTATTGGCTTTAGAACCAGTCTATGGTGGTTAACCAGCGGTTCAACAATGCTTCGGCGGATTTTTGGGGACTTGTGGGTCGAAACCAAGCGAGAAATTGAGCTTGATGCATGTGTGTCAGGGCCTGGGCGCATAGGTTCCAGACTCTATATCAAAGAGCTTATTGGGACTCTCAACCACCCACCGGGGGTGTGTATGCACTCCTCTATCGCATGCTTAAGAGCTGGCACATATGCGCCAGCAGGATGGCACATAAGCGCCATCCTCTTGAGATGGCACTCCAATTGAGCGCCGTAATTGGGTGTTGGCACCTAGGCGCAAACATAGGGCGCATATGCACACCCATAAGCCTGGGGCGTCATATTTGGGCGCTCAAGTTCCTAAGTGCCCTTCACCACCCCCCCCCCCAATNTTATTATCACAAATAAATGATGGATTTATACTATATTAATTAATCTTTAGAGGGTTTCAAATTAATTAAAAATATATAGATGAACAAAATAAGAGAATGAACAATAAAAAAAATTATTTCACAATAAAAAATTATCATAAGCCAGTGTTTTTCGTAGCTTTTTGGGCCCCTAATAACTCTTTTTGTTTATGGGTAATGGCGGTGTATATATTGGATGTGTGCTGAAAAATAACTCTGCATCAGTTGTAGGTGCAACCATGTAATTGCTCTAAAAATTTAAATCCAGATCCCCTTTGTAGATGCGGTGCATTGTAAATCATATGGTGAACCCTCATAAGTCGGTGGTCCTCTTTAGCCAGTGGTTCTTGCATACCCGACATAGCTGGAGCGGTCAGCAAATATTGATTTACCAAGATAAGCAGATGATTATGGATATTGATGTTCGTGCGACTTATTCAATGGAGATCCACGTGCTCGGGAANAATGGTGAACCCTCATAAGTCGGTGGTCCTCTTTAGCCAGTGGTTCTTGCATACCCGGTTGGTCATGCATATCTGCAGGGTCCTGCAAAGTCGAAGGATCCAACATAGCTGGAGCGGTCAGCAAATATTGATTTCCCAAGATAAGCAGATGATTATGGATATTGATGTTCGTGCGACTTATTCAATGGAGATCCACGTGCTCGGGAAGCTGTAGATCTCCTTGGAGCATCTGCTATTGATCATCTCGCGACAGTGGAACTTGACTGATGTAGACATCATAAGTTGATAAGGGAGACAAATGGTCTGACTTCTGTTCTATGAGATGGCCTCACCTCGATATCATGTCTCCCCGAATGATTAAATGCAATATAATCAATGTGGATGGACTGTTCCACTCTACATGATAGCTTCAATATCTCATCATACCCTTGTTTCATGGAGCTAGCACTTTTACCACGGTTCCCTCCAAAGTTTTATACGACATCTTTACTACGAATAAACTAATCCAATTATACAATTAAAGAATTGCATTCATTATTAGGCATTATAATAAAAGTAATTAACCGCTGCAAATACATATAACAAACACATACCACTATTCTCTCTCTTGGTGATTGAAGGTAATATGTATCCGACGGCTAAGTAGGGGCCTCCACTAGGTAGAGTGTGCCTAAGATCTGTACCACTGCAAATAATTAGCCAATTTTTATTCTCCGTCTCCTTGCGTCGGGTTTAATTGTATTATACAAGCCTAACGATTATTCGACATCTCGATATACCTTATATGATATTGCATCCAGTCAACTTCAGCTTTACCTCGCCCATTGACTCTTTTAAAACCTCATTCTATAGGTTGAATTGATATTTGTTGAATGCTTGAAAAGTGTCACAAAACATGATCTAGAAGGTGCCACTCAGACACAATTCCAACAAATTATTGAAACACGGGCAATTCAAATATCAATGTCTTGAAAACGTATGTCACACACGAAAGCCAAAAATAAATCAAAATATGGAGACCAATTAACCTGCATAAGAATTTTGCAATTTAATTATATTTAAGATAAAAATATGAGAGGAATATGGGATTGAATACAAAGGTTTAGTTTTAAACCTGGCTTTGTCTAATTCTGTCAAGTTCATCTCTGTATATATCTACATTTCCAGACGATCGTGTACGCGGCCACTGTTCATTCTATCTGCATTTTATTTAACTAAATGAGATGAATCCGTTTTTAAGTTTTCCATGTTTATGTATAAAAATAGTTTATTTGGTACCTGAGCGCGAGGGATTTGCCTACTAAACCATGAGGGATCGCAACATGAAGAGTGGGCCTACCAACATGCAAGTGCTTCCAGTACCATGTTTGTATCAAGGGAAAACACCCAAAAGTTGTCTGACGAATAGGCTTAGTAGACAAATTCAATTCTCTATATAAGTGTGTAAGCAATGCACCACCCAAAGAATATCTTCCAAACTTTTCTAAATTTTTCATTAATGTTAAATATTCTGGAAGAAGGAAACATCCTAATATGAGCAATATATAGGCCCTAACATGCCTTAAAAAATTCTAGTGGAGGTAAATCATTGTAAGACTCCTTGTAAAATTGCTAGTAGAGCTAGTGAGGCGATATGATTGTTTGTGCTTCGGAGCATCCCATAAGAAAGTGTGATGTTAATGTGTGCTCTAGAGATGATGATAAAGAATAACTTCTCTGGGGAGGTCCCCCAACAATCATCAAAACATCCTAGCCAACTTGGCTAGCACAAATCTGGACCAACAACATTCGACCCTACCAGGGCATTTCCACTAGTCCAATTACCAATAAGTATCTGAACGTCTTGCAAAGTGATAGTCATCTCACCTGAGAAAAATGAATTTTATGTAAGGTTAAAGAATGATAATTAACCTGATAACATGTTCATAGTATTTGAATTTATCTTACCAATTGATAAATGAAACATATTGGTTAAGGGGCACCACCGTTTGACCATCGTTGTTAATAGATGGTGGTCTAATTTAATGTACTGCAAGTGTCTGACACGGTCTATACCTGCAACTCACAATGCATGAATAAAACGTGGGCACTGTATCTTCCACTCTTGTGCCGCTAAAAAATGCTTGGCCATTTTCCTACATAAAATCAGTTATTTTAGTAGTTATAATGAATTAATTCAATTTATAAAAATGTAATGTCTTTTTTAAGACCTGTTTTGGGTTTGTTGCTCGATGAGCTTCACCTAACAGTGAAATACTTGGTGGTGTGTATGTTGTAATGCATTGTTATCCGTCTGAACAGTACGTCTACCACAGCGGCGGTGGCCTCCCAGACATGTTGCCTCAACCATCTCTACATAACAAGTAGAATGCTTATAAATGAAAACTTAAATGTGTGGAGGAAAAATATGAATTAAATTCACAGTATCTTAACATGGAGCTTAATTGTAATATCTTATTCTCCCCTCACAATTCGGCTCGTTTACACCCCTAATCACTACTCTTTCCAAAAAGTTGAAGAAAACATCGTATAGTACCAAATGTACATGTATTAATCATTTAGTATGTTGGTTAGCTCTGCAATGATTAACTGCAAAAATTCGATGTAGGCATAATTTTTTAGCTTAGAGAATAAAGTCATTGTCGCAATGTTGAACTAAGGCCAACATGCTTATGTATGAACTCTTTAATCTCATTTATCTTAAAAAAATAATAAATTTCATATTAATAGTAAAGTTATTAAATTGTTTGTTTAATGCAATAAGATCTATATTTATATCAACCATTTATTTTATCAAAAGTAGAAAATGAATCAAATGGATTTTAGCACATCACACATAGCTCATTATATGTTTTAGTAAATATATTATTGGAATCTTAAAATTCTCTTCAAATCAAATAACTCAACTAGTTGATATTACAAATTTATGATCTCTTGAATATGTTACCTCAACTTCCTACACATAAAATATTATCTTTTACACATCATAATTGTATCACCTCAATTACCTTGGCACATCCATCCCCTTATTTTTTTGAAGCCTTTGCTTAAAAAAAGTTTAATGAAAGTCATGTTTTTTAATATCTTATGATCCATCTTATATGAAATTTCAGCTAGCTAACTTTTTTTTCCAATATCTATTTCATCAAGTGCAAATAAAATATAATTCAATATTTTATGTAGTCCAATAATACATGGGTTATGCCTCTTGGCTCATTGATTGAATTTCCTTACATTGTTATCTCAAGAATCTCAATAACTAATTCAAATAAAAGAAGCAAATTAATAATTTTCCCATCTTTTGACCCATAACATACATCTCCATCTCATTAAAGAGTAATTTCTTAATCCAACCCTTTATCAGTTGCTAAGACTTTATTTCTAAGTTGTTCGAATAATTTATTAAGATATTTTTCCCTTAAGATAACTATTATTTTGAATAAATTTCTAATAAAACTACACAAATAGAGATTAAGTTGAAAATAAATATAAGTTATAGATGGTTTTTTAACCACGATAATCAATACTAATTGGAGTTGATAGCTAATGACTCAATAAAATTATCATTTATAACCAAACTATTTATTTCATTGAACTTAATGCGCATGCATAAGAAACTTGATGACAAGGTTATATAATGGTCAACCAATGCTTGGAAAAAACACTTCAAATGTGCATTTTAGTGTTCAAGCACTATCTTCTTAACATGTACAATCCAATAAAAATATTCAACAACACAACTCATTTTATCAATAAATCAAAGTGAAATAATTGTTTTTGACTCATATAACTCAAACAAAATCAAATAAAAATACAAATAAGTTATCATCTAATTCATTAATGATAATATTCAAAACCTCAATAACAATGTCGTGTAATTTCTTTTTGAAAATAGGGAAAATGAAATAGTTATTTTTAGTATCATTTTAGAGTAATTTTTTTTTTAATTTTGTCATTATAAACAACTAGGAAGTGTAAATATTTGATTATTTTTTTTAGTTTTTTGAGTTATAGTTTTCACCATAACCCTAAAAGTTAAGGAATGGAACAAAAACAAATATGCACAATCAATACTTGTAGTTATATATGCTCAATAATATATATGAACTTAATCGGAAGATCTTATATAATTAAATCTAATGTGTTGATCATGATTCATGAACTTATTGTACATTTTTCAAGCAATACTATTAACTTTATTAGCTTGACCAATATGATTCGAAATTTTAGTTTTTAAATTCCTTGGGGTTAAAATGATCACAACACATTTGATTTTAAAAAATCAAGTCTATAGTGGTAACAATAAAAACAATATGTAAAATCTTTTGTAACACTATTTTTCAACCTACATTTGAATATGCTAAATCTACAAAACTTATTTGTATGTTGTGTTCGGGGAAATCATAATTAAATGGTTGGCATGTTCCTTTTAACAAGTAAATTCTTCACACTTGATCGCTATCACTTGAGTGATAATTTTTTAAAAATACTCTATTCATTCTCAGTGTTATGCAATTTAGAATCATTGTTCTTTTTTATAATAATTTTTATTCTAACTAAAATATGAGATTCTTTCAAACCATACTCACAACAACACATGTATGAACTAATTCAAGTTTGGAGATAATAGACTCTAAACAAGTTGAAAAGCCCAACCAAATATGGAGCTACATCTTAATATCACATTACATGATAATATTAATCCAAAGCTAAATAGAAGCTAGGGCCCACTGACCATATTAGTCTCAAATGTGTGACCTTGTTCATGGGAGTTAAGGTTCCCAACCACAAGCTTGGGACAAATTGTACTATAACAATGTTTTCATACTGTAGGCCAAGTACATAATCAATCAACCATTAGGATTTCTACATTAGTTAAACATTAAATATGAAGATTACAAAGCATTATAATGGATATTTTATTAATTTTTTAAATGTAGGACAATATTCCTAATGTGTATATATATATATATATATATATATTGTATATTTTAATAAAATTTAGGATGACTGCTTTTTGTTGTCCAAAATCTCAAAACTCTGAAAAAATTCCTAGATTTCTTAAAACATTAAAAATTACACATGACCTATTGGCTAACTTCATTATGTATTTTTCACATGTTAACTTCTTAAGAAGTTTAAAGATTATTTTCTTAAAAATTTAAAAAATCCAAATAATAAATTTAAAAATTTAAAGGGGCTTGGATTAGGTTTTTCAATCCTTGGATTTATTTGACATACCCATTTCATTTTAGGATTGATCCTTCAAGATGGTTCAATATGCATGATAATCTATAAATTAAAGTTCTAAAAAATTTGTCACTTTCATGGCAACTTATTAGACATTGTTAAGAATTGTAACACTAATTATGATCTTATAAGTTCAAAAATTTTCAAAATGGTGTTAAGACATTGGGTCAAAAAAATATCTTCAATAAAAAATATTAAAATGACTAGTACTTCTCAAGAGTAAGGTTGGGTTTATGCTAATTATTGATATCAACTTGAAATCAAACACTTTGAGCCATACTCAAATAAGTAAAAATGAACCATTTCATTTAACTTTTGAAGCTATTCAAGCAATGCCTCTCAATTTAAAAATATAATTTTTAATTTCTTCAAGAGAATATATATGTATCAATTGTTTATATATCTTATATCTAAAGACACATGCATGTGTATTTATACACATCTACTACATTGAGTTCATTTCAATAAATACTAGTTTTAAGCAAGTAAACATAGCACTGAAGAAAATTAATTTTGACTACAAGTAAATTAAAGCTCTTGAAATTAATGTGCAAGTTTCCAATATAGTTATTATCCAAACATTATTAAAATAACATTATTACTGTTTTTTAGAAGGTGATTCCTGTCCTACTGACACATCTTATGGTTAGGGTCTGTTTGGGGCGAGTCCAGCTTATTGAATAATCTGCTAAGCTAGGTGTGGTAACTACTACAAATTTTTATTTTTTTGGAAAAGTCAGACCGCAACCAGACTGTTGCCACCGCACCTAGATAGATACGGTATGAAAACGTTGTTTTCAGCATTTTGAAAAAGCATAAGTTGCCAAAACATAGTTTACCCAAACATGTCTGGTGTTTTTTCAAAAGGCCACCGCTCCAAATAAGCTGCCCCAAACGGGTTTTTTCATGTTCAAAGAATAATTCTATTAGTTATTAGTTCTTTGGAAGTTTAGATGATGACAACATCATATTGGGAATCTCTCATACATTCAAATCGATTCCTACACTTAAATATATAACACCTAAAATTTACTTTTTTACATTTCTACCACCTAAAATCTTTCTAACACGTAAAAAAATTACTCTTTTAATTTTTAAATAATAAAATATACTTTTTCAAGTAAAAAATTAAAATTTAGATGTTAGTTATGCAAATACTAGAACTCAAGTGGTATATATGTAAATCTTCCATTTTATTTTTTTNAAGGCAGAATTGATGGGCATGCATGCCAATCACCATAAAAAGGTCTATTGAAGGCAGGAATCAACCTTCAATAGACCTGACCCTCGAATTCTCAAAATCATCGATTATCTCACGAATGCCCCAGAAGCTCCTTATCAGGGATCAAGAAGTAACCATGTTACAAGAAGTCTAAATCCTCCCTCCGGTTTTTCATGTTAGGGGGTGAGCTACCTATCGGGTTACCGTAATTCAACATTTGCTTTATAATTTAGCATCACTCGGCTACTATGAGCTCCTCACCAAAGATTGAAGGGCGACCATTAGACTACATCAGCCACTCGGTAAAGTCTAGAAAATTGAGCTACTCCTACTGACCCGAAGTCAATCGAAGACCAATCAATGACCTTGACTCAACATAGCAGAACGAGCGGGCCTCACCAAATTGAAACCCACCGAGCTCAGCTGATCGAGCCATAAGGTAGCCGAGCCATAGGCCCATACATGTAAATTATCCAAAACTATTCTGCAACGCCCCATGAAAGAATAACAAACATGAAACTCCACATATTGTATCCCCTCATCTATAAATAAAGAATCATTTAATGAAATAAACATAATGTATATTACTGTTCATCACTGTGCACTTCTTTCTCTCTCTCTTTCTGTCATTTCTTACACTTTAAACTTTGAGGAGTGATTCACAGACATATCACATCTAAAAATATTGAAATTGAATTTCAATAGATGTATTATTATAGTCAATTTTGAACATTTGTTTTTTTTTAAGTTAAGTTTTCTTGTCAACTAAGTTAAAACTCATTGATTAAAATAATTTGATTTTGTGTCTTTTAGTTGGAGAGATAAATTTTGTAATTTATATTAACTTCTTCATCAATCTTGAACACCTTGAACTCATTTTATTATCATGTTCGAGTTGATGATTTTCCTTGCAATTTGAAGTTTTTTTAAGTTTAGTTTTTATAATTTGTTCTTCATTCTTATTAAGGTTCAGGAATAAGAGGCTCTTAGAAGCCTTTAATATAGCCATACAAAGATTTTTGGCTTCAATAAGATAAAGGACCAATATGAAGATTTATAATTAAACACGCTGAAGATTTATTATGGCTTATAAAGGTTAAATTTAGGATCGGTAACTGCTGAAGAAGAAATAACTATTCAAAAAGTTGCGGTGGATATTACAAAAAGAAATCTTTTTTGAAAAAGTTTGACCACAACTTTCTTGCAACCAAAACAGGTAGCCAGCCGTGGTGGAAAAACACAGCTTTCAACTCCAGATTTTGAAAATGCAGACAAAATGCAATTTTCCTAAACATGAAAAAATGCAGTGCGACATCGCACCGCAGCCCCAAACGCATCCTTAGCCTTATAAGTCAACTAGAAACTTTTTATAATTGAAAATAAACCTAATTTTAGATCATATAATTCAATACAACAGTTTGAAAATTTTGATGAGAAGCCATTGTTGGAGCCATCATAAAAACTGATTCTTGCCAATTAAAGGACAGTTTGGTATCATTTTATTTTTTTTTATTTTCTATTTTTAATTTTTATTTTATTTTAATTATATTTTGGTTTAAACAAAGCCAGTTTCACTATTTATTTAAAACACTCAAAACATCGAAAAATTATTTTTATTGATTTCAAAATTATGTCAATCCATACTGCTCATAATAGACTTCAAGATAAATTAACTTGTTTTTGAGGGTCATTTTTTATTTTTTGTTTTCTTTTTTTTTAATTTTGTTTTATTTATGTTTTGATTTAAAAAGAAATATTCTTGACCATTTAATTAAAATATGAATTTTTTTTAAAATATTCAAAATATTTTGAATACTTTCCAAAATATGTTAATTTATTTTTAGAAATAAAAAATAAAAACACGTAAAAAACACAATAACTAAATATCATATGAGTTAGAATAATGGGAGACCTATTAAGACAATAAAGAGCAAAGAAAATAGAAAGAAAATAAAAAATAAATAAATTTATGCCATGTTGTCACTTAGTATATTATTAGACGTAATATGCGATTATCTCACTCTAACTCAATCGCAAAATTAATAAACATATTCGAGCAAAAATTTAAACATAAACGCAACTTCACAGCTTCCTAAGCCAGCTTTCACCTTAGCTTAATGTTCATCATATTCGCTCACTATCCAAGAAATATGAGCTAAAACGAGCCGAACAAGAACGAACAAATATTTGTTCGTGTTCGGCTTGTTAACTTAGTGGACGAGCTGAACACGAGCTTCTTAACGAGCTAAGCACGAGCTATTCACGAACAACGAGCCGTTTTGACAGCCCTACTTACATGAGAGAGAAATCAAATAATTTTTGGAACTTATCATAGCTTAGAAAAAAATTATATTTGTCATCAATTAAAGAACTTAACGCTACCTGAAAACATAATTCAATTTTGATTTCTTTTTTTTTTTGTCTTAACTCAAGCCTCATGAACAAATTGCTAGGCCCCAAAACAAGTAGACCTAACATTTCCGATGCAGCCCCCCGTATGGGNACTACCTGAAAACATAATTCAATTTTGATTTCTTTTTTTTTTTCGTCTTAACTTAAGCCTCATGAACAAATTGCTAGGCCCCAAAACAAGTAGACCTAACATTTCCGATGCAGCCCCCCGTATGGGATGGTAGGCCCCTAAACCCTAAAATGGAACAGCTATGACACACCAACAAATTGAAAAAAAGATGAGTTAAACTCACAAAAAGAAGTTTGAACAAATATTCAAAGTGCTTAATAGGTGCATTAAATAGACTACAAAGAACTGCACTAGAAGTTTAAATACAAGTAGAGCCCATAAGGAACTTGATAGACTATTTATAAGCACAAATATGAGCTTTCAAGGAGTTGCTAAGCTTTTGCATTTCAGATTTGCTGAGTTAAATACCACACAAGCTAAACACATAATGAGGTAATATGATATTTAAAATGAATTTGGTAGATCACTTGAAAACATAGAGACAAGAATNCCCTAAAATGGAACAGCTTTGACATACCAACAAATTGAAAAAAGATGAGTTAAACTCACAAAAAGAAGTTTGAACAAATATTCAAAGTGCTAAATAGGTGCATTAAATAGACTACAAAGAACTGCACTAGAAGTTTAAATACAAGTAGAGCCCATAAGGAACTTGATAGACTATTTATAAGCACAAATATGAGCTTTCAAGGAGTTGCTAAGCTTTTGCATTTCAGATTTGCTGAGTTAAATACCACACAAGTTAAACACATAATGAGGTAATATGATATTTAAAATGAATTTGGTAGATCACTTGAAAACATAGAGACAAGAATTGAACACAATAGACTGATAAAGATTTTAATGTCTGACGTTGTGAACTACCAAAAGCTCATTAAATATTCAAGAGTTCAACATATCACAAGCCGAGCATAAACAATCCAATACAATGTTGGATACGTGCATCACTACGAATTTTCAACATATTTACAAGTGAACAGAAGTAGATAACAAAAGCATTCGTATCAACATACTGCATGCATTTTAAGTCTAAAATATTCACGTCATCTTTTAAAATTTTTCGCAATTTCAAGAGTTTTATGTTTTCGGTATATTTTTAATTCAAATTTATCACCTTGAAAAATATGCAACAACAACAAGAACCTTTTATCCCACTAATTAGGGTCGGCTTCACGAATCCTTTTTCTCCATTGTGTTCTATTGGGAGCCATATTTTTATTTAATTCTAATAAATTAAGATCATTTTTTATACAATATGCCCAAGTATTTCTCGGCTTACCTCTGCCTTTCTTAACGTAAGTCAAATCTAAAACATCTACTCTCCTAACCGGTTCATCAGATTGTTGATGTTTAATGTGACCAAACCATATAAGACGTCTCTTTCTAATTTTATACCCCAGTGGAGCTACACCAACTCTATCACGGATATATTCATTTTACATTTTGTCTCTAAGTGTCTAGACCTAAGCATTCTCATCTTAGCAACACTTAATTTTGTTTAATGCTTCTCTTTTAAAGGACAATATTCTGTGTCATAGAGCATTGCATGTCTCACCACCATCTTATTAAATTTTCCTTTCAATCTAAACGTTACTTTCTATCATACAATGGCCCCGACGCCTTCCTTCCTTCAACTAACCAACTTGAATTTACTAATAACGACCTCATCTATATCACCACCACTTTGAATAATAGATCAGAGATATCTAAAGCATTCACATCTTTTAATGATTTGATCACCCATAGTTACAATTCTGCCACTAGAGCTACTACTACAACTAAAATTAAATTCCATATTTTTAGTTCACTCAAATGAAGGCCTTTAGTCTTTAATGTAGACCACCATAATTTTAGTTTTTCTAGAACACTTTCTCTAGTCTTATCCACGAGAAGGATATCACCAGTGAAAAGTAGACACCATGATACAATCTCCTGTAAATGTCCAGTGAGAGCATCCATAACTAAAACAAAAAGATATGGGCTTAAAGCTGATCCTTGATGTAATCCAACTGAAAAGGGAAAATATTGGGTCAATCCTCCTTCTATTCAACACAAGTAATAACTTTAGTATACATTTCTTTATTGACTTGAATATAAGTTTTATCAACACATTTCTACTCTAGAACTCTTCAAAGGATTTCTTTTGGAATCTTATCATAAGATTTTCTAAATGCATAAAAATCATATGTAGATCCTCTTTATTCTCTTTGTACTTCTCTATCAAACCTTTCAATAAATGTATAACATCTATAATAGACTTGCCCGACATAAATCCAAACTGGTTTTGAGAATTTTTTGTAACACGTATTAACCCTTGTTCAATTACCCTCTCTCATAATTTTAAAGTATGACATCAACTTAATTCCTCTACAATTTGCACTCTTGTGCATCCCTTTATTCTTAAAATTGGAGACCAAAATACTCTTCCTCCATTTCTTAAGCATCCTTTTAGTTTTTAAAATAATATTGAAGAGTTTAGTAAGTTAAGAAACTTCCAAATCTACTAAATATTTACACACTTCAATTGAGATATTATCGAATCCTACTGATTTCCCACATTTGGTTTTCTTTAAAGCATTCTCAACTTCTTTTTTACTAATGCGATGATAGAAATAAAATATTTTATTTTTATTAATGATATTAATATCACTAAGGTCAATCATATTTTAAGAAACTTTGTTGAAAAGTTTATCAAATATATCTCACCTAACTATTCTCAATATCTTTCCAAAAAATAATATTTTTTTTTTATTTTCATTTTTAATACACTTTACTTGAGTTAAGTATTTATTTTTCTTTTCTTTTTGTTTGACTATTTTGTACATATATTTTTTACCCTCTTTAGTATCTAGTTTATTATAAAGAACATCAAAATCAAAGTTTTTAGCGTCACAAATTATTCTCTTAGGCTCCCTTTGGGCCACCTTATATTTTTCTCATTTCTCTAAACTTTTACATTTAAATCATTTTTTATAATAGAATTTCTTTTATTTTATCTTTTTTTTGCATAATATTATTCCACTACCAACTAATTTTTTTTTTGAAAAATTTTTCTTTTAATTCTCCAAGTATATCTTTTATCACTTGTTTAATAGTATTTGTTACTTTACCCCACATAGAATTTGTTTCAAAACTTGAAATCCTAAAGTTCTTAAATAAAAATAAATTTTTTTGTGTCTTTTAGGTGGCCCGATATAATTTTATGATAATGATTCTTAGTATTCTTTATCTTACAACTCTTCATCTTAAAATTCAAACTAATAATTGATGTTGAGTACTTAAATTCTCTCTTTGAATGACATTAAAATCTAAAAACTATACATGCTGGTTTTTCTCGGTTCTTTTTTTAGCACTCGGAGTTGCCAACTTGTCTGTTGATATGTAGCCGTATAATTTTCTTATTTGAATAAATCTCTCTCTCAAATAATTGATTCTCAAATCATATCAATGATTCGAGGAGGATTGGAATAAAAAACAATGATATACGACAACAATTAAACAAAAAAATAAAAATAAACAAGCGGAAGGCTACTATATTATTAATTTTCATGTGATGGGTTGAGAATATTTGTTTGAACAGAATCGGGTTGAAGTATCTTGAAACATAACATCTACGAAGAGAATCCCTATATAAGCCAACCGTAACCATAGAACTAAAAGAATATTTTTGTTATGGGGTCAAGAGTCTCCCAAGGGAACGTATCTTTCTTATTAATTACATCCTATGATAGACCTAGGAATACTCTTGTCGGCACTATTTTTGGTGTGGAGTTTGCCCGTAAGAAGCTGTCGGTCATCGGAATTGAAATCCCGTTGCCCGCTTCAGAAAAAAAAATTAATTTTGAAAAAGATGAAGTCAAACTGACCCCATAATTTTCATAGTTTAAATGAAAGAGCGCTTTACCTCAAATCTTGTATCTATCCTGAAGGATGAACACAAGAATTGAGGGTGAGGCTCGATCAAATAAACTAAAAAACGTTATGACATCTGCTTGGTCTGCGAAACCAATGTATTGGCCGACAAATTCCCCTATTTAATATAGGAAATTAAATAGAGTTTATATTATGCTGGGTTCGGGAAAAGCTTCCTATAAGGGCAAGCCCCTATAGTTAATTACATC
>JXCR01082769.1:21196-36154 GCA_002079205.1 Phalaenopsis hybrid cultivar
TTTTTTTTTCTTTTTCACTCCACTTTGCTTCAAACTTCGTGTGGGGAGTCCTGATGGACCCTTAAAACTCCGGAAAGCATCCCACGATGAGTACAAACCTCTCTACGTCCAAGTGTTCTCTATGTTCATTTGGACCTAGGTATGGGGCAAGAATCACCGTCGAGGGCCGGATATAGCCTGACCTAATTTTAGGCCCATAAACCCATGTTACTGTTTTTATATACTGGGAAGATACAAAAAGCTACATGCCGCTAGAATACAAAGCTGCAGCTTATAATGAACATTTTGGAAGTTCCGAATTGAGGATTCCAATGCCAACGGGCTACCCCGAACCCCTATGCTGGTAACTCAGTCCATACCTCGATTTTCACCTGAAATGTGCGATGAAGGATTTCTTCAATCTGAAAGTTGAGGGAGACTACATATGACTGAATATGATCCATAACTTCAAAAATAAACATTTTATTGGTCATTAACCAAGGGATTCGTTGTTGATGGTCGCCTTAAGCCACGACGCGGATAGGTCATTGATATGTCTAAAATCATGNGACGAAGGATTTCTTAATCTGAAAGTTGAGGGAGACTACATATGTCTGAATATGATCCATAACTTCAAAAATAAACTTTTTATTGGTCATTTACCAAGGGATTCGTTGTTGATGGTCGCCTTAAGCCACGACGCGGATAGGTCATTGATATGTCTAAAATCATGCTTAATTTCCTTTACCTTTTGCACCTGTTTATGGAAGAAATTACACAAAGAAACGGAGGTGAAACAAAACAAAATGACCCCAAGTGGACTGGCTCCTAGGCGCCAGCGTCTAGGTGCCAAAGCCCTGCATCCCAGGGCATTGGTGCCATCCACCCGACACTAGGCACCAATTTCAACCAAACCAGACAGAGAGGCTAACACCTAGGTACCAGCTTTGCATGGCCTTGGCACCAACAACTCCTAGGCGCCAGCGTCTAGGTGCCAAAGCTCTGCATCCCAGGGCATTGGTGCCATCCACCCGACACCTAGGCACNGTCCACCCGACACTAGGCGCCAATTTCAGCCAAACCAGACAGAGACGCTAACACCTAGGTACCAGCTTTGCATGTCCTTGGCACCAACAACTCTTAGGCGCCAGCGTCTAGGTGCCAAAGCTCTGCATCCCAGGGCATTGGTGCCATCCACCCGACACCTAGGCACCAGTTTCAGCCGAACCAGACAGAGAGCCTAACACATAGGGGAAATCCGAGGGGAAGTCTAGAGTTCAATTCTAGTATAGATTGCTTTTTATTTCAGAGTTCGGTGAGGATTTGGAGGTATATTGTAGATAGGTTATTCAACAAGGCAGTAAAAACTTGGGAGAGATTTCCAGTACTTTGGGTAGTGAAAAAACTAAGTATTATGGACTTCTTTGTGTCGTAAGTTCCTTTATACACAAAGTGATCGTTTATCTGCGTGCGCCCCGAGTTTTTCAGTTTACCTCAAAATGAATTTGATATTGAATCCAGTGGAAAATACAATTTCTTACTATAGATTTAAGCCATATTTGCTCAATTTTGATTTGATATTAGCCTAACGTCTATAAAAATTAATTTATCAAGTTAGATGCTTTCTTTTGCTTTGGGGTTGGGAAGATTTCTGGATTTGACAATAAGTTCTAAAATTTTAATTAACTAGCTGGCGCACGTGCTAATGCTTTTCTCCATTAAGTGAAGCAAAATTTAACAGAGAAAGTGTCTCCGTAATTTCCTGATGGGGCCATTTACCAATTCTTATGGATTTGCATACCCACCTACTAAACTTTATTTTTTACATTTAGGCCAGTCAAATCTTTCGTTAATAATGTTTAGTTGAGTTATCAAACTTGACAAAGTTATAAATTGTTATAACAGTTGAATTTGGAAGATGTTGATGATGCAATTGNCGGGGCCATTTACCAATTCTTATGGATTTGCATACCCACTTACTAAACTTTATTTTTTACATTTAGGCCAGTCAAATCTTTCGTTAATAATGTTTAGTTGAGTTATCAAACTTGACAAAGTTATAAATTGTTATAACAGTTGAATTTGGAAGATGTTGATGATGCAATTGACTGCAGAGATTGCAGGGTATGGTTAAATATAAATGGCTGTTATACATATCATGATCAGTTGGGTAAGTTATTAGTAGGCATTTGAATCAAATTCTATTTTCTAAGTTCAAAAACATGCACTTCAAATATTTTATAGGCCTCCATTAGGAACAACCTGTCAAGTTGAATAGCCTAACTGAGTGGCTCTTTACTACATATGACACAAACTATTAAGGGCTTTGTAACTGTATACGGAAGTTATGCAGGCACGAATCTCAAAGATATCTAAAAGTTTAAGAAGAAAGACCCTAATATCATGAGGACCGCTGAAAGGCGGATCTGCAAACTAGATTCTCGATTGGATATGGCAAACCCGAAACTGCTCAAGTTACTAGGGTGGTTGAGGTGCTATCAACCCGAGCGTCTCATCAGACAACAAGCGAAGAATCGTCCAAGCACTCCCCTGCAACGAAGTCAGGTCCACTTCTCATATTAGTAGTTTCGGCATCCATGGAAGTTATTTGAATCACTTTTGATTAATTCCTTATTTGATCTTTCCTTTGTTTTGGAAAGATCGTAACTCCCACACCTTTCAACTGTAGGATTTCCGCCACTTCCTAACAGGGATCCAACCCGATTGTCTTATTTGTGGGTATTAGGGACCATCTCTCTCATTTGGACCCAAGGCAAAAAAAAGAACTCCGAGCGAGCGACAACAACTCTTGGAATCGTAGCTGGTAACCGGCTCCAACAGATGCGCTCGCGGGGCGAGAAACGCAGTAGAAAAGGAGGTCTTGGGTAGAAGAAGCTGCGGGCAACCGAACCAAAAGTAAACTGCTAGCGACCGAACAGAGAGAAAAACTTGTGGGCAACGAGAACAGGGAAGAATGAGAGAACAAGTTGAATAGAGTTCTTGTAATCCTGTCTTAAAGCCGTGTAATCATCAAGAAATAAAGTTCTATTCAGCTCAATGGAAATAGACAATTTGTCGAATCACATAAATCTGTATCTCTTGTGTGTTACTGTTTTGAGATTTTTCTCATTCCAAATTTTCACTTTATTGTCTTCGTTTTTCGCTAAAGTAAATCCTTCATAATTAATCGCACCAACGAGACGTCTGAAACTCGGAAACATTGCTAAAATGTACTCGAAATATCAAAATCTAAGGCACGGTATACTCTTCTTACTAGGTGCCCTCCAAGCACAAACGAATTAAAACAATAAGTAAAATGTGTCATGCACAGTGGAATCCCCTATATGAAGCATAAATCAGAATTCACTCTGAATCCAAGCATTTATTCAGGTCGAATCAAGATATCTTGGAACCNTGTTATACATATCATGATCAGTTGGGTAAGTTATTAGTTGGCATTTGAATCAAATTCTTTTTTCTAAGCTCAACATCATGCACTTCAAATATTTTATAGGCCTCCATTAGGAACAACCTGTCAAGTTGAATAGCCTAACTGAGTGGCTCTTTACTACATATGACACATACTATTAAGGGCTTTGTAATTGTATACGGAAGTTATGCAGGCACGAATCTCAAAGAGATCTAACAGTCTAAGAAGGAAGACCCTAATATCATAAGGACTGCCAAAAGGCGGATCGACAAACTAGATTCTCGATTGGATATAACAAACTCGAAACTGCTCAAGTTACCAGAGTGGTTGAGGTGCTATTAGCCCGAGCGTCTCATCAGACAACAAACGAAGAATCGTCCAAGCCCTCCCCTGCAATGAAGTCAGGTCCACTTCTCATATAAGTAGTTTCGACATCCATGGAAGTTATTAGAATCACATTTGATTAATTCCTTATTTGATCTTTCCTTTGTTTTGGAAAGATCGTAACTCCCGCACCTTTCAACTCTAGGACTTCCGCCACTTCCTAACAGGGATCCCGCCCGATTGTCTTCTTTGTGGCTACTAAGGGACCATCTCTCTCGTTTGGACCCAAGGCAAAAAAAGGAATTCCGTGCGAGCGACAACAACTCGTGGAATCGTAGCTGGTAACCGACTCTTGCAGACGAGCTCGCGGGGCGAGAAACGCAGTAGAAAAAGAGGTCGCGGGTAGAAGAAGCTGCAGGTAGAAAAAGCTGCGGGCAACCGAACCAAAAGTAAACTACTAGCGACTGGACAGAAAGAAAAACTTGTGGGCGACGAGAACAGAGAAGAATGAGAGAACAAGTTGATAGAGTTCTTGTAATAATTTCTTAAAGCTGTGTAATCATCAAGAAATAAACTTCTAATCAGCTCTGTGGACATAGACAATTTGTCGAATCACATAACTCTGCATCTCTTGTGTGTTACTGTTTTGAGATTTTCCCATTCCAAATTTTCACTTTATTGTCTTCGTTTTTCGCTAAAGTAAATCCTTCATAATTAATTGCGCCAATGTGACTTCTGAAAATCGGAAACATTGCTAACATGCACTCGAAATATCAAAATCTAAGGCATGGTATACTCTTCTTACAAGGTGCCCTCTAAGCACAAACGAATTAGAACAATAAGTAAAATGTGTCATGCATAATGGAATCCCCCATATGAAGCATAAATCAGAATTCACTCTGAATCCAAGCATTTATTCAGGTCGAATCAAGATATCTTGGAACCTACTTCAGATCAACTGATTCGACATGTGCCGAACAATAGGCCAACTTTTTTCAGCTCAAAAAATCAAATCAATAAGCTTTTCTTAATTTCAGACAATCTCAGAACTGTTGTTTCTGTTTGCAGCAACTCTGATTTTCAGACTGTGGCCTCGGTCGGTGCAGATTTGCAGCGGGGCTTAGACATTGTTTCCATTAATCCAAGTGAAACTGATGGCTAATGGCTTTGCTGACCCACGAAGGGGTAAATATTTTTTCAAAGGGTTTATTTTATTGATTTTACATTATTTTAGTAATGAAATTATTATAATTTTTAGAATTTATGGAGTTTAAAATTGTATAGAATTGTAATTGCATTGAATAAAATGATTGTTTTAACAATGATTTTTTTGTTTTGTAAGAATATTTTTCTACCTCAACAATTAATTGAGCAAAAAAGTGCAATTTGTGTGTTTAATTTTGTACGTTGTATACCTGTAGCAGAGTATGGTCTTGGTCTCTTGTTCTGATGGTTAAATATAAATTAAATTACATCCCGGGTGTTGAGATGGAGCCCGGTCCGCCCTCCCACTCTCGTTCGGTCGCGCCCGCTCCCGCTCCTCTGTCGCAAAACATCATGAACCGCCTCCCGCTTCAACTACTCCCTTTCTCTGTTTCGTGAAGAGTTGCACCTCCTGCCACTGTTAAATGCATCACAAGGCTCTTCAATGCTTGTCTCTCTGGTTCGCGGTTCTTCCCTTTGGTGGCTTACGAAGGAGAGATAGATAGGGGATAGAGGAAGAGAAGTGCAAAGAGTAGTTCCTTGCGACATAATGAAGAAGAAAGAAAAATAAGAAGATTGTTCTCTCTTTGCTTCTTCTTGGTGGCTTGTGGCAGAAGATAAATTGGGTTTATTTCTTTTGTAAGTTTATCTTCTTAGGTGTATCTCAATGTAGAGAGAGAAGAAGAGAGAGCGAGGAAGTGAGAGATCACTTTTGTAAGTCGAGACAATCAACTGGTGTAAATTCCTCAAGTAGTAAAATCCTCTGCAACTCCGTAGACGCAGACGATTTGCCGAACCACGTAAATCTGTGTATTTTGCTGTGTTACTGTTTTCTGTCAACCGTTCTATTTTATTCTACATATCACAACAATTGGGCACCCAAAAAATTGCTATTTACAAATCAATCACTCTCTTTAATCCTTTTCTTTAAATTCACACTCAAATATTAAAACCCAAACTCATATATATATATATATANCTCCTACCACTGTTAAATGCATCACAAGGCTCTTCAATGCTTGTCTTTCCGGTTCGCGGTTCTTCCCTTTGGTGGCTTACGAAGGAGAGATAGATAGGGGATAGAGGAAGAGAAGTGCAAAGAGTAGTTCCTTGCGACAGAAGGAAGAAGAAAAAAGAATAAGAAGATTGTTCTCTCTTTGCTTCTTCTTGGTGGCTTGTGGCAGAAGATAAATTGAGTTTATTTCTCTTGTAAGTTTATCTTCTTAGATGTACCTCGGTGTAGAGAGAGAAAAAGAGAGAGCGAGGAAGTGAGAGATCACTTTTGTAAGTCGAGACAATTAACTGGTGTAAATTTCTCAAGTATTAAAATCCTCTGCAACTCCGTGGACGTAGGCGATTTGCCGAACCACGTAAATCTGTGTATTCCGCTGTGTTACTGTTTTCTGTCAATCGTTCTATTTTATTCTATATATCACAACAATTGGGCACCCAAAAAATTGCTATTTACAAATCAATCACTCACTTTAATCTTTTTTTTTTTTAAATTCACACTCAAATATCAAAGCGCATGATAAAACCCAAACTCATATATATATATTAAAATTCACAATGATTTAATTGTGGCACAGGTAAATGCTCATAGTTCAAATAATCACCTAGGTGTTTGATTTGTAAATAACAATGTTTCTCATGCTATATATGCAATTATCCCTTAAATAGATAATCATATTGATTAGTGTTTAAAAATAATTTAGAAAACAAAATAAACGTTACAGAAATTGGCTCCAAAATTAACTTAATCAGTTGCTATTAGTTTTAATGATCTTAACTTTATTGAAAATTAAAATCCTTAATTTCGATCTTATCTACATGAGTAATATCATACTCTAAATGAGTTGTCTAAGATGATGTAAGAGTGAAGTTGATGGCTGAGATACACTAAAAGAAATTAGAAATTACATCCTTCCCCATCTTTTTCCGTTAGACAAATCTTGTTGTAATATTTAAAATGAAAATTTCAAAAATTAAATTCAAACCTTATATAAATACTATTGTTAGCAAAATTATAATCAGCTTGAAGAACTTTAGAGCTGTCCTAGGATTGATGTCCATAGTCACAGCCAAAAATCATTTTTGCTTGATCGTCATTGCCCGACCAGTATCACCAGGTTTTCATCATCCTACCATCATTGTTGGACTATCATCATCTAATTGTTATCACCTAAACACCATCTGCCATTGCTTGACAATGGTCTGTTGAACATCCCTTGCATAGACAACACTAAAATCAACCAACTGACATCATTATCTAATTGTTTTTATCATCCACCATTTCCTTAAGACTTTCCACAACATGATAGAAGTTCAAGCTTACAATTCCTTTGTTTTTCAATTTCATTTTCTTCAATAGAAAGAAAAGCTAATCTATGTGTAAGGTTTCTTATATATGATGGTTTATTTCAATTAGATTAGGCCATATGATTTTTTCTCCATTTTGAATTTTAATTCATGTAAAAACTCTTAGGGTCTGATGGGAAGTTATATTATCTATGTGTATGCAAATATCTATATAACACTAAAATAAAAAAATAAAAAAATCTTTGAATGATTGGATATGTTTTTATTATAGATAAGTTATGCCCAAAATTTTGAGCTCTGATATAATAAAAATTAAGTCGATTGCTTTGAAATTTATCGAATAACTTGGCAATTATAACCATGCTATAGACTCACGAAGTCTTTCTGCTTTTTATGCTGACATTATTGTGGCATTACAATGTCGTATTTGCTTGAAGAGTTAATAAAAGTTACTGACTTTGTGCTACTAAACAACACACAAATAATTGGACTGAACTTCAAACTATTTATTATTATATATCATACTATTCCAATTGTCTTTTATGTCAATGCAACACAATGCAGAATATAAAATCACACAACAAACAAGTAAAAAAACACTGTACAATTTATGTGGTTAGGTGCAAATCGACTGACGTTCATGAGGAGAACTTATTCTGCTTTCCACAGGCGGTGAGAGAAAAGAAAGATGACCGAAATAGGGTTACAACTCTGCTCACAAAAATTAGTCTTAGGATCTGTTTGGGGCAGTTGGAGCTGTTTGAAGAAACAATTGTGAAGCTGTTGTTGAAGAAATTACTTTTCAAAAACTACGGTGGCTGTTACAAATTTATTTTATTTTCAAAAAATTAAACTGCGGTTTTCTAGCAACAAACACACTTTAACAACTCAAGTTGAATTAGATGGTTTTCTACCACATAAATTACTAAAAGTAGCAAGAAAGCAGTTTCTCAAATATAACAGTGGCGGCGGTCCGAAAAACAAAGCAGACTGAAAGTCATCCCAAACAAACCTTGAATTTTTCTATAAATAAGAGAGGATAAGGGCAATAAATTAGGAATATTTCTAATATAGAAAATATCATATAATTAGATCTCATCTAATTATATTACATGGTATCAATCTTCCTAACATAAAAAATTATGTAATTTGATCTCCTCTCATCTGATTACATAATATCAATCTTTTTAATATACACACTTCCTAATATACAACCATATTAGAATTAATACTTTAGATAGCACTTCAACCCTTTCTTTTATCTATATCTAATGAATTAGTTAATGTCATTCTCTTAGTTTTCTTCACAAATTAATTAATTAGTTTTAGATATAAGATGCTTGACATTTTTATTGTCATTCATTAAAGATTGTATTGATTTTTGAATCATAATTAAATTGACTCGGCTCGTCTTTTATTAATATTACATTGTAATTATTTCAACTATAACATTCATAATAAATTAAAGTAGTATATCTCTAAGAATGATAAAAGAATCATATATGAAATATGACAATAAGCATTTAGATATATGTGATGATCGATGTCATGATTATCTCTATTAAAAAGGGCTTATCAAAAGCAATTTATGTTTTGCAAACATACAAGTTTAAATAAATGAAAGACTTATGGCCTACTTGAGATCAACCGTGTTTTACTGATCTTATCTTTTAAAAGCACTCAAAACATGTTAAAGTAGATGTCTTGAATATTTTTAAAAACAACTATCTTTATCAATCATNTTTAAATAAATGAAAGACTTATGACCTATTTGAGATCAACCGTGTTTTACTGATCTGATTCTTTAAAAGCACTCAAAACATGTTAAAGTAGATGTCTTGAATATTTTTAAAAACAACTATCTTTATCAATCATGTTTTAATTTAAATTAAAACATAAAATAATAATAATAAATGAAAAATTGAAAATAAATATGTTCTCAAGCAACCATTTCATCCATATAGAATTTTGTGGATTAATCTCAAATCTCTATAGTTCTAATTTTTTATTTGAACTAAATGTTTTAGGGCTGACAAGTTCAAAGGTTGAATGAAATCAGTAACACATAGCAAGTAAGAATTAGTAAGATTTTAAATTCAATGGAATTTCAAAACCACATTTTATATAATTTTTTTTTTTTACATATAACAATCTTTGTTGTTGGCAAATTAGTATTTTTTATGTGTTAAATTATATGCTTTTTAAGCAAGAGCTAAAGCACTATGCAACAAAATTTGTAAGAAGCCATAAGAAGAGCAGCATTGACAACTCTGTGGAATATTAATCTAGTGCATATATTGTAGGTATTTTATCAAAACTTGGCAACTCCTTTCCTCATTTATAAAGGTGTAAGGCAATTGTGTTCCCCACACATCGGAGAGATTTAAAGGAGCCGGAAGACAAATGATCACTGGTGACAACNGGTGCAGATATTGTAGGTATTTTATCAAAACTTGGCAACTCCTTTCCTCATTTATAAAGGTGTAAGGTGTTAAGAATTATAATAGAAAATAATTTATTCCTATAAGAAGTTGTGAGGAATAAAGTATTTCCATAATATAAGGAGATATTTCTTTTCCTATTTTATATTTATTTGCTTATATTAAGAATTATTTGGTTTCCTATTTTATGTTATTTTATATATCTCCTAATAATTAATATGAATTAATTATTGGAGATATTATATGATATATCTTTCCTTTCATATCATTTCTTTTTTATTATTTTTCCTATTATAGAGTTCTTGTAAGGGTTATTTATACCCTCGTTTATATCAATGAAATAATTAAGTATCTACATAATTCTGAGTTTCAACATAAGGCAATTGTGTTCCCCACACATCGGAGAGATTTAAAGGAGCCGGAAGACAAATGATCACTAGTGACAACTTGAAGGAGATTGTATTGTCTATGCTTGCAAGAATTACTACGGCAAGATGTTTTAGATGGTGGGGCAATAAGAGTGAGGAAGAGATAGAGGTAGATGATGGAGATGATGACAAGGAGGNGGTGACAACTTGAAGGAGATTGTATTGTCTATGCTTGCAAGAATTACTACAATAGGATGTTTTAGATGGTGGGGCAATAAGAGTGAGGAAGAGATAGAGGTAGATGATGGAGATGATGACAAGGAGGAGAACAAAAATAAATAAATAGGTAAATAAAAATGATTGAAAGTTTGTATTAATTGTTGTTTATTTCTTTTATTTATTTAATTTATAATCATTATACTTATAATGTTAATGACATTTCTCAGCTTTGACTTGCTAATTTGTCTTGAAAAAAGTTCAAATTTCAATATTTGGCAAATAATTTTATGTTGTTTAGTTTATGTATGTATAACTTTATATTTACTAGNCCTTGAAAAAGGTTCAAATTTCAATATTTGGCAAATAATTTTATGTTGTTTAGTTTATGTACGTATAACTTTATATTTACTAGCCACAAATATTTCGAGTATTTTACATAATATTGCATGCTCCACATGTATTACAAAAAAGAAAGAAAGTTTTCACAGCACTTTATACAGACATCGACTACCGTAAAAACCCCTACCATGCTCTTTGCAGTGGAGTTTAAATCGATGTAATTGCTAACACTGTAAAGACTTTTAGCAATGGTTTTAAATAGTTTTATGTGTTCTTTTAATATTTTTAGTAACAAATTTAAAAAGTACATTTAAATAAGCGATGTCAAATACTTTTTCTTAGTAGTGTTCGATTTGTAATTATTTGAAGATGATTATTATATTTGTACATCAGAAATTTACCATCACAAATCTCGAGGACAATCAACAATCCAGGAAACAAAAAGTATCATTATGGAGAGTCCACCACTAGAAGACCAGAAGGTCTGCTTATACATTCAGACACAGTAGTACCAAGCCAAAGCCAATGCTGATCGGATGAGGTCATCCAAGCAAAAGTCTACAAGGCAAAAGACATATAGATGACCCGAGCTCAAACCTGAGGAAAGACTTGGCTCCTCAATACCACCAGTTATCCCATAGACACCAGAGGCTCCTTAGTAAGGATCAAGAATTGGTAACTATGACACAAGACATTTGAATCATCTCTCCGAGTCTCCTTGTTGGGGGAGTGAGTTACCTATCAGATTATGATAATTCATCATCTGCCCAATAGCTTAACATCACTCAATTGACATGAGCATCCCATCCCATTAGGGATCGAACGTTAACAGTCCGATTAGATCAACCAATCAACCGATCTAACCACTCAAGCTAGCTCTATTGACCCAGATACCATCAAAGCCAACCAATTATCTCGACTAAGCACAGTCGAACAAGAAGACCCTACCGAACCAAGGCCCACCGAGCTCAGCCAATTAAATCAGAGCGTAGCCGAGCTTAAGGACCATATAAGTAAAATACCTATAATATCTCGTAACACCCCAATTAAAATAGAGGTAAACTTATAACTTCATATATTGTATTCCTTTTCATAGAAATAGAGTCATTTTACCAGACAAGCTGCTGTAAGCCGTTTATCTACACATAGTTTCTGCCCAATTTGCAACTGCAAATGCTTCGATGGTTGAAAATGAGATGATTTTCGCAGTGAAAAGCAAAAACTTTATACAAAAGGTTAATTTGTATATCCATAGCACACAAGTGTTGTGCCCCTCCACAGCCTTCTCTGTCTTTATCGAGAGAATTTCTTCTATTACTATATGAAAAATACCATACATTCTCTCAAAACAACTTTAAATTTTATAAGATATCATATGAATAAGCCATTTTAATTAGCNGTGTTTAATCACTCGATCTTGCACTGCAAGATAGATGCACTAAGACGGGATCAAACCCATGACCCCAGTCATTTGAAGCAGCTTATTTGGTGCGGTGAAATTTTAAAAACGCACCTAACATGTTTGGGTAAACTGCGTTATATATGATTTCTATGAACAAATCTTCATTAATATGTGGGTGGGCGCGCGCGTGTGTATATATATATATATATATATATATATATATATATATANCACAATGATTTAATTGTGGCATAAGTAAATGCATCTGTCTCATAGTTCAAATAATCACCTAGGTGCTTGATTTGTAAATAACAATGTTTCTCATGCTATATATATGCAATTATCTCTTAAATAGATAATGATATTGATTAGTGTTTAAAAATAATTTGGAAAACAAAATAAACGTTACAGAAATTGGCTGCAAAATTAAATCAGTCGCTATTAGTTTTAATGATCTTAACTTTATTGAAAATTAAAATCCTTAATTTCGACCTTATCTACATGAGTAATATCATACTCTAAATGAGTTGTCTAAGATGATGTAAGAGTGAAGTTGATGGCTGAGATACACTAAAAGAAATTAGAAATTACATCCTTCCCCATCTTTTTCCGATAGACAAATCTTGTTGTAATATTTAAATTGAAAATTTCAATAATTAAATTCAAACCTTATCTATATTATATTGTTAGCAAAATTATAATCAACCTGATTCTTAATTGAAGAACTTTAGAGCTGTGTCCTACGATTGATGTCCACAATCACAGCCAAAAATCGTTATTGCTTGATCGTCTTTGCTCAACTAGTATCACCGGGTTGTCATCATCCTATCATCATTGTCGGACTATTATCATCTAATTGTTATCACCTAATCACCATCTGCCATTGCTTGACACCATCCCTTGCATAGACAGCACAAAAATCAACCAACTGACCTCATTATCTAATTGTTGTTATCATCCACCATTTCCTTATTACTTTCCACAACATGATAGGAGTTCAAGCTAGCAATTCCTTTTTTTTTCAATTTCTTTTTCTTCAATAGAAAGAAAAGCTAATCAATTTGTAATGGTTTATTTCAATTAGATTAGGTCATATGATTTTTTCTCCTTTTGGAATTTTAATTCAAGTAAAAACTCTTAGGGTCTAATGGTAAATTTTATTATCTATGTGTATGCAAATATCTATGTAACACTAAAATAAGAAATTCTTAGAATGATTGAAAATGTTTTTGTTACAGATTAAGTTATGCCCAAAATTTTGAGTTCTGATATAATAAAAATTAAGTCGATTGCTTTGCAATTTATCAAATTGGCAATTATAACCATTCTATAGACTTACGAAGTCTTTCTGCTTTTTATGCTGACTTGTTTGTGGCATTACAATGTTCCTGAAAGTTACTGACTTTGTGCTACCAAACAACACACAAATAATTGCACTGAATTTCAAACTATTTAGTATTATATATCATACTATTCCAATTGTCTTTTATGTCAATGCAGAACTTTGCAGAAAATAAAATCACAAAACAAACAAGTAAAAAAACACTGTACAATTTATGTGGTTTGGTGCAAATCGACTGACGTTCATGAGGAGAGCTTATTCTGCTTTCCACAGGCGGTGAGAGAAAAGAAAGATGACCGAAATAGGGTTACAACTCTGCTCACAAAAATTAGTCTTAGGATCTGTTTGGGGGTAGTTGGAGCTGTTTGAAGAAACAATTGTGAAGCTATTGTTGAAGAAATTACTTTTCAAAAATTACGGTGACTATTACAAATTTATTATTTTCAAAAAATTAAACTGCGGCTTTCTAGCAACCACCACACTTTAACATCTCAAGTTGAATTAGATGGTTTTCTACCACATAAATTACTAAAAGTAGCAAGAAAGCAGTTTCTCAAATATAACAGTGGCGGCGGTCCGAAAAACAAAGCAGACTGAAAATCATCCCAAACAGACCTTGAATCTTTTCTATAAATAAGAGAGAGTAAGGGCATATAAATTAGGAATATTTCTAATATACAAAATATCATATAATTAGATCTCATCTAATTATGTTAAATAGTATCAATCTTCCTAACATAAAAAAATTATGTAATTTGATCTCCTCTCATCTGATTACATAATATCAATCTTTTTAATATACACACTTTCTAATATACAACCATATTAGAATTAATACTTTAAATAGCACTTCAACCCTTTCATTTATCTATATCTAATGAATTAGTTAATGTCATTCACTTAGTTTTCTTCACAAATTAATTAATTAGTTTTAGATATAAGATGATTGACATTTTTATTGTCATTCATTAAACATTGTATTGATTTTTGAATCATAATTAAACTGACTCGGCTCGTCTTTTATTAATATTACATTGTAATTATTTCAACTATAACATTCATAATAAATTAAAGTAGTATACCTCTAAGAATGATAAAAGAATCATATATGAAATATGACAATAAGCATTTAGATATATGTGATGATCGTTGTCATGATTATCTCTATTAAAAAGGGCTTATCAAAAGCAATTTATGTTTTGCAAACATACATGTTTAAATAAATGAAAGACTTATGACCTATTTGAGATCAACCGTGTTTTACTGATCTGATTCTTTAAAAGCACTCAAAACATGTTAAAGTAGATGTCTTGAATATTTTTAAAAACAACTATCTTTATCAATCATGTTTTAATTTAAATTAAAACATAAAATAATAATAATAAATGAAAAATTGAAAATAAATATGTTCTCAAGCAACCATTTCATCCATATAGAATTTTGTGGATTAATCTTAAATCTCTATAGTTCTAATTTTTTATTTGAACTAAATGTTTTAGGGCTGACAAGTTCAAAGGTTGAATGAAATCAGTAACACATAGCAAGTAAGAATTAGTAAGATTTTAAATTCAATGGAATTTCAAAACCACATT
>JXCR01082769.1:38412-66847 GCA_002079205.1 Phalaenopsis hybrid cultivar
GTTCAAATTTCAATATTTGGCAAATAATTTTATGTTGTTTAGTTTATGTATGTATAACTTTATATTTACTAGCCACAAATATTTCGAGTATTTTACATAATATTGCATGCTCCACATGTATTACAAAAAAGAAAGAAAGTTTTCACAGCACTTTATACAGACATCGACTACCGTAAAAACCCCTACCATGCTCTTTGCAGTGGAGTTTAAATCGATGTAATTGCTAACACTGTAAAAACTTTTAGCAATGGTTTTAAATGTATTTTTAGTAACAAATTTAAAAAGTACATTTAAATAAGCGCTGTCAAATACTTTTTATTAGTAGTGTTAGATTTGTAATTATTTGAAGATGATTATTATATTTGTACATCAGAAATTTACCATCACAAATCTCGAGGACAATCAACAATCCAGGAAACAAAAAGTATCATTATGGAGAGTCCACCACCAGAAGGTCTGCTTATACAATCAGACACAGTAGTACCAAGCCAAAGCCAATGCTGATCGGGTGAGGTCATCCAAGCAAAAGTCTACAAGGCAAAAGACATATAGATGACCCGAGCTCAAACATGAGGAAAGACTTGGCTCCTCAATACCACCAGTTATCCCATAGACACCAGAGGCTCCTTAGTAAGGATCAAGAATTGGTAACTATGACACAAGACATTTGAATCATCTCTCCGAGTCTCCTTGTTGGGGGAGTGAGTTACCTATCAGATTATGATAATTCATCATCTGCCCAATAGCTTAACATCACTCAATTGACATGAGCATCCCATCCCATTAGGGATCGAATGTTAACAGTCCGATTAGATCAACCAATCAACCGATCTAACCACTCATGCTAGCTCTACTGACTCATATACCATCAAAGCCAACCGACTATCTCGACTAAGCACAGTCGAACAAGAAGACCCTATCGAACCAAGGCCCACCGAGCTCAGTCGATTAAATCAGAGCGTAGCCGAGCTGTAGGACCATGCAAGTAAAATACCTATAATATCTACCCCAATTAAAGTAGAGGTAATCTTATAACTTCATATATTGTATTCCTTTTCATAGAAATAGAGTCATTTTACCAGACAAGCAGCTGTAAGCCGTTTATCTACACATAGTTTGTGCCCAATTTGCAACTGCAAATGCTTCGATGGTTGAAAATGAGATGATTTTCGCAGTGAAAAGCAAAAAACTTTATACAAAAGGTTAATTTGTATATCCATAGCACACAAGTGTTGTGCCCCTCCACAGCCTTCTCTGTATTTATCGGGTGAATTTTTTCTATTACTATATAACAAATACCATACATTCTCTCAAAACAACTTTAAATTTTATAAGATATCATATGAATAAGCCATTTTAATTAGCTAATTATGTTTTCGTACATCATAATTTTCCTATTTTTTTGATGTTAAGGAATTATAGTAATTCCTCTCTAATATTTATTCATTGCACCATACATATATGCAAGAGAAATAAAAGATAAAACGGGGATAAATAAGTTCCAATTTTCTAATAATTGTTTGGTTTTTGGCGGAATAATGTTTGTATTGTAAAAAGAAAACAGATTTAAAAAATTCTAGTGTTTGGTAAGGAAAAAATAAATGCTAATGTAAATGTTGAATGGGGTTTTGCATTAACCCTCGAGTTTAATTTCAATATACTTTGAATTCATTTGTTTTGTGTGAATTTTAAATACACCGCTTGTATAAAATATTGGCAACTTTCGTTGTTGCCTATCGCTGCCCACCCCAATCACCGACATTGTTGGCAATAACCCACTATGGCTGACCACCACTCTTCATCGGTTGCCACTCACTATAGTGATTGCATGTTCGCACTATTGCTAATAGCCATAACCACGAATCCACTGCCACCGACCGTTTAAAGCCAACACCAACGTTATCTAGCACCATCTAAAGTCACCATCAACATCGAAGATCACTACTTCCCACAACCAACTTGGCTATTTATATCATATTTGCAGTGCACTCATCCCTTTTTTTTTCAACACACAAGATCTAATTTCTTCAAAAAAATGTATTTTTCCCAGCCCTTCTCTCTATTGCCATTACTTGCAACTCCCTTATTATTTCTTACCATATGTGGTTGAGACATTGTCTCATGATCCCAACATGGCATCACATAATATTGATGATAATTGTTATTTAAATTCATTGTTGCTTCAAAACCAATATATAATTTCCGCATCACCCAACACCATAAAAATTTAAAAAGCATAACTAATATTCCAACGCACAAAAGCTCCACATTTCTTACTAATCCCCACCAACCACTACAATAAAATACACTTAANACCAATATATAATTTCCGCATCACCCAACACCATAAAAATTTAAAAAGCATAACTAATATTCCAACGCACNTTAAGAAATTAGATCTTGTGTGTTGAAAAAACCAATGTAGGGATGAGTGCACTGCAAATATGATATAAATAGCCAAGATGGTTGTGGGTAGTAGTGATCTTCGATGTTGATGGTGACTTTAGATGATGCTAGATAATGTTGGTGGTGGCTTTAAAAGGTCGGTGGCAGTGGACTCGTGGTTATGGCTATTAGCAATAGTGCGAACATGCAATCACTATAGTGAGTGACAATCGTTGAAGAGTGGTGGTCAGGCAGAGTGGGTTATTGCCAACAATGTCGGTGATTGGGGTGGGCAGCGATAGGCAACAACGAAAGTTGCCAATATTTTATACAAGCGGAATATCTAAAATTCACACAAAACAAATGAATTCAAAGTATATTGAAATTAAACTTGAGGGTTAATGCAAAACCCCATTCAAATTTTACATTAGCATTTATTTTTTCCTTACCAAACACTAGAATTTTTAAAATCTGTTTTCTTTTTACAATACAAACATTATTCCGCCAAAAACCAAACAATTATTAGAAAATTGGAACTTNAAGAGATTCAGATTTGGCTAAATTTGTTAGATTCAGACTTGGCTAAATTTGTTAGATTCAGACTTGGCTGAATTTTGAGTTTTGTTTGTCATATGTTTAGNTACGATGACAGCTCCGAAGAGCTTGAAGACAGGTGATTCGCCTGCAGATTCTATGTGGAGGTCGGCCATGGATGGTGGTCCGGCGAGGGGAGAGATTGGTGAGAAAGTTTTGCCACCTAGGGATGGTTATATAAAGGGCTGCGGGGTGGGCCGGTGCTTCTTTTATTGAATTGATTAATTAATGAATGTGCCGGGAGGAAGAAAACGATATGTATGTGGGTGGGCGCCTATATATTCCTATATATACCTACATATTCCTATATATATATATATATATATATATATATATATATATATATATATATTGTTTAGTAGTGCAGCTATGTTAGTTTATTGAATAATCTGCTGATAAATTAGGTGCAACATGAAAATGTTATTTTCAGCATTTTTGAAACGCATAAGCTGTCAAAACACAGTTTACCCAAACAGATTAGATGTATTTTCAAAATGTCACCGCACCAAATAAGCTGCCTCAAACTGCTAGGGTCATGGGTTTGATCCCGCCTTAGTGCATCTACCTTGCAGTGCAATATCGAGTGATTAGACACATGAGAGTGACAGAGGGCTCGTATCATAGCCTCCCGCCATTCTTTATATATATATATATATATATATATANTTATTGAATAATCTGCTGATAAATTAGGTGCAGCGTGAAAATATTATTTTCAGTATTTTTGAAATACATAAACTCTCAAAATGCAGTTTATCCAAACAGGTTAAGTGTGTTTTCAAAACGTCACCGCACCAACAAGCTGCCTCAAACGACTGGGGTCATGAGTTCGATCCCGCCTTAGTGCATCTGTCTTGCAGTGCAAGATTGAGTGGTTAGACACATATGAGCGACTGAGGGCTCGTATGAAGATTTGTTTATAGAAGTCATATATATCAAAAAATATATTTTTGTTACATGTAAGAGAATTTGTGACGGTCAGGGAAGAAATTATGATATTCATATTATATAAAAATTGAATGACTATAAATGAAAGAAGAGTTTCAGAGGAGATTATAGTTCTCATATAGAAAATCCAAAAAGAAAAAAAAAATTCAAGGTCTTGCCAGTTGTCACAATTAAATTGATGCAATATCATAGGCTAAAATACATGAATTTTCTCATAATTGAGGAAAGTGTTGGTACAATATTATTAAAATTGACACATAAAAGCTATTTCATGATAAAATTTGAAGCAGTCCTGAAGTGCTAAAGGTATTAACATGAAATTATTTATAATATATTTGAAAGAAAAAAAAATAATCTAGAGACAAGTTGTCGCCTATAATGGCTTTTGCCTCGGATGATTTATATCAATCGTATCAACGATTGCATACGTCAATGTTGTTATCAGTGATAGACAATAAAGTCGGCAAATTTTAATATTGATGTCAATAACACGCATCAAACATGATAGTAATATCATTTGATAATGGCATGCATCAATGTTATGCCCTAATCTTATAAGAGTGATGGTGGATGACAAAATTAGAAGGAGTTGGTAATTAGAGGACCGTAAATAGGTGGAGGATGAGAGTCTGCAATTGAGCAACATTGCTTGAGTGATTGTAGTTAGGTAGCGTTGGTCAGTGAACATAATAGGATAATGGTGATCAAATAATTATATTTGTGTGATAATGACTGAGAGGTCAATCATAGCTAGGAGATCGTGATTAAGAATCTATAAAAGGTTAATGAAGATCAGACGCTTATAGCCAGACGATGACAATGTTTGCAGTTTAGTGGTATTCAAGAGGAATATGATGATTATCATCAAGAAGAGCTCAAATACCCTCCATATCTCTAAGTTCTTTTAAATCTCTATTACAACTCCCTCTTCTACATAGAATAATAGTATGTTTGTAGATTTTCATTAAGAGTGATTCACGTTATAAATACTGTCAAATTATAAAACCCTTTATCAAATCAGAGAATATTATGTATGAACGGTCGCACATTCAATCACGGGAGGTCACCTCACCGTATACATGATTTTGTGCAAACGCAGCCTCTCGGGATTGAACCATGGATGTGCAGGTTCGTTCGTAATATTGTCTTCTATTGAACAGATTGAAGTAGTTACATTGGCCATAAAGTAAATTTTTACTACTTAGTACATTAGTGATGTTGAAAATAAGCAATTGTGGGTTTATTAAATCTGTCTCATTGAGTTGCTTAATTTGCTAATAAACTTGTGAATTTTAAAGATGATTCTACAATTAATATTTGAAATCATTTATACTATACTTTAAATACTTAATCTAAGCTAATTTAAAGATGTGCAGGTTTGTTCGTAATATTTTTAATTTGTCTCTTTGATCAGACATTAAGTTTTGTTGCATGCTAAAAAATTTACAACGGTAGAAGTAAGAGTTTATTGTCTACTTTATCATATTAATCCTGCACGAAGATTTTACAAGCACAAAATGAAATAAAAAACAAAAGTCACCCAAATTTTTTTAAATGGAAAGCCCAATAATAATAATAATAAACTTATGAGGCTTAACGCAATTTAAATGATTACACTAAATAAATGAGTGTTACAAGAGCTTCATCTATTGCTGAACAAAGAAATGCAATGTTACAGGAGTGTGGAATGTTGATGTGGTTTTCTTTGAAAATAGCAAAGAGAGATGGAAATATAGCGATAATCTGACAATAATGGTGGTTGCAGCCAGGTGATGTTGGCATGTGCTTGTAGTGGAAGTTAGTCGAGTGACGATGGTCTTGCAATGACAATGAAGCTTTCTGATCGCTATCCTTCAAGGACATAATGTTGAACAAGAGTGGTCTAATAAAAGGAGCGCAGTGGCTTGGTGACAACGAAACTAACCAAGCATCCCTGGTTTGATGGTGATTTCCATTGGTTGCTAGATTCGAGCTTTCTTTAAGAGTGTGAACTTAACTTTTAGTTTATTCACCTGTTCTCTTAATGTTAAAACTGTGATCCTATTTATAGAATTTTGGGAGGGTAATTTTGGTAAATTTAACTGAATTTCAATGACATCTATTGGATGTTCGATGTTGATTTCTTTGATCATATATTATTTTTTTAACATTTAATTGCCTAAATGATATCAAAATTGAGTGATCTTACGCTCTTTGGATTCCTCTCACCGAGATATTCGATTTGCCTATAAGCATGCTAAATTTGAAGATAAGTTGATATTTCAATTAATGATATCATTGGGCTTGTATTTTCAAGATTTTTTTATTTGGCTATTGAAGCTTGATTCATCTTAAATTTCTCTTAATTCTTTTCTTAACATACATTAAAATTTGTGTCTGATCATGTGAATTTTCCAATGACGCAGTAAATGCAACTATAAATATGTTGAAATGGAACTTTTGATGTTGATAAATTTGACTTCAAAAGTTATCAAATTCTAATTTGTTGTGAAAGAACTAATTTTTTTCTTTCATTATTGGGCACCATATCTTTTTTTACCACAACTCAAAAAAAAGGTGAAATTTACATACATACCAAGCAATTCTTATGCATTTACATAGCACCTAAACTTTGGTATTTATACTATAACATTTGAATATTAAAAAATATAAGTAGCACAATTCATGCCTCTTCAAAATATATATGTAAATATATATCATGAGGAAACCATGGAATAAAATGTATTCAATGAAAGAAAATGAAGGCTCCACAACCTTCTCTTCATAAGAGTGACATCAATTTTAGCTCAAATGAAGTTGACCTAATTTAAATTAAAAGTGTTTGATTCTAATTTAATTCTAAAATGATTTGACTATTCAAAACCGATCATAATTGACTCTTAATTAAAAACGGGTATATAAAAAAAAAAATTGCTCTTCTTGGTTGACTCCAACTATGGTTGAATAAGTCATGCAAATTTAAAACTAATCTCAAAGCCAGATGCATTGGAACTCGGCTCATTCTAAAATTCAGTTGTGCAAATTGCTTAAATTAAATAATTGGTTTTAATGCTTCTTAATATTAAGTTTGAATGGTCTAGAATAATTTCATTCATGCTAGTTTAGATATTCATAGGCACAATTGTCATCATCAATTCTTGACCGTCTTGTTGATTTTGCTATTTGAAACTCTTGTATGTTTATAAAATAATGTGGACTTGCACTCGGGTCGCAATCATTGAAAATTTATGTTAGGTATGTTCTCTTAATATACTTGCTTCTATACAATTGAAAATTATTGATGCACGTCGGAAGATTCGGGCAGTGGAATAATAATTTAATGTTTTAACGTTTAATTAAGATCCAACACACATATAGATAAAAGAGAAGTAAGCAGGAGAAGATACCTAGATTTTTACGTGGAAGACTCTAGAATTGATACTCTGTCAAATTAATTAACTATGTAATTACGAGTACAAAGTATACTCTTCTCTTGAATTATAGAAGATGAAATTATAAAGTTGATGTATAATGATATTTCAACAACAATTATGGTGACATGGCACAATGACCGTAGTTGATTTCTATGGAGTCAGTGGTTCATCTTGAATGTTGTAGATGATGGTTTTAGCGTCAGTTAATTTTAAGGGCTATTTATAATTGAAAGTCACGGAAGTAGTTAACTATGTAGGTCGTAGATTGTTGTTTCAAAAGCATTGGCTGACCGCAAAGGCCGTGGTAGGGAGTTGTTAGAGTTGTGGATCATGTAGGTTGTAGTTGGTTATGTATGTTGTAATAGTGAGCCGCAATGACGTCCGTAGGCCATAGAGGTCGGAATTGGGAGTTTTATGAGTTGTGGACCACGTAGGTAGTAGTTTGCAACACAGTGAGCTACGACAACATCCGTTAGAAATAGAGGCTGGAGCTGGGAGGTGCATGAGCATTGGACCATGCACGTCATAGTGGGTCATGCATGTAATAGTGGTGAGCTGTGATAACATCTGTAAACCACAGAGGCCCCAGTTTCGTGATGTATGAGCTATGAACCACTTAATTTATAGTTTGTCACATTGATCATAGTGTTTGGTTGTGATGAAGTCCGTAAGACATAGAGGATAGAGTTGAGAGAAGCACGAGTCGTGGATCATGTAGGCCATAGTGGGTCATGTAAGCCAAAGTGTTGAGCTACAATAACGTCCATAAGCCACAAAGGTTGAAGTTAGAAATTGCATGAGCAGTAGACCATGTAGACCATAACTATTCATGTAGGTCGTAGTCGTGAGTTGTGATAATATCTGTAGGCCATAGAGGACAATGTTGGGAGCTGCACAAGCTGAGGACCACATAGACCATGATGGTGAACTACTATAATGCTTGTATGCCATAAAATCTAGAGTTGAGATCTGCATGAGTCGTGGACCATGTGGTCATAGTTGATCATCTATGACCTAGTGTTATGCTGTGATAACGTCCTTAGGTCACAGAAGCCAGAGTTGGGAGGTGAATAGGCTGTGAATCACATACGCTTTTGGTCACGTAGGCCATAGTGATAAAATGTAATAACATTCATAGGGTATAGAGGCCGAACTTGGGAGTTGCAAGAGTTATGAGTCATATAGGCCATAGCAGATCACATAAGTCATAGTGACGAGTTATGAGAAGTGAGCTTCAAGAGTTGGGAGAAGGTCACCGTATTCTGATTACTATAATTATAAGCAGTTATTGTAGGAAGTTACATCATACTTTGGGTACATTCTTACATTGTCTTTGGGGTAAGTTGTTACACCTTATTCAGAGTGCGTAGTTATAACATCTTGGAGGTTGTGTTTTCACACCGCCTTTGGAGTGCATCGTTATACTATATCCGGAGTGGCATCACTACACCATCTCTAGGGGTGCATCGATACACCATCTCCAGGATGCATGATTACACTGTATTTGGGGGGGTTTTGATGCTTTGTAGAGTTTTTGTTACTATGTAATGTAAGTAGTTAATCTGCATGGTGTTTTGCTAATCTGCAATGTATGTCATTACTCCACACAAAGTGTGTTACAAAGTGTTAGAAGATTTGCAACCATAGAGTAACAATTTAACATCTTAACATTGAACGAAGATCCATTACACTTAAAAAGAAAAAAAAAACTAGTGAGAGGCGATGCCATGATGTTTATGTGAAAACCATAAAAAACAAAAAAGATTACAGGGTCTACCTTGTTAAAATAATCAATGATGTAATTATAAGTACATAGGCTCACACTTCTCTTGAATTAGAGAAGATGAAATTACAAAGTATATGTACATTGATATTTTAACAATAATAGTTGTAATGGGTCACAAAGGCCATAGTCGATTGCTATGTAGACAATAGTGCATTATGAATGTTGTGGGCAATGACTGTAGCATCAACTTATCATAGATGCCACATTTAAAACCAAGATAGTATTTGACCATGTGGGTTGTATTTGATTATTTTGGGTGTGTTTGTTAGTCATAAAGATCATAATAGAAGGCTATAATAACAATAATTGATCATTTATGCTATAGTAAGGAGTTGCAATAATGTTCGTAGACCATAGAGATGGGAGATGGGAGCTACATGTGTTGTAATCCACATAGGTCGTAGTTAGTTATATAGGTTGTAATTGTGAGGTACAATAATGTTCGTAGGCCACAGAAGACGAAGGTGGGAGTTGCAATATCATATGTATGCTAATGAGGTTGGAGTTGGAAGTTACATGAGTTGTGAGCCACATAAGTCGTAGTTGTTGATATAGGCAATAGTGGCGAGCCGCAATAACATTCGTAGGTCATAGAAGCTGAATTTGAGAGCTATAAAAATGTTCAAAGGCCATAGAAGACAGAGTTGGGAGCTGAGTGAGTTATGAGTCATGTAAGCTATAGTTGCTCAAATAAGTTGTAGTGGTGAGTTGTAATAATGTTTATAGGCCACATAGGTCGAACTTGATAGTTGTGTAAATTGTGAGCCACGTAGAATGTAGTTGATCATGCTTGTGCTATCATGGTGAGCTGCAATAACGTTTTTAAGCCACATAAACTAGAGCTGAGAGCAGTAATAATATTTGTAGGCCACACAAATTGGAGTTGGGAGCTGCAATAACATATGCAGAACACAATAGGTAGACTTGGGATTTGCATGAGCTGTGAGTGATGTAAGCAGTTGTTGGTCACATAGTTGTAGTGAAAAGTTGCAATAATATTTGTAGGCCACAGAGGTTGGAGTTGGGAGCTACAATAACCTCTGTAGGTCACAAAGATTGGATTTGGGACTTGCATGAGCAATGATCCACATTGATTGTAGTTAGTCATATAATACATCGTGGCGAGCAGTAAGAACGTTTGTTGGCCACCAAGGTCATAAGGAGAAGCAAGGTGGAGAGAATTTAGGGAGTTCGGTGTAAGTAATCATATCTTTAGTACAAAAATAGTAAGTTGTTGTTATCAGAAGTTATCGTTTGATCTTCAATACGACATTATTCATTACCAAGTATTAGCAAGAACTTGTTACACTGGTTTCATGGTGCGTTATTACATCGTATTTGGGGTGTGTCGTTATAACATATTTGGGGTGCATCGTTACTTTGTAATGTACACTGTGACTCCATAAGGTGCTTTGTTAGCACAAATGTCATTTCTTTGCTAAGTCCACTGATAGTGATAAGTCGTGAGCAGTCTGTGGTGTTTGAAGGCTGTCGACGAGCGGTGATCGACAATAGTTGGTGGCTCCAAAGTGTTTGCACAGTCTTCGATCTTTTGAGTCCACCTCAAGGTCTCGGTCTTCTCCTTGATAATGGAAGTATGACTTTATTGATAAACTCTGGGAGTGGCCACCCCTATAAATAAAGAAAGAATTTAAGCCACTTCATCAGGCGATCAAAAGAAATTCTCATGATCAAATGAAATTTTATTAACATTTAGGTGCTTTAAAGATGTCATATATTAGTGATATTAGGCTTGTTAGATTTGTCTCATTGAGACACTTAATTTGACAATATGCTCATCAGATTTTAAATCTAATTGAACTTTTAGTTAGCCACACAAAGCTTCCAGAAGTTGTTTAATGACTTGATATGGATTTGATTTGACTTATATTTGACCAATTTTATTGTCATTGTGTTTCTCAAATCAAACCAGCTAGTTAAAAAAATAAGTTTACTAAAATCAGAGTTCTGGATGATTTTAATTTGGATTTGAATGCTTCTTGCTTAAAAAATGCTTCAAGATTTATACTAATTGCCTCAAGATTAATGTCAAATTACAAAATCTGTTGATGCGTATCAAACCTTTACCCAAGAAAAATGATCTACTACATCATTGATATTAGGGTTTATGGTTATAATGATTCATTATTTAAGTTAATTAAAAAGTAGAACAATTTACCTAATAGAAAACTCAATACTAGCTTGTTATATGATAATTATGATAGTAGTAAAAGATGAAGACAATGAGTAAGCAATGGCAGCTAAGCGATAGTGACAACAATAAAATGATATTGGTTGAATAATGGTAAACAAGCAAAATAAAAATTGGATGACACTAGCTAGATGATAGTAATGGTGGTTGACTCGTGATGCTTACATGATGATTATTGGACAATAATAATTAAGTGATGATACAATGACAATCAACCACTAATGTTATTCGTAGTGATTATCGATTTTAGAATTGGACAAAGCCCCAAAGTTCTTCATATTTCTAAGTTCTCGTTGATTTTGAAGTTTAATATATTTCTTCTGAAGAATGAGCGATTAATAACTTTTGAAAAAAATTTATTTTAATTATTTGACCTAAGTCTCAAAGTAACCAATTGAATGACCCATGTTGATTTCTTTTATTATAGCCAATTTGTGTGAAATTATTAAACATCAAATTCAGATACACCTCAAAGACATAGGGAATTTAGTTTCCTATAGTGAAGAGTTTATAAAAACTTGGATCACTAATGCGCAAAGAGTAAGAGTTACTTCTCTTATTTTGGTGCTATGAATTCTCTTGTAAGCAACAAGATTATATAAAAGGCTTAGTAGCCTCCAATGATGGAGATAGGAGTTCAAATACATCTATTATTAACATCCACTCATTATAATTATGTTGATTTAACATCCAAAATAATATCTTGAGAAATTTAAACTTTAAGTGTGCCAACTCAAAAATATACTTTTTTTTCCCTTAGTATTGGAAATTTTATATAGAAATAAAGCCAAGGGCTCACCAATTTAACAACCAACAAGCAACCAATTATTCACATAAGACTTTCCCCAAGAACAATCTACCTTTCTCTTTGCATGGAAAGCTCTTTGCATGGAAAGCTGTGCGCATTTGCTTCTAATACAGACTTCGCCCTTCATTATAAAACCATTGCTTGATAAATAGTATGAACTCTTTTGGTTGGAAATTAGCCGTTGTCATGTTGCTTGTGCTAAGTTTGTTCAATCATCGAAGTTTTCTTGGAATAATCACCTTACACAATTTTATAATAATAAAAAAAATTAAAGTTTATGGGGGTACACTATTTTTAAGTGGTCTATTGAGCAATTGTTTTTTTGGAAGATTTAGATACATACCACCCAATACATGTCACTCAATTCTGATGTATTTATATATCTAAAAATTAAACTTCAATTTTTATATACATGTCATCTTATCTTGCATAAAATGGTGTACTTCACTTGTTAAAAGTTGAAGTGTTGGTATTTTTTTAATATGGGGTTTAAATATAAAAAAAAATCAAAGTTTTGGTGTTAGATATAAAAATACATACGGATTGGGTGGTATGTATGTAAATGCCCCTTTTTTTTTTTTGTCTTTGCATTTGGTGCACCGTAGTGCAATATGTTGCAGATACAATGCTTATTGTTGTAAAAAAAAAAGGGTATGTAGTGATTCACCATCTGCCCTTATGGTCCGGTGAGCTATGAAGTATAGGGATATCCTCGTTAAGGTAATTTTGGTTATTTATTAGGGTTTGATGTCGATGAACTGCTACCCATTTAGGATGTGAGAGACTCACTCTCTGCCCTGTGGCTTAGCGAGAGCTTTGAAGCATCGTGGTGTTCTCATACGGAACAACCATTCTTTGATGGTGTATTCTCTAGGTTCATGATAATATAAGTGAAACTTCTTTTATCTAGAGTATTGCTGGTTATCCCCCATGATATAATTAACCAGAGAGATACATTCTTCTGAAAGACTCTTAACCCCAGAACAAAAATGTTTTTTTTTTAGTTCTCTGGTTACGAATGTCTTTTGTAGGGATTCTCTTTGTGGATGTTGTGTTTTGAGGTAGTTCAATCCGACTTGTTCATATATATATTCTCGAGTCATCACATAAGCATTATCCATATATAAGTCTTCCACTTATTTCTTTTTATTAGTTTCTCTATTTGTTGTCGTATATTCATCTTTTCAGTTCCTCTTTTCTTTAAATCATTGATATAATCGGGAGAGAAATTTATTCGAATAAGGGAATTACAGAACAACTTAAAAAAAAAAAGGTTGGCGACTCCAGTGCACTAAAAAGAACCAATGCACTATTGCACCATTTTGTTGACTTGATGGAGAGTATTCCCTTCTTTCATCCAAAACTTTATACTTTGCTCATCTCTGCCTCCCCTTTTCATCTCCAGGTTAGTAAGATTTCGATATAATCAACAAATAAAATAAAATTCAGCAGGACTCATGAGTCATTTAGTTCATAAATATTTGATTAGTGGCAGATGAGTATTAAGACAACGATTGATAATGAGTTGAGCCTGAACTAATCTTTGTCCTTATATTTTTCTATCTCTTGACCAAGTTTTTAGAATTGCCATAGAATTAGAAACATCATTTATCCCTCGGCTAGTCATAAGTTCATTTCAATAGTGCTTTATTAAGCCTCTCTTCCTCTAACTGCTCTTCTTCAACATTGACCTCCCCACCATCCATATCACCAACAATTTTGTAAATTTTTGCCTTCCTATTTTTGTTTTCGCCATTATCCTGCCAAAAATAAGATCCTAATTTTTGCCTCCATTAACATCATCGATCTCTATCATTTAGATCTCCAGCATTTTAACAAATTAATCTTCGACCTTCCCCCATAGCCATCCTTATCTTCTCCTCCCCCTCTAACAAAAAAATATATAAATAAGTAAATAAATAAATAAAATAAATCTAGATTTCCTCATCTAACTTTAAACTCTGAATTGAACCATAAAGTAATTATACCCAATCATCATTATCATTCATTTTTTCTGACCTCAAGATCTTATCATAATTCGTCATATCGAGACCTCATATATAATTATCAACGTTCCAATCCTTCTCTAGCTATTGTAAATGCTCATACAAGTNAAATTATACCCAATCATCATTATCATTCATCTTTTCTCACCTCAAGATCTTATCATAATTCATCATATCGAGACCTCATATATAATTATCAACGTTCCAATCCTTCTCTAGCTATTGTAAATGCTCATACAAGTTGACCTTGCCCAATACACAATATCCATCTTTGACAATTTAAATCCTCACCACATTTAAGTGATCTTACATTCCTTACCCCTCCGTCTTACACTTGATCATGTTAACGTCACAACGCCATCATCTCCAACCCCCATTGCTAGATTTTGAGCCTAGATATTGCATCACTTAAATTTACTCCGCCCACATATGGTTGTGTCCACACAATTTCCATCAAGATACACTTCATCACAAGCCATGNGCAACGCCATCATCACCAACCCCCATTGCTAGATTTTGAGCCTAGATATTGCATCGCTTAAATTTACTCTGCCCACATATGGTTGTGTCCACACAATTTCCATCAAGATACACTTCATCACAAGCCATGTATGCTCTCAATACGGTTGATGTCCTATTCCCTAGTCATCAAACTTTGTCGACCATAAGGGCAAAATTGATTTGAACAAATGGGCAGTGTTAGGGATCCTTAATGTGTATTGTTGTTTAATAAATCCAATGGATTGATTAATAGATTTATGGGATTCATTCAGTTTATACGTGTGGATGAGTAAAAAGTTTAATAGATAGTTTGAGGTAAGGGATTTTTCTTCCACAAATACTCATTTTTTGGAGTATATGAACAATGAATGAGAATGAGCTGAGCCTCCATAATTGGGGTTCCTTTACGTTTCTCTTCCTCAACAAATTTTAGAAGTTGCCAAGTGAACTAAGAATGTCAGTTAGCTCTCACCCAATTGATTCTTATCATTTGCACTGTGGAACTGCATTGTTAATATTCTATTTAAGTAAATAGTGGACACTTGTGCAAACCAAATAACAACAACAACAACAACAACAACAACAACAACAGTAACAACAACCATAACAACAAAAACTAATGTATACAATTAAAAATTTATAAGTGCATAATTTTTACTTTTGTTGAGATAAAATGGCCATGTAAAACCATAGGTTAACATGTCTCTCTTAGATAATTATTCCTCTTTTATGTTTGTGTCCATGGCTAACATACATACATACATACATACTTACATACATATATGAATATAATATGAAATTTGACAAAAACCTAGCCCAATAAATTCAATCTAGATTTCCTTTGGGATTATTTTATTTGTGTGTGTGTGCATATATATCCAAATTTATTCTGTGAGATAAGCCCAAATATCTGAGAGATAAAAATGGAGAAATAAAGAGAGAAACAGAGAGGGAGAAAGAATGATAAAGAGCACACACAGACTTGCCTCTAGGGGTTAACTGGGGAATTTCCGGACTGTGACTAATTTTATATATTGTAACAAGGGGTTATAAGCGAGAAATGGAGAGAGTTTTTCCTATAGAATATGAGTTTAGAGAGAAAGAGAGAGAGAGAGAGTCAAAATGCCCCTAATACATGTTGTGGACCACTTATTTATGGAAGATAGATGGCTAAAGGTGAAACATTACATATTAGCCTCTTCTTTAATTGGGACTTTATAGTATATTATTGTCTTTTGTTGTACATTAATTGTTTCTGACATCTTTTCACATGGTATGGAACTTCAACACGACAGGTCCTTGGATCGTTTGGCTGAGCTGGTGTCGGTCGATTATTTAATCCGACAAGGGTTGGCTTTAGCTCTAGGGAGGCAGTCGACCTTGAGTGCGATAGCTGGTTGACCTTAGAGCGGCCAATCGACCTGCTTGATAATTATTCCTTGGTTATTTCTAAAGAACATTCGAAAAGCTGCTGAGAGAGCCTCACGTGGACACCTGTGAGCATCTTGGGAGGCAGACTTTTATTTGATCATTAGTTTGGATGTTTGTGTTTTGTTGGCCTGAGTGGCCCATTCGTTGTCCGACTGACCTTCTATCTATCAACAGTCCATCGATTGGTCGTTAGCCTTTCAGTTAGTTGGTGATCTACTGAATCATTATGTCTCATAATTTTTCGTATGTGATTTGGACTGCTAATTGTCTCGAAATTCACGGAGATCATATTTTTGGTGTCATATATATATATATATATATATATACATACATACATACACATATACATACATATGTTTAGAATACATTTTCAGAATCGATCAACGAAAACACGACAATCTTAAAGCATTTCAAACGGAATATTACACGCAAAATAATCCACAAAATCTCAGTGAGCCGTATTATTCAAATGTCTCCTTCATTTTATCATCAGTTATGTCTCTATAATGAAATTCTAAATGAGAACAAACCACATTACAGTCAAATAAATCTGCTGTCAAAATCAGTTAGGCTGACAAAACCTTAAGAGCTCAAATGCTACAAGCCTTAATCAATGGCGTAACAAATTAAATTGCACCCGGAGAGAATTCCTTGCCATATTTTGATTTCTCAACCAACACCTTCAAATTCTTACGTAATGAAAATCTTTTGAAGAGGATATATAACACACAAGCTTCTTTATTGTCTTCTTCTTCTTCTTCTTTTCTTTTTGGCCCCAACAACTGAAACAAACAGGTAAGAGGGTAAAACATTTCAAATTCTATAAGCAAGCTCCTCATAATTCACTCCAAAAAGAAGGAAATAACTCCCATAATCATTCTATTAGTAGGCTCAGAAACGAAGAAAATAGGTCATTAATGCTCCGAGTATAAGAAAGCTGATAATCATCATGGAAGCAAATTATTATCCATAAAACAAATTATTTATTTTAAAATATGATAAACAACTATACAATCTCATTTAATGTTGCTAATTGTATACCAAATATATGCCAGCAAGAATCTCGAGAGAATCTGATGGCCCGATGAAGAAGAAATGCAAATAATAGGAATGATTGGTAGAGCAGTCGTTCGACACTGACCCACTTGGATCATGAGAGAGAAATTGACTCAAAGGACTCTAGACCGATCGACAACTGTTACTCTTGACACACTTTTCCTGAAGTCCAGGGTTTCTTCAACCTGACTAGTCAGCCTCATCTATGGGTCAAAACTATCCTTAGGCTCCAAGAACTCCTAAAACATTGGTTTCATATATGTAAAATACCAAAATAATTCTCATTGCTCTAATAAAGCAATTGCATAAATGATAAGTCTATATCTATTACTGGTATAGAGAAGAGGGCATAACAATTTTATACTTGGTCTCCAAAATATTACATCAGGACTCCTAAACCAATTTGTATTAGAAATCCAATGGTGGGGCGCCACGTGTTAAGTGTGCCCCACCTCAATCACTGACATTGGCCAGTATTAAAAATGATGGAGCCCAATTTACATGTGGCGCCCCACCATTGGACTCTGAATGCATTCAGAGTCCTGATGTAATATTTTTTCGTCTCCACTTTCCCATTTGTTTGAAATGTTAAACTCATTACACTAATATGGTAATATCATTCCACGCCTTTCTATCGATTTCTGCATGTGGTCTCATTCGGTTATGTACTATAGGTCTATACTCCTGCTCTGTATATATTGGATTGTATATTGTATATGTAAGTGATTTTCACTCTCTAAAAGAATGGAAAGATAATTTTGATTTGAATGTTCTATCTCTTTTCGTCCTTTGTTCTGTATAGTGTTCCAAGTTTTTATGGTATCAGAGCATTGATACCTTGCAATTCCATAATTTTTTTTTTTAGTAAGACTTTTCTTCTCTTCCTACTATGGCAAATTCCATTCATTCGACAACAGAAATTTGGTCTACTACTACATATCAGATGAGCAATGTTTGCTTCTCAACTCAAGTTTTTGATGACAAAAATGAAGTCTGTCATCAACATTTTGCTTTCCATCAATAATCATCTTCTCAGGCGACCTCAAATACTCAAATTATTTAAGGCAAATGGATTTGAAGGATACCTCTATGGTTCTTGTTTAAAATCTACTCTTCAAATTCTAGGTGAGACCGGTGAGATCCAAATCCATCCTACAATACTTGGATGCTTGTGGATCAAAACTTAGCTTTGGCCCTTTGTTCTATTATTTCACCTTCCTAGCAAATTTGAGAGCTCCCCTTATAAGCCTTAGAGCTATACCTAAACAGGTCGGAATTCCAATTTTTCCACGACTTTGATACTTCCAATCTTTCTTGGAGAGGTTAGGATTGTTTGATTTTGAAGAATGGGAAAATCTTTGTAGCTAGCTCATTCTACAAGTTTGTGGAAGTTTTGTAGGACGGAAAAAGCTTTGTAGCTTGTCGGCGTAGTAAAAGACAAAGAATTTCTCCTATGAGAAATCAAAGGGAGATATTCTTCACATTTCCTCGCCAAAGTTGGAGGCGGCTATGCTGCGGATGCAAGAGCTTAAACACTAAGTACCTATACTAGGTTGTTAGGATGAGTTCAATGTGTCTTCTAGCATTTTGGGTTGCAATGCATAGGTGTGTTTATTTGCTGCATTTTGCAAATGGATTATGTTGCATGTTGTATACGTGATCGTGTGAGCACTTCGGTTCGATCATCAGTCTCGGCACGATCGATCGATCACTTTACGTTCGATTGGACATCCCGACCCGATCAAATTATTTTTGGGCTCGATCGGCTGCCCCAGCTCGCTCGTCCTATTGATCATCGGTGTTGGGTGTGATCGGCCATCCCAAGCATATTACCCTACCCATTGGGTTTGATGGACCACACCGGTTCGATCACCCGCTTTGGGCGCGACCGACTGTCCTGAGACGATTTACACTGTTTTTTGGGTTTGATCGACTACTCCGGTTCAATCACTTGCTTTGGGAGCAATCAGTCGTCTCAGGCTAATTACCCTCTCTTTTGGGTTTGATCAACTTCCACGTGTTGATCACCCATTTTGGGTGCGCTCGGCAGTCCCAGAATGATTACTCTTTATGGTTTTATCGATCGCACCTGCTCGATCACTCGCTTTGAGTCCAATCAACCGTCTCGACTCGATTAAATCAGTTTCCATGCTCGAACGACCGTCCTGACTCCATCACCTAATCTCTTGGGTTTGATTAATCACACCGGTTCGATCTCCCGCTTAGGGTCTGATCAGCCATCCCAGCTAGATCGGCTCATTTTTTGGGCTCAATCTGCTGCCCAAGCCAAATCGCCCGATCTTTTGGGTTCGATCAATTACATCCTGTCGATCACCCTCTTTGAGTCAGGCGACCGTCCCAGGTTTATCACCTCTTTTGGTCGAATCGATTGTCCTGAATCAATCAACCCATCCTTTCGATTTGACCGACCACCACAGGCTAGTCGACTGATCACTTGCATGTTTGTATGTTTTGTCGCATGTTGCATACTTTCTTCACGTACTGACAGATTTGTTAGTTGGTATAATGAGTTCTATGAGACATCACACCTGCATAAACTGTAATTACTTATTTTATCAATTTCTANATTATAAGCTTTAGAGCTATACCTAAACAGGTCGGAATTCCACTTTTCCCACGACTTTGATACTTCCAATCTTTCTTGGAGAGGTTAGGATTGTTTGATTTTGAAGAATGGGAAAATCTTTGTAGCTAGCCCATTCTACAAGTTTGTGAAAGTTTTGTTGGACGGAAAAAGCTTTGTAGCTTGTCGGCCTAGTAAAAGACAAAGAACTTCTCCTATGAGAAATCAAAGGGAGATATTCTTCACATTTCCTCGCCAAAGTTGGAGGCGGCTATGTTGCGGATGCAAGAGCTTAAACACTAAGTACCTATACTAGGTTGTTAGGATGAGTTCAATGTGTCATCTAGCATTTTGGGTTGCAATGCATAGGTGTGTTTATTTGCTGCATTTTGCAAATGGATTATGTTTCATGTTGTATACGTGATCGTGTGAGCACTTCGATTCGATCATCAGTCTCGGCACGATCGATCGATCACTTTACGTTCGATCGGACATCCCGACCCGATCAAATTATTTTTGGGCTCGATTGGCTGCCCCAGCTCGCTCGTCCTATTGATCATCGGTGTTGGGTGTGATCGGCCATCCCAAGCATATTACCCTNGCATGTTGTATACGTGATCGTGTGAGCACTTCGGTTCGATCATCAGTCTCGGCACGATCGATCGATCACTTTACGTTCGATTGGACATCCCGACCCGATCAAATTATTTTTGGGCTCGATCGGCTGCCCCAGCTCGCTCGTCCTATTGATCATCGGTGTTGGGTGTGATCGGCCATCCCAAGCATATTACCCTACCCATTGGGTTTGATGGACCACACCGGTTCGATCACCCGCTTTGGGCGCGACCGACTGTCCCGAGACGATTTACATTGTTTTTTGGGTTTGATTGACTACTCCGGTTCAATCACTTGCTTTGGGAGCAATCAGTCGTCTCGGGCTAATTACCCTCTCTTTTGGGTTTGATCAACCTCCACGTGTTGATCACCCATTTTGGGTGCGCTCGGCAGTCCCAGAATGATTACTCAATCTTTATGGTTTTATCGATCGCACCTGCTCGATCACTCGCTTTGAGTCCAATCAACCGTCTCGACTCGATTAAATCAGTTTCCATGCTCGAACGACCGTCCTGACTCCATCACCTAATCTCTTGGGTTTGATTAATCACACCGGTTCGATCTCCCGCTTAGGGTCTGATCAGCCATCCCAGCTAGATTGACTCATTTTTTGGGCTCAATCTGCTGCCCAAGCCAGATCGCCCGATCTTTTTGTTTCGATCAATTACATCGCGTCGATCACCCGCTTTGAGTCAGGCGACCGTCCCAGGTTTATCACCTCTTTTGGTCCAATCGATTGTCCTGAATCAATCAACCCATCCTTTCAATTTGACCGACCACCACAGCCTAGTCGACTGATCACTTGCATGTTTGTATGTTGTGTCGCATGTTGCATACTTTCTTCACGTACTGACAGATTTATTAGTTGGTATAATGAGTTCTATGAGACATCACACCTGCATAAACTGTAATTACTTATTTTATCAATTTCTACTTATTTATTTTGTATAGTTCATGTGTATTTTCGTTCATTGTATATTTGATATTGATTGCTTGGGTTTTTTACATTATTTGAATGTTTTTTTTCCATTTGCATTTAATTTGTTTTTCTTTTGATGGGTCTGAGAGGTCCATGACGAGACGTTTTACCTTATGAGTTCTTCTGGATGACATGTTAGTTGTTGTTGATTGGTGTCATATGTGAAATCCTATTGCAGACAATCAAGTTCCTCTCGTGTTTTCAGCGATATGGTTTTTGAGGATCTTCTGTATGACATTTTTGGGAGATATGCATGTGTGACACACACGAACTTGGTTTTATGTGGGTTAGAGATAACCAAGAATCCTGTTTTTTATAAAGTATGTTGTCTTTTTATAGTCTCAGATTCATTGGTTCGTATATTAAGTTCACTGAGACCTCACGCCTGCAAAAAACTGTAATTAATTACTTCTTTTAGCAATTTCAACTTGTGTTATGGCTGATGAATTATTTTTTGTAGCATTTAGAAAAGATGAGGTCCAGGATTTCAGGGACCTCCCAACGATTGTTCTGTCATTACGAACTTCAGACTTCATATTGACGTCACAGCAGACACATAGCTGTAGGAGAGTTCTTCAGATGCCCGCAGAGAATCACAGAGAATTGTGAATTTTTCCAATAGGTAGACAGTCTGACAGATTCCACTGCCGACAGTGATCGAGAATGGATTGCATCCTTGAAGGACGGCATAGCTCGTGACATATGCCATCAGCATTTTAAAAACATATGTCGTATGCATTTAAAAAATAAAATCACTATATAAATAAACGTAATTTTAATTGTTTTTTTCTTTTTTTTTAAACAATCTTAATACTAACTATTAAGTGTGATGTATATCTTATTTTTTGTACTATTCTGAAGTGGATTTTTGCTTCCTAAGTATCAAAGATATGACAGTTTTGTTACAAACAGTAATACTACATAGAAGCAGAATGATCGTTTGTCCAGAAACCGCTGCCCCACAATTATTTTCAAACTGCAAAAAACAAACAACAAGTCAGCTTATCCGCAGCAGCTGTTGCGCAGCCTAAATAGACTCTATATATCGTACATGTAAATGATATTCACTCTCTAAAAGAATAAAAAAATAATTTGCATCCACTCAACTATCTCCTTCCTTCCTCTATTCCATCCGATGCTCCAGGCCCTTAATAAATATATTCTCACAATTGTACCACTATCTTTATAAATAGAGTATCATTTATCGAATAAATGTTATGCATTCTTTCGTGTTCATGGCTGTGCTCTCTCTCTATTTCCCTTTCCTNAATCAGGACTCCTAAACCAATTTGTATTAGAAGTCCAATGGTGGGGCGCCATGTGTTAAGTGGGCCCCACCTCAATCACTGACATTGGCCAGTATTAAAAACGATGGAGCCCAATTTACATGTGGCGCCCTACCATTGGACTCTGAATGCATTCAGAATCCTGATGTAATATTTTTTCGTCTCAGCTTTCCCATTTGTTTGAAATGCTAAACTCATTACACTAATACGGTAATATCATTCCACGCCTTTCTATCGATTTCTGCATGTGGTCCCATTCGGTTATGTACTATAGGTCTATACTCCTGCTCTGTATATATTGGATTGTATATTGTATATGTAAGTGATTTTCACTCTCTAAAAGAATGGAAAGATAATTTTGCTTTCAATGTTCTATCTCTTTTCGTCCTTTGTTCTGTATAGTGTTGCAAGTTTTTATGGTATCAGAGCATTGATACCTTGCAATTCCATAATTTTTTTTTTAGTAAGATTTTTCTTCTCTTCCTACTATGGCAAATTCCATTCATTCGACAACAGAGATTTGGTCTACTACTACATATCAGATGAGCAATGTTTGCTTCTCAACTCAAGTTTTTGATGACAAAAATGAAGTCTGTCATCAACATTTTGCTTTCCATCAATAATCATCTTCTCAGGCGACCTCAAATACTCAAATTATTTAAGGCAAATGGATTTGAAGGATACCTCTATGGTTCTTGTTTAAAATCTACTCTTCAAATTCTAGGTGAGACCGGTGAGATCCAAATCCATCCTACAATACTTGGATGCTTGTGGATCAAAACTTAGCTTTGGCCCTTTGTTCTATTATTTCACCTTCCTAGCAAATTTGAGAGCTCCCCTTATAAGCCTTAGAGCTATACCTAAACAGGTCGGAATTCCAATTTTTCCACGACTTTGATACTTCCAATCTTTCTTGGAGAGGTTAGGATTGTTTGATTTTGAAGAATGGGAAAATCTTTGTAGCTAGCTCATTCTACAAGTTTGTGGAAGTTTTGTAGGACGGAAAAAGCTTTGTAGCTTGTCGGCGTAGTAAAAGACAAAGAATTTCTCCTATGAGAAATCAAAGGGAGATATTCTTCACATTTCCTCGCCAAAGTTGGAGGCGGCTATGCTGCGGATGCAAGAGCTTAAACACTAAGTACCTATACTAGGTTGTTAGGATGAGTTCAATGTGTCTTCTAGCATTTTGGGTTGCAATGCATAGGTGTGTTTATTTGCTGCATTTTGCAAATGGATTATGTTGCATGTTGTATACGTGATCGTGTGAGCACTTCGGTTCGATCATCAGTCTCGGCACGATCGATCGATCACTTTACGTTCGATTGGACATCCCGACCCGATCAAATTATTTTTGGGCTCGATCGGCTGCCCCAGCTCGCTCGTCCTATTGATCATCGGTGTTGGGTGTGATCGGCCATCCCAAGCATATTACCCTACCCATTGGGTTTGATGGACCACACCGGTTCGATCACCCGCTTTGGGCGCGACCGACTGTCCTGAGACGATTTACACTGTTTTTTGGGTTTGATTGACTACTCCGGTTCAATCACTTGCTTTGGGAGCAATCAGTCGTCTCAGGCTAATTACCCTCTCTTTTGGGTTTGATCAACCTCCACGTGTTGATCACCCATTTTGGGTGCGCTCGGCAGTCCCAGAATGATTACTCAATCTTTATGGTTTTATCGATCGCACCTGCTCGATCACTCGCTTTGAGTCCAATCAACCGTCTCGACTCGATTAAATCAGTTTCCATGCTCGATCGACCATCCTGACCCGATCACCTAATCTCTTGGGTTTGATTAATCACACCGGTTCGATCTCCCGCTTAGGGTCTGATCAGCCATCCCAGCTAGATTGACTCATTTTTTGGGCTCAATCTGCTGCCCAAGCCAGATCGCCCGATCTTTTTGTTTCGATCAATTACATCGCGTCGATCACCCGCTTTGAGTCAGGCGACCGTCCCAGGTTTATCACCTCTTTTGGTCCAATCGATTGTCCTGAATCAATCAACCCATCCTTTCAATTTGACCGACCACCACAGGCTAGTCGACTGATCACTTGCATGTTTGTATGTTGTGTCGCATGTTGCATACTTTCTTCACGTACTGACAGATTTATTAGTTGGTATAATGAGTTCTATGAGACATCACACCTGCATAAACTGTAATTACTTATTTTATCAATTTCTACTTATTTATTTTGTATAGTTCCTGTGTATTTTCGTTCATTGTATATTTGATATTGATTGCTTGGGTTTTTTACATTATTTGAATGTTTTTTTTCCATTTGCATTTAATTTGTTTTTCTTTTGATGGGTCTGAGAGGTCCATGACGAGACGTTTTACCTTATGAGTTCTTCTGGATGACATGTTAGTTGTTGTTGATTGGTGTCATACGTGAAATCTTATTGCAGACAATCAAGTTCCTCTCGTGTTTTCAACAATATGGTTTTTGAGGATCTTCTGTATGACATTTTTGGGAGATATGCATGTGTGACACACACGAGCTTGGTTTTATGTGGGTTAGAGGTAACCAAGAATCCTGTTTTTTATAAAGTATGTTGTCTTTTTATAGTCTCAGTTTCATTGGTTCGTATATTAAGTTCACTGAGACCTCACGCCTGCAAAAAACTGCAATTAATTACTTCTTTTAGCAATTTCAACTTGTGTTATGGCTGATGAATTATTTTTTGTAGCATTTAGAAAAGATGAGGTCCAGGATTTCAGGGACCTCCCGACCTCCCGACAATTGTTCTGTCATTACGAACTTCAGACTTCATATTGACGTCACAGCAGACACATAGCTGCAGAAGACATTTCTTCAGATGCCCGCAGAGAATCACAGAGAATTGTGAATTTTTCCAATGGGCAGACAGTCTGACAGATTCCACCGCCGACAATGATCGAGAATGGATTGCATCCTTGAAGGACGGCATAGCTCGTGACATATGCCATCAGCATTTTAAAAACATATGTCGTATGCATTTTAAAAATAAAATCACTATATAAATAAATGTAATTTTAATAGTTTTTTTCTTTTTTTTTAAACAGTCTTAATACTCACTATTAAGTGTGATGTATATCTTATTTTTTGTACTATTCTGAAGTGGATTTTTGCTTCCCAAGTATCAAAGATATGACAGTTTTGTTACAAACAGTAATACTATATAGAAGCAGAATGATCGTTTGTCCAGAAACCGCCGCCCCACAATTATTTTCAAACTGCAAAAAGCAAACAACAAGTCAGCTTATCCGCAGCAGCTGTTGCGCAGCCTAAATAGACTCTATATATGGTACATGTAAATGATATTCACTCTCTAAAAGAATAAAAAAATAATTTGCATCCACTCAACTATCTCCTTCCTTCCTCTATTCCATCCAATGCTCCAGGCCCTTAATAAATATATTCTCACAATTGTACCACTATATCATTTATCGAATAAATGTTATGCATTCTTTCGTGTTCATGGCTGTGCTCTCTCTCTATTTCCCTTTCCTATCAAACTCTCTATACCTTAGATTCTTTTTCTAGACAATTTCAGATTCAACACTAACGAACTTAAGCAACATAAAAGAAAAAAAAATGATATATCTAGTTTCAGTTATATTAAATGATAATATTCTCTTCTAGGGTCACCACTACGTGTACCTAATTCATCAATCTAAAATGTTGCTTAGAGCTGTTCCAGATTTAGTGCATGAAGGGTGTTGCGGGGAAGCCACGCCAAGATTGTCATGTGAAGAATTGGAGATGCAGAGATTCGAAGAAGCTGCTGAATATTGGATTAACTGACGGCTTAAGTACAAAATCCAGCTTAATCTCGTCCATAAACATATATAATAATGCCATTATGGCACGTGTAACAGGATCCGAGAATTCTGGAGGGGATCATGTTGTTGATTACATGCTGAGAGAGAGAGAGAGAGAGAGAGGTGGCAATTACCTACTCCAGATTCTTGTAACAACGAATATTGTATGTCCGATTCATGCATGTTTTGCTGATTTAATCTTTAGTTGGGTTTTAAATAATGAGGACGTGTGTTTCTTCGAAACATCATTGCTGCCACGCATGTTATTCTTAGTCTGGTTCCTCTGAGCTGGGCTCACTTATCCTCATCTGCAGATTCATGTCAGCCACGGATTCTATTCCTAACGAACGCAATAGGGTGTTGATTTGAATTCAGAATCTTGCAGGCAATGATGTTTAAATTGTACTGGCTATTTTGGCAGAAGTGGAGCATCGAAGTATAAGTAAATTTGATGTTTATTATTACAATGATTTTTATATCAATCATTAAGTTAAGTAATGCCATGCAAATGACATTATAAATCAATGTCATTGATTATAATTAGCTAAAATGCTTGATCTGAACTCATTTGAATTTCTATTAGAATGATTTTAGTGTTGTTGTTATGTTTGTCTCATCGTTCCTACTGTAAGTTCTCTGAGATCATCAAGTTAATGGTCCCAAATAAAACAATTTTAACTTAAGAATAAGATTCATGCTTTATTGAATGAATTTTCTCACAATATATGAAATAAAATTTAAAGAAAATAATATGAATAATATATACAGTAACTTTTCAGGCATTATTACAATTTTTTTTTTCTTTTACTGCAATTTGTAGCATCCAAAAATAAATTAATTAGTAATTAGGATTCATTTTGCTCTTCCTTCACAAATTCTTTTGAAAACATATACATTTTTGTTGGATGCTCGTAAAGTCATGATGGTAAAGCAATAGATTGGCGTCACAGTATTTCTGAAGATCTAATACACGTGTAAAGAGAAATCGTCAGAGAAGTCAACTGCAATTTTAGGATGAAGTTTTATGAGTGTTTGAGTGCCCTAATGATGTGAGATTCAAGTGATCTTGTGCATTCGGCTCGACGAGTTGCTCGATTTGACTATAAGCTTGTCAGATTCAAAATTCATTTGATCATTCAATTGCTTATCCAAAGCATCATATTGTGCTCAAACGGCTTGATTTGGGCTTGATTGGACACAGATCGAACCAATTTTGTCTTCATTATCCAGACGGTGAATCTCACTGTAAACTTGTTGAGCTCAGGGTTCTGGATGATCTTGAATTTAAATATAAAACATTTATTGTTAGGAATGCTTCGAGATTCTTGCATGATTAAAATAAATTTTTCATATCGTATCAATTTTTTCTAGGTTAATATATTTAAAAAATCTCTATTTTTCTTCTATAATATTCTTTTGTAATGATAAGTGAGCAATAAATCAGAAATCTTGATTTCGAAGTAACGGCATTGTCTACAGCTCTATGATTCTTCAGATTTGGACAACAAAGTACTTTATAGGCTCAAATTAATTAGAATATTAACATGAATGAAGCACTTGGATTAATGATAATTAGTATACTTAACTCTATTAATGACTTCTTCTAATTTTAATCTATTTTATAACGAGCAACTTCTGAATTTGAATGTAATTTAAGGTATTCAGAGAATAAAATTAGGGATAATTACATAAATAGCACCCGAAACATTGCTATTTACAAAATCAAGCACTTACACGTGCCACGATCAAATCATTGATAATTTGATAAAAATGAAAAATCTAAGGTGGTGTTTTATTATGAATTTATATATTTGAGTGAGAATTTGAAAATTGGATGAAAGAGATTGATAGATTTGTAAACAGCAATGTTTCATATGCTATATATGTAACATCCAATCAAATTATTATTGGACTTTAAACTAATAGCTTAATTTGCGGGCAAAAATATACTAATGACATGGCTAATAATATAATATGTTTTTATTGTGATAAAAGTTATATATATATATACATATATATATA
>JXCR01082779.1:8497-24262 GCA_002079205.1 Phalaenopsis hybrid cultivar
TGACAATTACAATGCGTCCCTTAGAATTCAATATGACTATACTTCTAATTTAAAATAAATTATTAACAATAATGAAATCATAGGCTAAAACAAAATTCAATATGACTCTTCTTTTTTCATTTGGCACTCAGACCGCCTCCGTGCTTGACTCAATGCTCCTGAAGTCCGATTTAGGCAATCCAGGGCAAGCTGGTGTAGGGAGGGATGATAGAGGTCCTTGGATTAGGGATCATTTTGATGGAAAGGATTGGAATGAAACTACTATAAGCACTAGAAATACTTCTAAAATTTTCTACAACTCTATCAACATATCCATCTAATTCTTTTTCAATGAAATTTTTTATTTTCATATGATATTTTTGTATTAATTCTTCTAGGTCATTCAATATTTTTCTTTTCAACATATATCCACGCATATTTAGGGAACATAAATACTTATAACAGTAAGAATCATAGTATCAACAATAATCTTTAGTTTTATAATATCTCTAATTCTATTAGTTTTTATAACATTGTCTTCCAAATTTTTATCTATAATTACACGCACCATTTCTAGTATGACTCTTGCGTAAATATTGAAATTAAAGACATAAGCTATAAATCTATTTAGCATTTTCTCAAACCAATTTAGTTTCTTGAATGCATAAAGTATTTATTTTCCTATGTATCTGATACGATCTGACCTCAAAATCGACACGTTTTTTCAGAAAGATTAGGACAAACACAATATTTCTTCAATAATTCAGGCAGCTCAACAAGAGAACAAAGATGAGCATCTACGATTCGAGAGACATGCAATCTCTCCCAATTCTTACAATTCGAGAGGTTGGTAATCTCTTCTAAAACCTAAACCTAAGACTCACAACTCAATCTCAAGTATAAAAACCTAACCCTAAACATAATTAGTTTATTTATACTCGATAATAATAAGGGTCAATTACACACAAACAACTCGAAACTTGCTATTTACAAATCAACCGCCCTCTTTCATCTTTTTTTTCAAAATCTCACTTAAATATCAAAATTCATGGTAAAGCTCTAATCCATATTTTTCATTTTTATGAAATTCTCAATAGTTTTGATTTTGACACACGTAAATACATCGGTTTGATTTTCAAAAAAATCACTTGAGTGCTTAATTTATAAATATCAATGTTTCATGTGATCTATATGTAATTATCCCTAATAATAATAATAATAATAATAACCTAAATGAACCTTAGGCATACAAAAGACAAACTTGTCTAGGCATAACATAACAATACCACCCCCTACTCCCCTCTCAAAAGACACCTTGTCCTTAATTTGGGGAAAAAGTAGACTCCTGCTTGATCAAGTCCAGCGACTTCCGTCTTACGTCGTTATCTGATAATCTTTTCCATTTAATCAGGGATTCATAGTGACTAACAGGTGTTTGAAATGTAGACTTATGCACATTCTTTGGATGAATTTGAATCAATTGGTGACTTGATTTTCATTAAATTTTAGAGAATATCACAACCACAAACAACTCATCCCGTGGCTTACCGATCATCAGAATCTATCAACTCAATCTCATGTGTCTCTTCCATCTCTCTCCGCTTCGGTTCTTGCTTGAAACTATAGCTCTCGATCCGCCTAAAGTTGTGACGCTCCCCTTTTGTCATGTGAATATTTTTTGTTGCTGCTGCTGGAATCCGTTACTGACTTCGTCTCTCGACCCCATGGCAGACGAAGCCAATTTGGTGTGAAAATCCATTATCTTCATCATTCCTTGCATTTTCTTTATGCTCTCGAATTGATCCTCCATTCGGTTCCCTGTGGAAGAAAATATATACTCTATGGCGGCAAACCTTTCTTCCCTCCTAAATTTGATTTGACATATCTCTTCCTCAAGTTTCTTTTCTAAATCATCTATTTTCTTAGCTAACATTATTCTTAGAAAATTTTTTGATCACAAAAAATGCAAGCACCTGCACTCAATTACAAGAATCGCGATGTTACCGCACGTGACGCGCCGCAATCCTATTGGTCGGCTCGTAGCAAGATCAAGATGCGACTCAATGTAAGCCGCAACCTTGTCGGCTCCCCATTAAGCTCTACTCCCACGGATCGAGTCGCGGTTANACGATGTTACCGCACGTGACGCGCCGCAATCCTATTGGTCGACTCGTAGCAAGATCAAGCTGCGACTCAATGTAAGCCGCGACCTTGTCGGCTCCCCATTAAGCTCTACTCCCACGGATCGAGTCGCGGTTAAGGCTTGCGGGTCTCTGTTTGTTGTGATCCCCAATGCTTCCCATTCGCGGGGTCTTGGAGCACTGTACAATGCGATCCTGTCGAAGATTCCTAGTAACCCCTTTCAAAAGATGGGAGCTTCATTCTCTGTTCACCACGATCGTGCGGCTTCTCAGCGGCTCTAATTGCGAATGTATTGTGATATACCACCACACCTCCGCTGCGATCCAATATTCATGATCACTTCGAGTCGTCTCTTTCACAGCAAGCTCCGTCCCTCTGCGATCCCTTCGTTTCCTTGCTAGCAACCCCTAAGCGCGACTGTATCACAGGGTTCCGTCACGAAGGAGTTTTGGATCTCAATAAGCCTCGATCCTTTGCATTGAAGCCTTCCCAGTGCGCTTCGACCCTGTGGTGGTCTCCTTGCTAGCGATTGTATCGCGCGGTTCGATCTAAGGGATCTTGTCAACGCTTCTCTGCTATTTCTCACGCCTGCAACGACTTTTTCACACGCCTGCAATGATTCAATGGTGACCCCCAAAATCGTGCTCTGATACCAATTTGATACGATCCAACGTCAAAATTGTTCACTTTTCCAAAAAAATTAGGGCAAACACAATATTTATTCANATTTCACAGCAAGCTCCGTCCCTCTGCGATCCCTTCGTTTCCTTGCTAGCAACCCCTAAGTGCGACTGTATCACAGGGTTCTGTCACGAAGGAGTTTTGGATCTCAGTAAGCCTCGATCCTTTGCATTGAAGCCTTCCCAGTGCGCTTCGACCCTGTGGTGGTCTCCTTGCTAGCGATTGTATCGCGCGGTTCGATCTAAGGGATCTTGTCAATGCTTCTCTGCTATTTCTCACGCCTGCAACGACGTTTTCACACGCCTGCAACGATTCAATGGTGACCCCCAAAATCGTGCTCTGATATCAATTTGATACGATCCAACGTCAAAATTGTTCACTTTTCCAAAAAAATTAGGGCAAACACAATATTTCTTCAATAATTCAATCAACTCAACAAGAATACAAATATGAGCACCTAAGATTTGAGAGATAGGTGATCTCTCTCAATTACTGCAATTCGAGAGGTGGGAAATTTCTCTCAAAACCTAAATCTAACTCACAACTAAATCTCATGAATAAAAACCTAACCCTAAGCATATTNATTCAATAATTCAATCAACTCAATAAGAATACAAATATGAGCACCTAAGATTTGAGAGATAGGCGATCTCTCTCAATTACTGCAATTCGAGAGGTGGGAAATATCTCTCAAAACCTAAATCTAACTCACAACTAAATCTCATAAATAAAAACCTAACCCTAAGCATATTATGCCTATTTATACCCAATAATAATAATAATAATAATAATAATAATNGTCTTTTAGGTTTCCCCCATCTAATTCTATGATGATGAGTCTTAGTATTTTTTATTTTTACAACTCTTCATCTTAAAATATAGAACTACTAATCGTTGTTGGGTACTTAACTCCTCACTTGGAATGACCTTACAATCTTTACAATCTCCATGATCTCTTCTTCTCATAAGGAAATAATCAATTTGTGTTTTATTAGATCCATTCTTATAAGTAATAAGATGCTCATCTCTTTCTTGAATAAAGTATTAGTAATAATAAAATCACACGCTAGAGCAAAATCTAAAATGGTTCTACTTCTTCATCAGTCACCCCATAACCGTAGACAGCATGAATATTTCTGAAATCTTCTACCACAATACCGGTAAAAAATTTTCTCCAATAAAATTTTTTTTATTCAAGTGGTATCATTTGTATTAAGTTTTCTAAGTCATTCCACAATTTAGCTTTAGAACATACATCTAAATCTATTTGAGGAGCATAAGCACTTATAATATTAAAAATCTTTGTATCAATGATAATCTTCAGGGCTATAATTCTATCACAAACTCTATTAATTTTTACAACTTTATCTTTCAAAGTCTTATTTATAATAACACCTACACCATTTCTAGTGCGACTCTTATCAAAATACCAAAATTTAAAGCCTAATTGATCAATATCTTTTGTTTTTTCTCCATCTCATTTAGTTTCTTGAATTATCTTTCAAACTCTTATTTATAATAACACCTACACCATTTCTAGTGCGACTCTTATCAGAATACCAAATTTTAAAACCTAATTGATCAATCTCTTTAGACTTTTCTCCAACTCATTTAGTTTCTTGAATACGTAAGATATGAATTTTTCTATGGATCATAATATTAACTAATTTCATTAATTTACCATTGAGAATACTTATATTCCAAGATACTATCATAATATTAGTTTTATTAGTTTCATGGATTAACTTCGTTACCCGCATCCGTACGTAATGTGGGAACCCTTGTTTATTTGACACTACACCCAGACGTCGGTGTAGCGGCCATTGCACACATTTCATTATATTCAGGCCATACAGCGCACCGCTTCTAGGAGACGCTCTAGCACTTACACAATAAAAGACCAAAATGATTCTTGTCATGATTTTTTTTTATAAGTTTTACGCTGGCTGTCGACTACCTAACGCAACCCTCTACTTTTCATATTCGGGCTTGTGATTGACAATTACAATGCGTCCCTTAGAATTCAATATGACTATACTTCTAATTTAAAATAAATTATTAACAATAATGAAATCATAGGCTAAAACAAAATTCAATATGACTCTTCTTTTTTCATTAGGCACTCAGACCGCCTCCGTGCTTGACTCAATGCTCCTGAAGTCCGACTTAGGCAATCCAGGGCAAGCTGGTGTAGGGAGGGATGATAGAGGTCCTTGGATTAGGGATCATTCTGATGNAGTCTTTTCTCCAACTCATTTAGTTTCTTGAATTATCTTTCAAACTCTTATTTATAATAACACCAACACCATTTCTAGTGCGACTCTTATCAGAATACCAAAGTTTAAAACCTAATTGATCAATCTCTTTAGACTTTTCTCCAACTCATTTAGTTTCTTGAATACGTAAAATATGAATTTTTCTATGGATCATAATATTAACTAATTTCATTAATTTACCATTGAGACAACTTATATTCCAAGATACTATCATAATATTAATTTTATTAGTTTCATGGATTAACTTCTTTACCCGCATCCGTACGTAATGTGGGAACCCTTGTTTATTTGACACTACACCCAGACGTCGGTGTAGCGATCATTGCACACATTTCATTATATTCAGGCCATACAGTGCACCGCTTCTAGGGGACGCTATAGCACTTACACAATGACCAAAATGATTCTTGTCATGATTTTTTTTTATAAGTTTTACGCTGGCTGTCGACTACCTAACGCAACCCTCTACTTTTCATATTCGGGCTTGTGATTGACAATTACAATGCGTCCCTTAGAATTCAATATGACTATACTTCTAATTTAAAATAAATTATTAACAATAATGAAATCATAGGCTAAAACAAAATTCAATATGACTCTTCTTTTTTCATTTGGCACTCAGACCGCCTCCGTGCTTGACTCAATGCTCCTGAAGTCCGACTTAGGCAATCCAGGGCAAGCTGGTGTAGGGAGGGATGATAGAGGTCCTTGGATTAGGGATCATTCTGATGGAAATGATTGGAATGAAACTACTATAAGCACTAGAAATACTTCTAAAATTTTCTACAACTCTATCAACATATCCATCTAATTCTTTTTCAATGAAATTTTTTATTTTCATATGATATTTTTGTATTAATTCTTCTAGGTCATTCAATATTTTTCTTTTCAACATATATCCACACATATTTAGGGAACATAAATACTTATAACATTAAGAATCATAGTATCAACAATAATCTTTAGTTTTATAATATCTCTAATTCTATTAGTTTTTATAACATTATCTTCCAAATTTTTATCTATAATTACACGCACCATTTCTAGTATGACTCTTGCCTAAATATTGAAATTAAAGACATAAGCTATAAATCTATTTAGCATTTTCTCAAACCAATTTAGTTTCTTGAATGCATAAAGTATTTATTTTCCTATGTATCTGATACGATCCGACCTCAAAATCGACACGCTTTTTCAGAAAGATTAGGACAAACACAATATTTCTTCAATAATTCAGGCAGCTCAACAAGAGAACAAAGATGAGCATCTACGATTCGAGAGACATGCAATCTCTCCCAATTCTTACAATTCGAGAGGTTGGTAATCTCTTCTAAAACCTAAACCTAAGACTCACAACTCAATCTCAAGCATAAAAACCTAACCCTAAACATAATTAGTTTATTTATACTCGATAATAATAAGGGTCAATTACACACAAACAACTCGAAACTTGCTATTTACAAATCAACCGCCCTCTTTCATCTTTTTTTTTCAAAATCTCACTTAAATATCAAAATTCATGGTAAAGCCCTAATCCGTATTTTTCATTTTTATGAAATTCTCAATAGTTTTGATTTTGACACACTTAAATACATCGGTTCGATTTTTCAAAAAAATCACTTGAGTGCTTAATTTATAAATATCAATGTTTCAGGTGATCTATATGTAATTATCCCTAATAATAATAATAATAACCTAAATGAACCTTAGGCATACAAAAGACAAACTTGTCTAGGCATAATATAACAATACCACCCCCTACTCCCCTCTCAAAAGACACCTTGTTCTTAATGTGGGGAAAAAGTAGACTCCTGCTTGATCAAGTCCAGCGACTTCCGTCTTACGTCGTTATCTGATAATCTTTTCCATTTAATCAGGGATTCATAGTGACTAACAGGAGTTTGAAATGTAGACTTATGCACATTCTTTGGATGAATTTGAATCAATTGGTGACTTGATTTTCATTAAATTTTAGAGAATATCACAACCACAAACAACTCATCCCGTGGCTTACCGATCATCAGAATCTATCAACTCAATCTCACGTGTCTCTTCCATCTCTCTCCACTTCGGTCCTTGCTTGAAACTATAACTCTCGATCCGCCTAAAGTTGCGACGCTCCCCTTTTGTCACGTGAATAATTTTTTGTTGCTGCTGCTGGAATCCGTTACTGACTTCGTCTCTCGACCCCATGGCAGACGAAGCCAATTTGGTGTGAAAATCCATTATCTTCATCATTCCTTGCATTTCCTTTATGCTCTCGAATTGATCCTCCATTCGGTTCCCTATGGAAGAAAATATATACTCTATGGCGGCAAACCTTTCTTCCCTGCTAAATTTGATTTGACATATCTCTTCCTCAAATTTCTTTTCTAAATCATCTATTTTCTTAGCTAACATTATTCTTAGAAAATTTTTTGATCACAAAAAATGCAANTCATTAATTCATAATGTAGGAACCCTTTTTTATTTAATACTACACTTATGCGTTAGTCCAACGGTTCTCACACTTTTCACTGCGTTTTGATCATACAACACGTTGCTTTCAGGAGNTTACAAGAGACAAACTTGCCCTTAGACTAGGCATAGGCATAAACTACTAATTTCATTAATTTACATTTGCGAGTATCTATATTCTAAGTTCTTATCCTAATATTAATTTTATAAACTAATNACTAAATTACCCTTAGGCTTACAAGAGACAAACTTGCCCTTAGACTAGGCATAAGCATAATATATACTAAATTTCATTAATTTACATTTGCGAGTATCTATATTCTAAGTTCTTATCCTAATATTAATTTTATAAACTAATTTTTTTGCCCGCGTTCATTCATAATGTAGGAACCCTTTTTTATTTAATATTATACTTATGCGTTAGTCCAACGGTTCTCACACTTTTCACTGCGTTTTGATCATACAACACGTTGCTTTCAGGAGACACCCTAGTATTTATAAAATTATTTAAAAAATTAATGTTATAATTTTTTGATAAAAAGATTTATGCTAGATGTCCACTTTCTTACGGTTGTTGTTGTATAAAGGTTTGTTGTTGTTGTTGTTATTGGCTTCAGCTATCTAACGCAACTCCCCATTTTTCGCATTCGAGACGTGAGACCCAAAATGACAATTTTGAATAACAATATCAAAACAAGGAAATGGAGATAATTTTAGCTGAATTTAATGTAATACTCGCTAGATTTCTTCGTAAAAGTGACTAAAAANGTTGTTGTTGTTGTATAAAGGTTTGTTGTTGTTGTTGTTGTTGTTATTGGCTTCAGCTATCTAACACAACTCTCCATTTTTCGCATTCGAGACGTGAGACCCAAAAATTACAATTTTGAATAACAATATCAAAAATAAGGAAATGGAGATAATTTTAGCTGAATTTAATGTAATACTCGCTAGATTTCTTCGTAAAAGTGACTAAAACTTTGATACGAGAAATGTTTGTTGGTTTGATTTGCATATTTATAGTGACTAATTCTTCAGATCTTAGCTATACTTTTCTTACATATAACTTTGGGTTTATATTTAGTATATAAAATTAGTTCTGAAATTACTGCCAGAAAGATTAACTTTTTTAAGGATCTTATGAATAATATACTCCTTTACTTTAGAAAAATATGCATAATAATTTTCTTTTAGTCATCACATTTTAATAGATTTGCTCGTGAAAGCTGATTTACATCGCAAAACTTTTTGAAAAATACTAGTTTTAGCCGAATAGAAATGTGGCAATGGCATGTAAAATAAAGTTGTGAAAGGATGCCTTAAATACACCCTTATATGCTCATGCGAAAAAATTATTGCGTCCGGACGCAGCTCTGCGTCCGAACAACTCCAAAGTGTATCGCGCCCATTATTCGGACGCAGTCTGCATTCGGACTTGAGATGTAATAATTTCTCGTTCAAGTGATTTCCCTAAAAATTTTTATCTTTTTTTTTTATCCGTAAAATTTGGAGCTTTTTTACAATTGACCGTGACATTTGACATAATTCCAAAAAAAAAATTTCTTAGATTTTCATGATGATGTCTTTTAACTCACTTATATGACATTTTTGCAACATAATAAGATACTTTGTTTGGAACCATTATTACATAAGAAATAGCAATCTAATTTACAAATTTAGGAATATAAACAGAGAGGCTACAGTTTTGGTTATCAAATATTATTTTTAAAAAAAATAAAATCAATATTTAATAATATTTTGCTTGCAGGTCACGAAAAGATTAGCAGAGCTGAAACAAGAGTATGAGAAGCGAAATGGGGCCACCTTACCACCAACCATTGATGGTACTAAGCCGTCGAAGCCTCCCCAGTCCCCAAACAAGCCATGAAAATGACTTGACTTTCATCAACTGAAATTGCTTTTTGTTTGTAAAATCCTAATCGCTTATGTCTAATTTTGTAAATATTTANTAAATGGGGCCACCTTACCACCAACCATTGATGCTACTAAGCCGTCGAAGCCTCCCCAGTCTCCAAACAAGCCATGAAAATGACTTGACTTTCATCAACTGAAATTGCCTTTTTGTTTGTAAAATCCTAATTGCTTATGTCTAATTTTGTAAATATTTAAATGATATATATTTTTTTGCAAGATTGACACAATTTAATTATTTANGCAAGATCGACACAACTTAATTATTTTCTTTTGAATTTTATGATTGTTGCGTAATATTTTTTTTGAAGAATAAAGAAGGTTCATTGTTGCATTCTAATTTTGTAAATATTCAGTTGATATATATAAGAATGGGTCGGGGGTGTGAGATCCCCGACCCATCATATTTGCTTAACCCCTGTCAGGTCTGGGGGCGACCAATACGCCTAATCGAATACCCCCTCCTGAAGACAATTTTCGTCAGAGGCAGGATTTGAACCCCTGATCAAAGAGGACTTGCATCACCGAAGCGGATGCTCTACCAACTGACCTGAGAACGCGACACTCACCATATAATTATATATTGCATTAGGCTTCTTCTTACAATGAGTTAGTCTTGTACNTTTGAAGGATAAAGAAGGTTCATTGTTGCATTCTAATTTTGTAAATATTCAGTTGATATATATAAGAATGGGTCGGGGGTGTGAGATCCCCAACCCATCATATTTGCTTAACCCCTGTCAGGTCTGGCGGCGACCAATACGCCTAATCGAATACCCCCTCCCTAAGACAACTTTCGTCAGAGGCAGGATTTGAACCTCTGATCAGAGAGCACTTGCATCACCGAAGCGGATGCTCTACCAACTGATCTGAGAACGCGACACTCACCATATAATTATATATTGCATTAGGCTTCTTCTTACAATGAGTTACTCTTGTACTCTGGTTAATTTATTTGAGATGACTTGAGCTGTATATAAAATTAACGAGAAATTTACCTACTCAGCACACAATTCTTTTGTATTTACATATCACACCCCTAAACTTTAATATTTACATGAATAGCGCCTTAAATCATTTTAGTTATTTAAACGTATGCATGAATAAGTGTGTTTTACATTTTAAAAAATAACAATAATATTAAAGATTTGAATGATATGTGTGTAAATAAGAAAAGTTTAGATGTTCTAAAAAAAACCTAGATTCTCACATGGGCTATTTTTTTTGTAATTCTAAGGTTTTTAAAGTCTTACAAATCTATCTATTAGCCCGAGTTCTATAAAATTTGAAGCAATCTTTTGAAGGGACATTGGGGATAATTTGAGTATTTTTCATAGGCTTTCATGAAAAATACTCAAATTAATATGCTATATGACAAGCTTGCAACATAATAAGTCACTTTGGGGGGATCCTTGCAAAAGAAATAACCATCTAGTCTAATAATTTTGTTCAAACCCCACCTAATCCTTAAATTTAAATATCTTACACTTAAGCTCCACCTTTTACATTTATAACCCTCAAAATATTCATATCATAAAGAAACTTTTCAAATTAAGCTTTTCATGCATGAGTATGTATCACATATGTGAGAAAAAGGAAGATTTACGTGCATACCGCTTAATTCCTATGTATTTATATTTATAACCACTAAGCTTCAAATTTTACACACATCTACTTACCTATGTATGAGAATATAAACGAGTTAGAATATGCAGCTCAGAAATATAAAATAGCTCAAAAATTAATTCATAATATTTTAACTCAAATTTAATTATAATAAATTTGATAATCATTTGGGATTTATTTATAATTTTTAGAGGTAATATTTTAAACTAAAATTTATAATTATTTGAGGCTTATTTTAAAATATATTTAAGACTAAGTAAACCATCAAAAGTGGTATTAAATCTTTACTATATTGAAAAATTGAAGGAATATTTATAAGGAATATTTACATATAGCTCACTTAATTCTTATGTATTTATATAAAATTTATTTATATATAAAAATGTGCATTTCAATTTTTAAAAGTTTAATAATGATATTTTTGATATGATATGAATGATTTGATGGTATAAATGTTAAAAAGTAAAATTCAAAAGTTTTTATGTAAATATATAGGAATTGGGTGGCATGTATGTAAATGCCACGATTATAATTGTCATTTGACCATCGGTGCATCTTAGCCGCTGGTTTCCATCAACGGCGAAATTTCGCAAGCCCTATAAATACACAAATTTGGAGTGCTTCTCTGTAAAGATGTCCATAAGCTTTCCGAGCTTCTGCTGCGTCCGGAGGTCGAGTCCGGCGAAGATGGCGTTAAGGTTCTCCTACATCACCCCCTCGCAACTGATCTCTTTGCGCCGGAGTGCNATACATACCGCTTAATTCCTATGTATTTATATTTATAACAACTAGGCTTTAAATTTTACACACATCACTTTACCTATGTATGAAAATATAAATGATTTAGAATATGCAGCTGAGAAATATAAAAAAGCTCAAAAATTAATTCATAATATTTAAACTCAAATTTAATTATAATAAGTTCGATAATCATTTGGGATTTATTTATAATTTTTATAGGTAATATTTTAAACTAAATTTTATCATTATTTGAGACTTATTTTAAAATATATTTAAGACTATAAGTAAACCATCAAAATTGGTATTAAACCTTTATTATATTGCAAAATCGAAGGAAAGTTTATAAGGAATATTTAAATATACCTCAATTCTTATGTATTTATATAAAATTTCAATTTTTATCCTCTTATTTATGCATCATTTCAAATTTTAAAAGTTTAATAATGATATTTTTGATGTGATATGAATGATTTGATGGTGCAAATGTTAAAAAGTAAATTTCAAAAGTTAGATATGTAAATATATAGGAATTGGGTGGCTTGTATGTAAATGCCGCTATTTTATAATTGTCATTTGACCATTGGTGGATCGTAGCCGCTGGTTTCGATCGACGGCGAATTTTCGCAAGCCCTATGAATACACAAATTTGGAGTGATTCTCTGTAAAGATGTCCATAAGCTTTCCGAGCTTCTGCTGCGTCCGGAGGTCGAGTCCGGCGAAGATGGCGTTAAGGTTCTCCTACATCACCCCCTCGCAACTGATCTCTTTGCGCCGGAGTGCGAAAGTGGCGATCGTCGACGTCCGGTAGAGTTCTCTCTGCTCCGATGCGATTTCGTTTGCATTAAAGCTGTTGAGTTCCTTTTGTTTTTCTCACTTTTTTGTTTGTGTTTTCGTCGGAAGAGATGAGGAGAGGAGCTACGACGCCCACATCGCCGGTTCTCATCATTATGCCAGTGATAGCTTCCAGGAGAGGCTGCCGTATCTTTTGGGAGCTGTCCAGGGGAATGATGCCGTCGTTTTCCACTGCGCACTGAGCCAGGTTTGTCCGACTATTTAGGTTTTGATGTAAATCGTTTATCTGAATCATTAGGTTATTCTAGTTACTAGTGGCCAGCTTTATGGATCGTCTTTAGTCTTTTTTTTTTAATTCGCAAACGAGTAGGATTTAACTCAAGCAGGTTTAGCAAATTTTGAGATAGAGGAATCTATTATATTATTGACTCACGAGATTCTTATCTTTCTGGAATCTTGTTGTATTCAATTATATTATTGATTATTTGTTTCTAGATTTAAGATTTTTGAGANCCTAGTTACTAGTGGCCAGCTTTATGGATCTTCTTTAGTTTTTTTTTTTTTAATTCGCAAACGAGTAGGATTTAACTCGAGCAGGTTTAGCAAATTTTGAGATAGCGGAATCTATTATATTATTGACTCACGAGAGTATTATCTTTCTGGAATCTTGTTGTATTCAATTATATTATTGATTATTTGTTTCTAGATTTAAGATTTTTGAGATGGAAGAATCTGTTTTTCCTTGAATCTCTTAGGTATATCACAAAAATTTCGCATTATCGGCATAAATCTCGATGCATTATGAATGATAACTTGCAGAGTCAAATTGAAGATCGTCTAAGCTTCAATTTCAACAAATTTATGGTTAAATTAGACAACTGAACACTACAAATCTAATGAAACCTAAAGCGATTCAAACTGAGTTCCAATAAGCCCAAATAAAGCACTTGAAGTGTAATTGGAAGTTCTTAGAGCACTGATGGGAATGTCTAACGATCTCTGAATCTGACATTCTTATAGTCCGGTTGAGAAGTTCTGCGAGAGAAATTCAATGAATTAAATTTGATTTAATTTTAAAGGCACTTAAATGTTAAAAGAATGGTTTATGATCGATGAAATTAAGATAGATCATAAGATGGAGTGATTTGAGGTTTTGGCCAAATTTATAAACTAGAAATATGCACTCAATGTTCACATGTGAGGGAGAGCACAAGCAAAGAATTAAGTCTTATACTCATGATGAGAGCTTGAAGCTAAAGACCACCAGCAATCATTATTGAGCATCACTAACTGTTGTTGTTGCCTAACTACTATCACCAAGTTATTGTTATTATCAGCCAACCATCATGATTTTCATTGAACCATCTTCGCTAGACTGCCACTACCTCTTAACCATCATCACCCCCTGCCGCTAGTCCATCATTGTCTAACCACCATTGTAGCTTCTAAACTTTCAAAAAAAAAAAAAAATGCATGAANNAAAAAAAAAAAAAAAAAAATCGTAAGTTTGTCTCAACTAAAGGATTCAAAACTCTCTTAGAAACCTATCTTGAATTTCAATAATCTTCTACTTTTTAAATTCCATCACTTTGCTTGAGAGAGTTTTTTTTAATTGTTTTACTTTATAATACTCTTATCTTAAGGAAAGTCGGTTTCAAATTTTGAGAGCAACACCTAATCTGATGGTGGACGAGCAACCATTGTGAGAGTAAGAAAGGTCTTAATATTTAAACGTTCCACTTGCACCTCCAAATTCTATTTTCTGTTAATAACCACAAAGACTTTGAGACAATTCGGGCCTCCTTATCAATCATGGTGTGGTGTCAATTTTAACCAAAATTCTTGCTGTAAAAGATCTTGAAAAACAAGCAATTATTACTTGCATAGAGGAAGATAAGAATCTTGTGAGGGAAGAATTTCATTTGAAGGGAGAGTATTTGACTATTTGTTAGGGTTGGAGGAGGGCATGGCTGATACCCTAAGCATTAGAAGCTATCAGGCACTGCAAGATAGTAGTTGCCATTGATACAAGAGACGGTGGCTAAATTGGATGAATCATCTTGAACTAGAAACATCCAGAAAGGGATAATCTTTATCTGTTTTGCCAAAGTTTCAGAAGTTGAATTTGGCACTTTTCTTATGATTGGAGTCCTAACGAATTCTTAAATTTTGTCACTTCTGATGCATGTTCCAGGTCTAACACAATTTAAATTTGGATTAATTTATTTAATTTTTGCATAAATTTAGGATTTATCGTTGACTTAACATCAAATTTTTTTTTTTTTCAATTTATTATTTACGCAACATAGTCCGGTGTAATGATTATCATTTTAAAGTAAATTCCAAAATAGTCCCCTGACTATTCATTTGTGCTCAATCAAGTCCCAAAATATCACATTTCTCTAATTTAGTCACTCAATTATACAAAATTTATCCCAATTTACTTTATGAGGGACCATTTTTGATCAATTTTGTATAGTCTAAGAACTAAATTGGAGAAGTATAGTACTCTAAGGCTAAAGTTGGTCACAGATAAATAAATAGTCAGAGACTATTGTAAAGTTTAACCCAAAGTATGTTGATTGTAGAAATATGTTTATTAGGTGAAATACATATTTTTTCCTTAGTATCTTAATTCGCTTGGGATAAAGGATTCATGTAGCTGACCCCACTTAGTGGGATAAAGGCTTGTTATTATTGTTGCCTTACTGCGCTTGGGTGAGTGGCTACTAGTGTCTTGGACATTGAGCATCCATATTGCCTTGAGGGTTGTGCCTGATGCTTTTGGCAACATTAATTCTTTTTATGCTATATATGTTACAACCTGAAGTAGTTTAATAGCTTATTTGAACATGTCCATCAAATACCTTATTTAAAATAGGGAAATTACGTGAGTACCACACAATTCTTATGAATTTACATATCTAACATCGAAAGTTTTATATTTAAATCTATAACACCTTGTTGTTATAAACCTATGCATAAAAAGTTGCACTAGACTTTTAAAATTTAGTAAAGTGATATTATTGATGTGATGGTTAAAGAATTGAGTGCTATGAATGTAAATATTAAAGTTTAGGTGTTAGATATGTGAATACATAGGAATTGTGTAGTATGTATGTAAACGCCCTTTTAAAATAAT
>JXCR01082810.1:2992-18023 GCA_002079205.1 Phalaenopsis hybrid cultivar
CAGTGTTACTTGAGGACAAATACGTTTAAGTTTGGGGGATTTTGATGTGCACAAAAAACACACTTAATTTCATTTTTATTTTATACATTTTTATGGATGAAATTTTACTTTAAAGAAAGATTTTTTTTTTCTTGTAGGTACAACAAGTGGTAGAAGTGGAACAAAGTGGAGAAGAAATGGAGAGAAGTGGAGCTGATATGGAGCATTTGGAACTCGAGTGATTGGTGCCTAGGTGTCAGCCATTTGGTGATAAAGTGTTCTTACCCTGCGCCTTGGCGCCATCTACTTGGGCATCTAGGTGTCAATGCTTAGCTGACCAGCAGATAAGATGGTGCCTAGGCATCAGTCCACTGGCGCCAAGGCGCCAGTAAGTACTGGGCAATTTTCTATAGTTTTTCTTCCATGACTTAGGGAGTTATGGAGACATTATAAGAGGTTACTTGGATTATGTGGAGTACTTTTGAACACTTGGGAAGTCTATGAAAAGACTAGAGTCAAAGTTTTGTAGTAGGGGAAGATAGTTTGCATTTTATTGAGAGTTTGGTGCGAATTAGAGGGAAAATTGTAGAGGATATTCAACAAAGTAGCAAGGATTGAGAGTTCATTCGAGGAGGAATTTCGAGCACTTTGTGAAGGGAAAAAGCTAAGTATTGTCTACTCTTTTGTATTGTAATTTTCTACAAACACAATTCAAGTGGATTTGCCTTATTTTAAAGAGGTTTTGTGGTAAATTTTCCATGCTTTATGAGTAGTTGTTTTTTTACCTTTCCTCTTGTGATGAATAAGGAGGTTGTGTAGGGATATTAAAATGCTTTGAAAATTGATTTTTACTCTTTAATTTGATGATTTTCCTTTTGCATTTCATTTACTTATCATTCTGGCCAACTGATATGTTAAAATTTATTGTGAACTCATAATGACTTGGGAGAGCTACGATATGAACAACTAGGAAGATCACATCAAATTATGAAGCAAAAGAAAACTATTAGGCGATGCAAATGGATAGAGAAATCATCTTTGATGAGTTCAATTTAGGGTTTAAGAAATTAAAACCAATTTAACCAAACTTCTTTATGCACTCGGAAGAGGGTAAAGAAGAAAATTGCTCCTATTGGTCACTAGCCACAATTACAATTTAATTTATTCATTTTCTTACAGACTACTTATATCATTGCAAGGAAGGGTAGCTTCTATATCTTGAATTTTTGCAAATTCAAATATATTTAGTAGGATTTCTGTAGGAGTAAACCTTCAATAGTAGTTTGCTAGAATTTTGTAAGACTAGTTAGAACAACCTAAATCCAACTTTATTTCAAAGCTAAGACCAATTTTATTAGGCTAAAACTTCTCTTATGTTAATTAAGGCACTCCCTATGGGATCCATTTTTCGAACTAAAATATTCGATATTACTTGAACGATATGTAGACTTATGTAAAAACCTCTACACTTAGAATTAGGGTGTACCAAAGTGTTAGGCACCGTAGCAGTCTCAGTCACCATCAAAATCCAACCCTACAATTTCAAGATCTCAAATCTTCAAACTTCTAAATTTAAACCTCAAACCCAAAATTAAAAAACCTTAACCAAGATTCATCAAGCTTAATAAATTTTAATAAACTTTAAATGAACTACATCAACTTTAATAAATTTTAAAATATTCTTAAACAAACTCTAATTAACTTTAACAAAGTTTTAACAAATCTTAACCAAATGTTAACAACTTTTAACCTTTTTTAATAAACCTTAATCAAACTTCATCAACTTTAACAATTTTTAATCAACCTTAACCAAGCTCTAATTAACTTTAATATTTAACTAACCTTAAAAAACCTTAATGATCTTTGACAAACTTTAACAAATAACAACCAACTTTAACAAAATTCAAAAAACCTTAACCAACTTTAATAAACGTTGATAAACTGTAAACATGCCCAATAACCTTTAAAACACATATCAAACAATTAGAAGATAAGCTTTAAGCACCTCAAATCAACCTTAAATAACATCTAAAAGAATTGAAACAACCTTAAAAAGAACAAATAATTTTAAGAAATAATAAGAATAAATTTCAAATAACCTAAATACACTTTGAACAAGTAAAACAAACAAACATAAAATAAACAAACTTAAGAACTCTCAAACCAAGAAAAGTATCTTCAAATAAACTTCAAAAACTTTAAATGCACTTCAAACAAGCAATGTACATTTCTTAAAAACAAACTCAAATTAATTTAAATCAAACCTTCAAATAAAATTAAAACTAACTCAAGTCTTTAACTTAAGTGAATCGATGCAAATCAAATTTTACCAATCTTGTCATTCCACTCAAATCTTTTCTAAAATCCAGAGTTTATCAATCTGAGCCCTAAACACTAATCTCACAGACATTTNAAAATTTTACCAATCTTGTCATTCCACTCAAATCTTTTCTAAAATCTAGAGTTTATCAATCTGAGCCCTAAACACTAATCTCACAGACATTTGGGTACAATGTATGCCATACATTAATTAAGAATATTCTAGGGAGCCACAAGTCCTAAGATGTAATTAACTATAAGATCTTCTCATTATGAGGATATCAGCTTTGGAATCAAATAAATCCTACATTAGACCCATTAAGTGGAAGAAAACTCTTGGTTCTATATACCAATAAATTTTGAAGATTTTGGTTCTTTGAGTGATTAGATCCATTTTAAGGCAACATTTTTATCNATCTGGAATCAAATAAATCCTACATTAGACCCATTAGGTAGAAGAAAACTCTTGGTTCTATATACCAATAAATTTTGAAGATTTTGGTTGTTTGAGTGATTAGATCCATTTTAAGGCAACATTTTTATCCTTTGTGGTAGTTTGTTATTCTTCGAATAATGTATCTGATCATTTGGAATAATTCTGTGATGTTTCAATTAAGCTTGAATTTGATCATGTTTTTGATGTACACTTCTAATTTGGGCTAGGTTTGGATGAACTTGGCTACTCATATATGAATATAAAACATTGATTACTCATATATGAAAATAATGATCCATATAAAATAAAGTTTAATTTATATTAAACAATCAAATTTGCTCTCATCGACTGTAACANTAAAATAATGATCCATATAAAATAAAGTTTAATTTATATTAAACAATCAAATTTGCTCTCATCGACTGTAACATATATTTTAGTTCAAATGAATATTTAAGTTAAGTAGAATTTTAAAATTGATAAATTTATTAAAATATAAGGTATATACAATAAATTAAATATTTCACACATTTGAAATTAAATTAATTAATTTGAAAATATTTATCAAAATCTACATTATAGAATTGTAATAAAATTTACTTTATTTATAAAAAATAGAGGTTTTGACAATAGGATGAAATGAAGAAAAAAGATTCATGCAGTCGACCCCACTTGCTGGTATAAAGACAAATAAATATTACAAAAATATACAATATATATTTTTTATATAAATCAAAAGCTATAATTAAAAATTTTTTGACTCAGATTATTTCAAAAAAATTATATTTCAAATCGTTATCACTGGTAAACTTTTTTTCTCTTATATTTATCAATATATTGTTTTTCATTCTGTTTATGAATGGTGAAAGAGTTAATTTAAATCAAATAAATAGATAGTATTAAGTATTAAATTGTAAAAAAGATATGAATTAAAAATCGATAAAGTAAACTCTTAAATTGTTCGAAATGATGACCTCTCAATGATTCTGGAAGCCTCACAGGTCCAACTTCTTGTTTTTTCGAATTTAATAAACATTTCCAATCACATTTCAAACCCGGCGCAATTTTTTATATTGATGCTTCACCGACGGGCAATGTAAACTGCGATGAGACAAATTCAACTTGGAAATTCCGTTGGAATCAAGTCGATACTTTCCTTGAAGGGAATAAAGTCAAGAGGCTACCCGCCATCTAAACCCACCTCCGTTTGTTTTTGGCCTTGGAGGGGATCGGACAATTGTAAGAACAAACGTACATAAATTGGAGGAATCAGTTCTTGAGTACACCACTTGGAAATCTCAGATTGATAGCTAAAACCATTGTCGTTTATCTCCCGTTTTGATTATAAGCTTCAGGCTATCCTCATATCGGTCCTCTCGGGATTGATCAGAGTAGCTGACGATGCCGGCACCTTCGTCGACGATGAGGCAGCGAATGGTGAGGGTTCGAAGGCCGGATAATTTCGGGTCGCTGGAGGAAGAGATGGCGGATCGAAGCTCGAGGGATTTGGAGGAGGAGAGATCGGTGAGGGAGTTTCGGCGGGCACTGATGGAAAGAGATCTGCTGCCACCGCAGTATGATGATTACTACACTATGAGGAGGTGACATATTTACTCCCGCTGCTATTTATATTACGGTTAGAGCATTTAGAGGATATTCACTGATGTTTTTTTTTGAATCTAGGGGCTTAGCCTTTGAAATCGCAATATTGTTGAATTTGCCATGTTGTTGTTGTTGTAATTTTTGCGATTTATTCTCTCGTTCTCCTGAATACTTTGCTCTATTCATAACATCTTCTCTTGACTTGCGTATTTTGTTGCGTGTTGCCCGTTTCCTCGAGTGAATGGTATATAAAATTATTGTAAAAGCCACTAGCCTGACATGCTTTTTTGTGTTTATCCAATTATTTGCACATATGCGGTTTGGATTGGATTCCGGTTCCTTAATGTTTATGAAAAACCATAAAGTTCAGCCTTATCTTGCCAGGGGCTCAATGCTGTCGCCTAGCTTTTTCTTACTTGTTGAAAGTTTGCTTTCCAAAATCGAACTCTTTTAATGGACTTGTATTTTTTTTACAGGTTTTTGAAAGCTAGAGGTTTTAATTTAGAAAAAACAATCCATATGTGGACAGAAATGCTCCAGTGGAGGGCAGACTTTGGTGCAGATTCTATCTTGAGTGTAATATTTGATAACTCCCTTATCAAGTTTCCTTTTATTCTGTATAGCTTTTCATTCCTCTTATACACTCTTTATAATTCTTATGGTTTGTTGTAAATGCATGACTAATAACTGAATACTAAAATAAAAAAAACTTGGTTTTTAAGATTGTCAGTAGAAATAAAGCAATATATTCAATATGTTGCTAGTTTAGGTTTATTTGTTAACTGGTATTATTAATCCCTAACTGCACATACAAAAAGTTAGCTTCCCAGACAATTATGAAACCAACGACCCTGATCTAGTGCGGGTGGGCAACCGGATGACGTCTTTGAGCGACCCATGGGTCATCGCAAGAGACGCTAAAGGGTGATTGCTAGGCATTAAGGAGCCAATGAAGGATGGTGGGTCACTGGCACTTAAGTGCGACTGATCTATAACCGAGCGAACCACAAATCCGAGAGATTACTACGTATGCATGGATGGTTGATGTAGGCTGTAATTACCAAACTAGCTAATAGATCAAAAGGTCAAAAGAATTAGTCGGCCATGGGGTGGCACCTGATATCAACACAGTTAGGACTAAGAATCATGATCGGGCAACTCAAAGTGGGGGTGGATGGCTCAAGTTTCTAGAATCACACTCGAGACAGAGGTAGAAAGGGACCCATTGCTTCGCAAAGACATTGTTTCTCAAGTGTTACTACTACAAGAGAGCGTTTGAGTTGAAATTGTATAGTGTCCCACCCAAGACCTCTCGGTAGGATTTTTCATTTAAATGATATGAAGTGTCCTTTCGGGAGGGTCAACTCCTATACATAGGAAGCATTGTACAAAAAAAGAGAAGATTCTCTAATTCTTATTCCTCAATTAATTAATCTTTGTCTGTCAACTCTCTGATATTCATTTTGCTTTTTCTAAAAAGTGGCCTTTATTTTCTACTCTTTAGCATGTATATTATATTTTGGGCACGATTCAAGAATAAATCTGTGTTCAACATCCTGAAAGATATGGTGAGCGTGGGATCATGACCCAAATGAGAAGATGAACAACATAAGAGGAAAAATTTAGTCGTGATAGTGCAAACAACATTGAGTGCACCAGAGATTTCTAGATTTTTTGTGACCAAACAGATCCAAGAACTTAAGGATTTGATGAGGGAGATGATCAATGAGACGCTTTAGCAAGGAGCGATTTTGATACCCTAGCCGGCTGTTCCCACACATTGGATATTTGGCCTAAATGAAGAAAGATCATCTGCTCTGATTCCAAGTGTGAGCAATGAGACTTATCATCCAGACAGTGCCGGATCTGCACCTCAAGACTGAGACAGATAAAGGTGCATGAACGCACGTTGACCGACCCCTAATATTGATTTCTCTTGACAAATCTTAATTGCTAAACTTTCTGAACGATTCATGATCCCAACTCTAAAATCGTACTGAGGGAAGACTGATCCAACCAGCCATGTTGCCTCCTTTGAGTTGATGGTTTGCTTATTAAGGGTGAACGAAGCAATAAAGTGTGGACTCTTTTTATGACTCTAAAGGAGTTTGCGCTTGTGAGGTTCAATAGCCAACCACCTAGAGTAAACACTTCATTCACATAGTTCAAAAAGATGTTCATGACACAATTTGCTAGTGCACAAAAGTCTCAAAATATTCTCAGACATTGTTAAAGTTGTGGCAGGAGCAAGGAGAATCGTTTCACTCGTTTATAGCCCAATTTCAGAGGAAAATATTGGAAGTACGAGATTTGGAGCCTACTGTGCACATGCGACTCTCGCCCAACTGCCGAGAGACGGTCGTTTTCGATACGCTTTAGGACTACAATGACAGAAGACACTGTAGAGGCCACTAAAATTTGTCAACCATTGGCCACCACTACTATCAACATGTCCTTAGAACGAAGATGATCATCCCTAATCTTATCGGGAGACATACACCCTGGAAAGGCATCACGACAAAACCAGAGGAAGACACAGTATTGAAAATGGTGAGCGGAATACTAACTAGAAAGATCACCGCCACCGACTCATACTTCCCTTATTCGACTCCGATAAGACTTTGGATGGCGAAAGTTGAGGAGGTTATCCAGAATAAGGACAACTATCAAAAACTTGCCCTTTTGAAGGCCCAGGGATACGCCCGTGATCCAAACAAATATTTTGCCTACCATTGTGACTACGGGCACTACATAAAGAAATTTCTACACCTTCTGGCCCTAATTTATGAGTTGATTCGAGCGTGAAAGTTGAAGGAGTTCATTGCAATCGGTGTTGCCGACCAACAACCAAGAAAGGCTCCGACGATAGATNGCATCACGACAAAACCAGAGGAAGACACAGTATTGAAAATGGTGAGCGGAATACTAACTAGAAAGATCACCGCCACCGACTCATACTTCCCTTATTCGACTCCGATAAGACTTTGGATGNCATCACGACAAAACCAGAGGAAGACACAGTATCGAAAATGGTGAGTGGAATACTAACTAGAAAGATCACCGCCACCGACTCATACTTCCCTTATTCGACTCCGATAAGACTTTGGATGGCGAAAGTTGAGGAGGTTATCCAGAATAAGGACAACTATCAAAAACTTGCCCTTTTGAAGGCCCAGGGATACGCCCGTGATCCAAACAAATATTTTGCCTACCATTGTGACTACGGGCACTACACAAAGAAATTTCTACACCTTCTGGCCCTAATTTATGAGTTGATTCGGCGTGAAAGTTGAAGGAGTTCATTGCAATCGGTGTTGCCGACCAACAACCAAGAAAGGCTCCGACGATAGATGGGCAAGGTGGGTTGGTCCTGGCTCTTGCCATCCCCATCGTAGGAGTCGTTCCACCCATCCTGAGAGGAGATGAGGTTGAGGCCTCCCGACGAAAAATTCTAAAAAGACTGGTTGGACAAGACATATGTGGCTACCTTATCCTTATGACCAGTCGCACAACATTCACCTAACACGTTTACCGATGAAGACTTGCCTACTAAGGACAACCTCTATAACTATATGATGCCATTATGGCCTTCATTTGAAACATTCTAATAGGGAGCATTCTTGTTCACACCGGCAACCAGTAAACATCTTATTTAAATCAGTATTTGATAAAATGAGTTTTGGAATCGCTTGTCTCACTACTNCTTTACCGATGAAGACTTGCCTACTAAGGACAACCTCTATAATTATATGATGCCATTATGGCCTTCATTGGAAACATTCTAATAGGGAGCATTCTTGTTCACATCGGCAACCAGTAAACATCTTATTTAAATCAGTATTTGATAAAATGAGTTTTGGAATCGCTTGTCTCACTACTACGCTCAGACCCTTATACGGTTTCTTTGTGAAAATATACATTTGTATTAATTAATCAAAAAATTACAACAACTTTACAAGTATGCATCTGTGATGTACAAAAGAGAGAGATACTATCTACAAGTATGGTAGAGAGTTCCTTATCATCATCTAACATCAAAATAAAAGAACCACCAAAAATATGCTTAGCACAAAAAAGAAAAGCAGCCCTATTACTATTTTTAGCAATGTCACAAAAACTGTCTTGCTTGAAGGAGGTAAGAAAACAAAATTCATGAGAATGTTGTGGCTCGCTTTGCCAAAGTTTCTTCCTTGAAGTCGATGGCTAAAACCTGATGACATTAGCGTTGCTTCTTGAATAATGAGGCCCTTACATTCAAACATCCAAGGTAGACAAGCATGCTGGGNAATGACATTAGCGTTGCTTCTTGAATAATGAGGCCCTTACATTCAAACATCCAAGGTAGACAAGCATGCTAGGAGATCATATGGCTTGTAACTTAACTTGGGCGCTATCCGAATGTTGCAATTGTTGTTCGGTTGCTATGATAACTAAGCCTTGCTTGTCCCGAAAAATGGCTCCCATGGCTACGATCCTAGAAGGTATGAGGGTTCTGTCAACGTTCGCCGACAAGATGCCAAAAGAATGGACCGAATTGGCAATTCGACTAGCATCCCACTGCTCCTAGAAATGATGCAGGCGAGTCTTTGTGAGTGNGGAGGGTTCTGTCAACGTTCGCCGACAAGATGCCAAAAAAATGGACCGAATTGGCAATTCGACTAGCATCCCACTGCTCCTAGAAATGATGCAGGCGAGTCTTTGTGAGTGCGTCGAGAGTCGTGGATGCGATAATGGTAGGTGTGCCTTGAGGTCTATTGTGCACTTTGGCATCGCGGGCCTGCCAACCGTGATGCACAATGTAACAAAAACAACGCGGCAGAGCTATGTTAGCCTTCGACACCTTGCACAGCTTCTTGAATGCCTTCTCCATATTGCTGAAACTGGGTATGGTAATAACCTAGGACTCCATAATGAATTTAATCATGAAAAACAGGAAACAATGAAAAAAAGATTGGTTTTTGTATTCAGCTTACGAGCATCCTCATGNACAGAGCTATGTTAGCCTTCGACACCTTGCACAGCTTCTTGAATGCCTTCTCCATGTTGCTGAAACTGGGTATGGTAATAACCTAGGACTCCATAATGGATTTAATCATGAAAAACAGGAAACAATGAAAAAAAGATTGGTTTTTGTATTCAGCTTACGAGCATCCTCATGGTCAGTTGGTATACTCGGTTAAGCCCCTTCTAGCGAGCAACATACAAGTGGGAATGGCATCATGGAGAAGTCCCCATGAAAAGAAACGCTCCTGCAGATGAAGTTGGATCTTCTTAAGGCAAGCAAAATCATTGCCCGTAAGTTCAAAAAAGGCTTTATAAGCTAAAGAAACAACCGTTTTCCCGGAATGCGTTTTGGTGAGTTCAATGGAGACCTCTTCCATCTTAGAATGTATACAGTTTCTCCAGGAAGAAGAAAGAAAGCCTCTAGTTCCTTGCACTTCCTATTACCTAAGGAGGGGTGACAAACAATTCAATGCCATGACTGATTTCATCGTTGTTGAGTTAACTATGACATACATTGCTATCATTAGTTGGCCTTTACGGATAAACTTGAAGGCAATATTCTCAACGTATCACGTCATGATACAGTCATGGTATGGGGAGACTTAGAGAAGTCACACACTTGTTACCTGCTGGTCGTTAGTAGCATACTTCGAGAATTGTTGGAGTTGGATACACAGCCAGGGAGTGGCTTAGAAATCTCTGCTAACCCCAATTATAATTTTAAGTCCTTTTGACTTAGTGTAGCTTTTGATGCCGGTTATAAAGAGGATTTCGCCTGGACCCTGGGGGAGTACTGTGACGTCTTTGCCTGATCAGTCGAAGAAATGCCATGAGTTTTCATGGATTTGGCTTGCCATTGCCTCAACATCAACCCTTCAATCTGACCTATAAAGCAAAAAATGAGATCAAAGGCTCTATCCCTAGCCAAGCTGATCAACGAAGAAGTTCAGAAGCTGCCGAAAGAAGGATGCATTAAAGAGTTGTACTACCTAGATTGGGTAGAGGATGTCGTGACTTGCAAGAGAATGAGAAAATGACAAATGTGTGCCGATTTCACCAAACTGAATGTAACCTGCTCGAAAGATAACTACCCTCTTTATTGAATTAATGCACTTGTGGACTCTACGGTCGCGCACTCCTTCATGAGTTTCCTTGATGTTTTCTTAGGTTACCATCAGATAAATATGCATTTGGATGACACTGAAAAGATTGTGTTCATCACAGGGGATGTGTGTTTTGCTATAATGTAATGTCATTCGAGCTTAAAATTGCTGGTGTGACTTACCAGTGGATGATGGATATAATTTTCTAGAGCAAAAAAAAATATTAAAATCCACTTTGATGATGTGTCAATAAAAAGTAAATCGCCGGAACAATATATAAAATTCCTCAAAGAAATTTTTGAAAAACCCAAAAAATATAACATGAAATTGACTCTCCTCAAGTGTACTTTTGAGAGACCAGAACATTCTTAGGTTGCTTACTCCAAAAAATCAAAGTCAACCCAGAGAAGTTTTAGGCACGACATAAACATGTCATCACCCCATAATGTGAAGGCGCTGCAGAGGCTGACAGGTCGTATCATAGAATTAAGCCAATTTGTCTCTAAATCAGGAGATAAATTTGCATTGTGAACAAGCTTATAAGCGATTGAAAGAATCTTTAAGTTTGCTTCTTTTAATCCTAGGCCCAAAACTAGATGACAAGCTCATAGTATATCTCAGTGTAGGATGATAAGCTCTGTCCTAGTATGAGAACAACGGAAGAAACAATTCTCAGTTTATTATATTAGCCACATTCTGAGAAGGGTATAACGCAAGTATACATCTATAGAAAAACTAACAGTTACTTTGGATTTTTCAGTGTGAAAGTTGTGACTGTATTTTCAGATGCATAAGGTGCAGTTAATTACTGATCATCCACTCAAATCAGTGCTAACAATACTAGAGCATTCTGGTCAACTCGTCAAGTGACCCGTAGAACTCAGTGATCTTGATATATCTTATTTACCCCAGTTGACAAAATAGACCTAGGCAGTGGTGGATTTCCTTTTAGATTTCTCAGAAACAGGCGGCGAAGTTGACATACTCGCATTAGAACTATCGCGGACTTTTTACATCGACAGTGCATCAAACCAACAAGGGGCGAGCCTAGGATTCACACTCGCGAGCCTATTCGAGTAGCATATCTACAAAGTAGAATATGAGATGACTAACAACAAAGCCGAGTATGAAGCTCTCATCACTAGGCTGCATCTCACATACGGGATATGAGCAAGACATCTTACCGAAAGATTCAACTCACAAGTAGTGTACAACCAAGTGAATGAACAGATTGAAGTGAGAAGAAACGATGACAAGGTATCTCGCTAAAGCTTAGGTAAAAAATAGGAAAATTTAAATACTTCATGATTGAATAAGTCATTCGAGAAGGCAACCATGTCGGTAACCTATTATCTAAGCACAGTAGTCCACCTAGACCATCACCTCAGAAGCTCGCGTGACCAACAATAGATGAAGCAGAGGTTTTGGAAGCAATGAGCAAAAAATAGAAAGATGGGTGGATCCATAAATCCACTTTCTCAAAATTGGGGAACTCTTTCCGACCATTAAAGATTGCAGTTGTTTTAAAGTCAAGGCAGTGCGCTATCTCCTCATGGAAGGAGAGCACTTGGGCCGGTCGAGGAGCTCTTTGTTTCTATGGTTCATGCGAGAGGATGAAGTAGCTGATGTCCTCAAAAAAATATACTCGGGTGAATGTGACAGTCATTCTGGCAGATGACATTTATCCATCAACACCCTCACTCTGGAGTGGCCCCGACTGAAGGATTGCTAGGAGCATTGGTATAATGCAAACTTTGTTGCAATCCCTTGTATTATGGCTTAGTTTATTTGGATGGTCTAGAACAAATTGAAATATGAGGAGGCTGACTTTGAGTCTCGTTGCTCCGCACCGAATATCTGGTAAGAGAAACACGCGACTGCTATTTCATGTTCTTCTCCTTTAGTTTCGCCTTTGGTTCGCTCGTCTGATTCGTTTTCTTGCTTCCAGTGAGACACTCTTCTCCTTAAAATGAAAACGTTGCAACAGTTAATTCCTTCAAATTGAAACTAACCCATTAAATTTCCTTTTATTTTACTTTATTTTTCCGATTATTACATTTGGTTCATTAAAAGTTGCTATATTATAGTATTAGCAAATTTCTACTCGTTTTTGACATTTAAGTTCTCTTGTGATAAAATCTAGATACACCTTAAATTTGCTAGAATGTAGATGTTAGATTATTTTGAACCAAATGAATGAGAGATTATAATAACACTAATTTTTCTATATAATATAATATTGTTTTAGTAAGATAGCACTGAACTGAACAGCTGAGTTGCTGGATGGCAATGCTGTCTGAAACATTGAGAATTATTCATTTAAATTTTGCTATTCCTAGAACATTTAACCAAACAAACTCATAGTTCCATTATAGTTTTTGTTACAATTAGATTTCATTATATTTATTTTTTGCTTTTATACTCATTGGACATTTACTATTAGTTTCGGAGAGCTTATCATTGAATCATGAAGTATGACTATTGAATAGCGTAATAATTTAAACTTTTAGTGCTTATAGAATTCTTCCTTTNTATTGAATCATGAAGTATGACTATTGAATAGCGTAATAATTTAAACTTTTAGTGCTTATAGAATTCTTCCTTTAAGACTTGTACCTTTTCATGGACTTTGTAGGAGCGAAATGGTTGAACGAAAAGTTAAATTTGTACCAAGAACTGTATAAGTGATTTCGTTTTAGTTGGGTATTTTTTTCTGTTTTATTGCTTGCATTAAGAATTAATTATTTAATGTAAATTTAGGACTTTGTGTTTACTGAATTAGAAGAGGTTCGCTCTTACTATCCGCATGGTTTTCATGGAGTGGACAAAGAGGGCAGGCCAGTATACATTGAAAAACTTGGAAAAGTCGATCTTAGTAAACTTTTGACGGTCACTACGGTAGAAAGGTTATTAAAATATCATGTCCAGAGTTTAGAGAAGATCTACCGGGACAAATGGCCAGCATGTTCAATTGCAGCAAGAAAACAAATTGATACTATGACAACAATTTTAGATGTTGAAGGTTTGGTATGTTGTGCTTTAATTAATTTTGTTATTTTGATATGATTCTTCATATAACTTCCATCCATGCTTATATTTTATCATTGAGTAGATAAATTGAAATGCAGAGCTGGATGAATGTTGGGAAATTGATTAACTTAGCTCAGGATATTGTCATACGGATCAATAAAATCGATAGCAATAACTATCCTGAGGTAACAAGTTCTCTTTATGCCTAAGAAGATCCTTGTCTAAACTGCTTCACTTCCATGTTGATGTTTGTGCTTTTGTGCAGATATTGAATAAGTTGTTCGTTGTTAATGCTGGCCACGGTTTTAGATTGCTATGGAATGCCTTAAAAGGTTTCATTGATCCAAGGACAGCAGCAAAAATCGAGGTGGGAATAATCTCTGCAATCTTTGCACCATTTCAAAATAATTATAGGTACATGGTAATGTTAACTTGTTAAATTTATCTTTTGCAGGTTTTAGGAAATGCATACCAACAAAGACTGTGCGAATTGATTGACATTAGGTTTTCTTTTTGTTCATCATACGAACTTCAATTTATTTTCATTTGGCGTACGAAGTTTCCTTTTGCCCCTAATTGTGGGTTCTTTCATACACTATATGTCACTATAGCCAACTTCCTAATTTTCTTGGTGGTTCGTGCACTTGTGAAATTGGAGGATGTCTGAGATCAGATAAAGGACCATGGAATGATCCAGAAATATTGAAAGTATTGCCATCTTATCTTTGTTTTTGATTCATTTTTATCAGGTGTTTATGTAGCTATGAATAATTTTTTTAATGCATTTTTTTTGTCTTCCTGTTATTAATTCTCCAGTTGATTCAAGTTAAGCAAGTGAAGTCATGGAATCGAAGTATTCAATCTGATGAAGAGGAGACAGATCTGGGAGTCAAATCATCCGACAAGGTGCATTCTGAAGTCTGTGAACGTCAGAATTAGTTGTATGCTATTAGAGCTACTATTACTTAATATATTCCTTTTACGATTTCTGTAGTATGATGAGTTTGATGATCATTCACAGCTTCTCGTTGAAGATGCACATTCTCCTACTAGAGCAAGGTCTTGCTCAATCTCAGAGTTGGTTCTAGTTGATGAAGAGGTAAATTTTCTTTGGTGACCTTACCTCATTGGACAAACATTTTTGTTTATTTTTTTTGAATGTAGGTGAATCGAAACTTGATGATATAGGACAGTCAAGTGTCCTGGATTAAGTGATGAAACATAGGATGTAATGAAAAAAAAAAGTATATAAAGATTCAAATTCATAGTTCCCCAACTTCTATTTTGATCGATATCTCTTTTTAGATGCAAAATAAGTAAGTGGCCGCATTTTTCCGTATGAGTAGACGTGGTAATATTTGCAGTCTTGGAATGATTGAAACTTACGTCATGAACATGAAATTTGATTACAAATGAGACTTTACAAACTCTCACATGCATTAACATTCATCCACTAAACAAATTAAATAAGAACAAAATATATAAATCACTTATAAAATATTCTAATTTCAAGCTGATATATGGAAACTAGTCTCTCAAAAAATATCATTAAGACTTG
>JXCR01082811.1:4051-22328 GCA_002079205.1 Phalaenopsis hybrid cultivar
ATATATATATATATATATATATATATATATATATATATATATATATATTGTTGAGAAATTAGGGCGAAGAAAAGTAGGAATCGACACAAATTCAGAAGAACACAGAACGAGATTCGACAAAGATGCATACGTCTTCGGAAGCGGAGCGGCGACTTTCTTTTAAATATTCAGAAAAGAGTACAAAATACAATATTCAGAATTTTCGAGGTTCACCTAGGATTATAAATATGACATATATATAACCCTATAGTACAATGTGTAATTACTTAAATTACCCCTGTAGCAAACTGCGAGGTGTTGCCCCCGCACCCCCAACCCACATAATGAAACTCCACCGATTGGACAGGTCCTTCCGCTCCACTCCACTCGTTGGTTCCGCCCCGCTCCAGCATCTGTCCCATTTATGGTATATGAGTCATACCTAACACACACACACACACACGCACACACACAAATATATATATACACACACAAATATATATATATATATATATATATGTGGTTCTATTCAATAACTACAATATATTAGAAGCAATCCAATAATAATATATTATATTTAGTCCAATAGTTAAAACACAATCGGCATGACCATAATGTTCAGTTAAACATGTTTACTATGAAGTGCCATGCAAAATTATATGAATACAAAGAAAGACATTAGTAAAATAAATCAAAATTTCTTGAAAGGATTTATGGATCTGTATTATTTTGACATAAGTTTACATGCAGATGATTCCATAACCAAGCATCGCTTCTTGAACCTTTAGTTAAGTCTAGTAGATGATGACTTGTATCACATAAACTCCTAGACTTTTAATATAGATTACATATAGAGCACTGATGATACTGTATATGTAAGTAACACTTAAGACATTATTAAAATTTGAAATGACGTGCTGAAAGGTTTGAAGGTCACATCTATGTAGGTCCTCCTACACTTGAGACAAGTTTTTAACGAGAAGATTATTCATATAATTAAATAGCTCTAACATCTTAGGTAATTCATGAAAGTACTTGCAAAATGAACTTATTCTTTTCTACAAGTCTATGCTAGAGTGTAAGTTAGGTTAAAGTCATTTAATATCATAGTTTGTGCAACCACTAAGAACTTACATACCATCTAATATGGATTATTCTATCTGATTAGAAAATATGAGTTTTAAATCCGTTTAAGACTTTAGGAACATTTTCTTCTCTTCAACGATATACATTGATAATTATTCAAGCAATTTAAAGGAGTTCTTCTACTTTAACTTATTGTGTCTAGAGATAACCATTCTATAATATTGATTAAATAATTTATCTAAAGTATTGATGTTAGATTCATATGGTTGTAAGTTGTGCCGTAGTTCCTCTCTTATTAGGTAAAAATAAAATCAAAATATTATAAAAAAATCAAAGTTATTCAAATATTAAATAACTCGTGTCATCAATAAATTTATAGATTTTTTGCCATATTATATAACTACATTTTGAGTGCATTCAATTTTTAAAATCATGTTGTATTTCAATTCACACTGCCATCTTTGTGTATTTCAAGTTAACCAACAAAAATTTTAAAGAATTAATTACTCTTTATCAATTATTCAAAAAAATTTAATGGCAAATCCCTCCACTAAATTATGCCCTTTTTTGATACATTTATAATTTTTTTTAGTAAAAATACAACTTATTCTTTTATCTTTTTTTAATCTAATTACTTTATCTTACCTTTATAGACAAAAATAAGAGAAGAGTGTAAATAGGGAAAAATGGAGATGATGTTAATACAATTTTTCCAATATAAAAGACTTCATATGAGAAGATAAGAGTAGAGATTCCTTGAGATATGAACAATAAATTTTATAAAAAATTATTTAAATAATCACAATAATGTATATCATAAGTCAAATCAGCTTAATTCAAGTAAAGAGTATGATTTAATTATTGATCTAAAGAGATGATTTTAAATATTAATTACACTCATTGATACCTCTAAGTGACATTATAAATTATAGAAGATAAACTTATTTTTTAATTTGTCCATGCATATTAACATTAAAAAAATTATGATTCAAAGACTATTATCAAAATAGGATATTCTAAGCTTTAAAAAAATTATTCTACAAGATAAAGAGTGAATCATTATAATCAAGTGAGGCATATATCTCACCATATAAAAGTTTATGTAGTAACAATCATCAACTCACCAAAGACTCAAAAAGAATTTAATACACTTAAATGAGTGATAAATAAAATGTATGAATTAAATAAGCAAAAATATAGAAATAATCTAGTTGTGACTCCAAGGATTCATGATCCTATGTTATTAAGCTTAAGATCACTTAAATATGAAGGTAGTTGACCTATTTTGGTTAAGAGTTGCATTATCAACAACCGTGAATTACATCATTTAAAGTTAGCCTCATATTCTGAAACCAAGAATAAAAAAAATTTAAGAAAATTAGATAGATAAATATTACAAGTTAAATTGAAAAGATACATTGCTTATAATCATTGATGGTATAAGAATTACCTATGAAATGAAGTAAATCCGATAACACAATTATATACAATAAAAAAATTTTAAGACATTTTTATGTTATTTTATATAGAATTAACATCCTAATGAAACACAATAAAAAAATTTTAATACATTTTTATGTTGTTTTATTTAGAATTACCACTACTACTCCCTTCGGTATTTTTGACTGACTCGGCCGACTTTCGTCGCCTTGTTGAAAGACATGTCGTATTAGTTAGAACACTTCAGTTATTTGACCGATCCATGTCTGGTCATGATATCTTAATATCTGACGATACCGTGATATTGTACATGGTGAGAACAACCTTGCTTGCCTCTCACCGACACAACATAAATTGCTAAACCACTATGTTCATCTAGCATATGATGCTTCTCAAACCATATGATTCTTCAGTCAGTTCTGTTAAGAGGACATCTCGTTTCATGTAGACTACAGCTTCAAAGCCATTCAAATTCGATGCTCCTCGAATCATATGAATCTTTAGTTTGTTCTCTTAAGAGGACATCTCATTCCATGTCAACTATGGCTTCAAATTCATTCGACTTCGATGCTCTTCGAACCATACTACTCTTCATTCGGTTCTTCCATAAGGACATCTCGCTTCATGTTGATTCCAGCTTCATAACTGCTCAGTTTTGATGCTTCTCAAACAATATGACTCTTTAGTCTGTTCTTCTACGAGAGCATCTCATCTTAGGATGATTTCATCTTCATAACCACTTAACTTTGAATTATCTTGAACCATATGACCTCTCAGCTGTTTCCTTTACGAGAACATAACAGATGGCTTGATCACACAAGATTATTCAACCGTCTCAATTGATGATATTGTCTAGTCACTGGTCGATTACGGTTTAGGTCAGGATACATCAGGCTCCAAAGGCTACTTGACTGAACTGTGGGTGCTTCACTCGGTGGGGAATAGTTAGCCCATGTTCGGTTTCTTAAGAGGAAGCATAACAAGCAACTCCAATTATACGAGATAATACAACCTTATTACCTGGTGTATTCCTTGAGGCTGAGTGTAAGTCCTTTGGCATTTTTCCTCATTATAGCATGTATTCTAAGTTCCATACCTCGATTAGATCTCAAGAATTGGATATGAATACCTTTTGCAGCATTCAAGTTAGATGTGAGTCCCCCAATGTTCCTTCTCGACCTGCGTAATATATGACTTGATCACACTAGATGATTCATCCATCTTAGTTGACCATACTATTCAGTCACTGATCAACTACATTTCAAGTCAAGATATATCAGGCTTCAAAGGCTTTAAAGGCCACATGACTTAACTATGGGTTCCATTATTGACAGGAACCACAGAAGGTCTTGATCGGTTCCTTACGGTAAAGTATAATGGACGATGCAGATTACACGTGATAATCTAGTCTTACCACCCTACGTACTGATACACCTAGAATATATAGTATTTTTAGACACATTTTTATACCTATTTTTGAGATATTGCGCTTTAATAAAAGGTATTTGTGTGTTTTTATTTCAGGTACAAGCAAAAAAGTGAAAAATGCTAAAAGGAGTGAAAAAGGATCAAATTTAGAGCAAAAATGTGAAAATGGTACAAAAGAGTTTTGGTGCCTAAGCGTCAGATCCAACGCTTAAGCGTCGGTGAAACAGAGAAAGTCGCGCTTAAGCGTCAGAGGCGGTTATTTGACGGTTTAATTCATTTTGTCGAATTTTGAAGGGATATTTGAGGCACCTATTGGCTAAAGAAGTTGGTTATGACCAATAGAAATAAAAATATGATTAAAAAACTTATGAAAGGAGGCATTCCTTAGAGAATACATCAAATTGTGACACATTTTGAAGAGTTACCAAGACACCTCTTGGAGATTTATAAAAGAAGGAAGCTGAGACTTTTAGAATTATGCTTGAAATGACAGAGCCTTGAGAAGTTCTTGAAGAAGTTCGGGGAGGAAAGTTTGGAGAGATTTTTAGGCACCACAAATTTATTTTATCCTTTTTATTTTCAATTTTATTATGAGAGTTAAGAGTGTTGAAAAAGAGAAGAGATTCAAAATAACTTTGAGCGTTTGGTGGAGGATTTAAGATAAGTCTTTATCTTTGTTTTTAAACTACTTATAGTTTTAATTGAGACTTCTTGTTGGTTTGACAATGATTTCTACTTAAACTAAAGTGTGGTTTTGTTTTCTTTATGGATTCTGAGTAGTTTTTTTTATCTTTCTCCTTAGAATGATAAGTAATTAAAGTGTTGGATAAAAGTTGTGGAGAGTATTGATCTTTAATGTTGAAAGAATTATGATGATTTAATTCCATGCACTTCATTTATTTCTTGATTTAACCTATCTAGATGTTAAAATTTATTATGAGAACATGTAAGAATCGGGCTGATATTATCTGAGTCAACAATTGGAAAGAATCACATGAGGTTGTATGAATTAGAATGTAATTTATATGATTTAGTGCAAAAAAATAGGGAAATAATATTTAAAGTGTAAAGTTATAGGACTTTAAAGTGACAGGTTAAAGCTCCCAACTTGGTTTATTATTTTAGGTTCTGATACGAGATGTTAACTCTTAGGTGGAGGGAATCGATGGAACTCTAGAGTGAGAGCTAGTATCTTCCTGCCTAGTCGGTCCTCAAAATTATTCAAACTTTAAATTAGTCAATGTTCTTTATAGCATCTTTAGTAAGGGTAAAGAATAATATCGCTCCTATTTGACACAACGCAATCTGCATACTTCCACAACAAAAATCATCTACTTATTACTGATCATGATAAGGAGAAATATATTTTCATATTAAGTATTTTTCTCTTACATAAACTCAAGTTATCTTTAGAAGTTGTTTCTGTTTTGTCAAAATCTAAAAAATACAGAAAAAATTTGAATTTTAATTACTATAAAAATATCTATAGTTTAAGTAATTGTCTTTTTGAAATAGAAAGTTTGTTGATCAATAGTGCATATTGTGAATTTCCCTGTGGGTTCGATATTCAGGTCTTAATCAAAAAGTTTTATATTATTTGATAATGATATGTACACTTGCGTAGTATCCCAATATATATATATATATATTAAAAAGTTAAATTCTTATTTTTTTCAGGATCAAATTTTTTGTTATGTTGCAAAGTAAGGAAATATAAGTGAAAAATATCATCAAAGACATTGTTACACTGTTGCATTTAAACAGTAACGGGATCATGTACCCCCTAAGGTTGCATGTAAGTCCCTCAGCATTTCTCCTTACTGTGTCAAGTATTCAAGGCTCTGTGCCTCAATCAGTTTTTCAGGTTGGATAAGAGTCCCTTGGCCTTCCTTCCTAAGCTGATCACTTTGGCTAGCGCTCGAGTTTGACATGAGTCTGACGATAGTCTCTCTCAACCTAGTCAACCCTTTTCTTTTTTAGGTGGGATGTGAGTCCCAAAACTTTCCCTCCTAGTGTATTTGGGTTTTTCCTCCTATCAGCTGAGCTGGTATCCTTTGGAGACAGGCTACCAAATTTGACAAGCATGCTTTGGCTTTTTAGCCAAATCTCATGACCATTTTAAACGTCCAGGTTACATTAGTTATTCTGCTAATCATTAGCTTGATAAAAATTGGTCTACTAAAAGTAAGTGCATTGTTCCTTAGCAGCACAACAAGCTTGCTGGTGCACCTTTGTTGACATCCATTTGTGATGTGACATACACAGACATCCTTGCTGAGTGACACAACACTATAATTGGGGTCTGCATCGTCATAGCTGTGCTCTGAGTCGATTGTTGTCAAACCGACATAGCCTCTGACATCCTCTGCATTGAGGTTTGTTCCTACAACATAGAACTGTATCTGGTAGATAAGATATTCCAATGACATGGACCGTCGCTGAAGTTACCCCACACCATGTTCGTACCTTAAGCCTAAGGTATATATAGACAAACTTCATGTCGGAGTCGGTCTGCTCGACAAAACGTAGACATTTTATCCTTTCAAGCTCTCTTGAGATGCATTCACGATCTTCATGGAGGTCTTAAGACCATAACTGCTCACATCTGATCTTCTGGAGGTCCCGCGAGACCTGGAACCTCTTCGACAAACTTTTGGAAGCCAAAAATTTCTAGGGTATGGTGTGACTAAGCCTAATTCAAATGTGGCCACGCCTAACTAGTGGTGTGGCCAGAACCTCCCCGGAGAGCACAAATGACCTGCAGTTAACTTGAGCACGTCTGAAGAGAGTGTGACTATGTCGGCCAAAAAGAGATTTTGGCATAATTATGTCTTAATTTTTGTGTGATGAAGCTCAGATCGTGAGAGGCGCCCAGGTTCGTCGACGACATGACCACCTGGACCAAGTCGAGCGCTCGGCATAATTACACCAAGCCTCGGGTGTTGCCACATGCAAGGCCCTTATTTGTGACATTTGCTACAGTGGTGTGATCATGCTTGAATGTGATATAGCTACGCCACTGTGATTTTTTTCTTGATTTTTGCTCTCTTGTCCCTGGAATCCCACCGGCGAGGCGACCATGACCAGTGGTCGACCCCCTTTTTGCCTAGGTATTCAACGAAAATGGCATGAGGACTAATTTTGGTCCATATCAAATGGGAAAAACGGAAAGTGACCATTGAACCTACTCCTCATAGAAAAATAAACCAAGGGATGGACCATTTGATTAAGGACTGGCTGCCATTGTTATTGGAAAGGGTTTTGGAGCAAGGAGACCATCCAAGGGGATTCTAAGGAGCTTTGGCAGGAGGATTCTTCTTCTTCCTCAAGGAAAAGATAAGGCAAGCCCATTTCCTCCATTTTACTCACTTCTTCTTCGACTTTGTCAGCCATCTTCCTCACCAAAGGTGACTTCTTACAAGCTAAAGAGGAAAACTTCCTCACCTCTTTGGCAAAGGAGAACTCTAGCAATTTCTTCATTCTCTCCAGCGATGAGAGCTTCTTCACATCTTTGGAGAAGGCAGAATCTAGTAGCCTCATCACTCTCTCCAATGAGGAGAGTTTCTTTCTATGGGAGCAAAGCTCGATAAACCATCGCGTAGTTGAAATCCCCGAATCTCTTGGACTTTCCATTTCTATAGCCCCTTATGTCCAAATGTTAGAGGATTTAGGTAAGGATTTTTTTTGTGCTTAGAGGGAATTTCATAAGTTACGTGCTTTGGGATCCCATTGAGAATCCAAAGAGAAAATCCTATCATTTTTATTAGAACCCCACCTAATCATTCGAGAGACTAGCAACCCCGTGGCTATTTGGTTGCTTCATCGCTTGACGACTTGGATGAGGCCATTCTAAGCTAGATAATGCAAGATCCATTCAATCTTTATTTCCTAGGTTATAAAGGCTATGTTCTTACGAAAAATCATTCACGTTTGTGAATATTTTCTCCTATGGAATACTTCTTTCCCTTTATCAATTGGGTAGAGGTAGACCCTATGTTACCTACTAACAGGTTGTTATCTACAACTTTGTCACTCACCCTAGGTTTCCCATGAGTTCGTTAAGACGAGCACAATTTTTTGTCGGGCCTAATCGGGTCTCATTTTGCATGTGGTTGCCTTCATATCATGTGCTTAGCATGATTTTAAAATGTGCATTGAAACTGTCCATTTTTGTATGTTCTGTTGATTGACCGTCTACATTAGTTCAATCAACTATCTCATCTATCAACATGATTGATGGACGCCGCACCAACTTGATCATCCTTCGTCGATCGACCACATACTTCAGCTCGATTGACCATATTAGGTCTATTCAATCGATAGACACCGCCATCGGCCCGATCATATCGACCGATTATCCTTCATCGATAGACCACACACACCGGCCTGATTGGCCATCTTTGGTCCACTTGATCGACCAGTATCCACCGGTGCAATCATATAGATCAGCCATCTTTCATAGATCGATCACCACTGATGTGATCAACTATTTTCAGTCCACTTGATTGATTGGCTGCCACCAGCCTGATTGTATCGATCTATCACCTTTCATCGATCAGCTACAGACATCGGCTCATTTAGCCACCCTCGATCCAGTTGACTGATTGGTGTTGCCCCCGGTTCAATCAAACAATCGATCATTTGCATTTGGTTTGTTGTATTCATTGCATCCTTTTCACACTGTCTGCACTAGCACATCCACACTTGCACTTGCGAGCATACGCCTGCATAAGTTCATGATGAGTATTCTTGCCTCCCAGCAGTAAATTACTCTATTTTTGCCACTTTGTATCACTAGCACTCCCCACTCTTTTATTTTTGTTTGCATAGCATTTTGTACGTCCAATAATTGCATGTTTGAAGTCTTTGCAATTGGACTTGTGTATTCACATACCTACCTCAGATGCATACATCATGTGAATGTATGACTTGCACATCAAGCCCATCAGGTATGTAGCTCTCTCCAATAAAAACCACATTACTCCACCATCTACGACACCGCTTCAGACTGCCATAAATACTTCACTTGAGTTGTAGTTTTTCACACACTCACCTCAGACATTCGTGTGTCTCTTCGGGGATGACTGATCCACAAAGCCTACCCATTATATGAATTTCCCCTAACGAGGATCACACTACTTCACTTCCTACGACACCGCTCTGGACAGCCATAGGTACCTTTTTGAGGCACGACTCCTCACATACTCTTTCTCCTTCTACCACACAGCTTCGAACTGTTGTAGATATCTTCATGAGTCACTGCTCCTCTCACACTCATTTACCTCCTATGGCACCGCTTCAGACTATCGTATGTATCCCCTTGAGTCACTGCTTCTCGCGCACTCACTCTAGACACTCACATGTTTTATTCGGGGATGACTTGCATATCAAGCCCGCCCGGCGTGTGTTTCTCTTTAGTGAGAAATACAACATCTAACTTCTCATTAAGGCATAATCATAAATGATTATATATATCACATCACCAATCTCCAATGCAATAAAAAAAATTTAATAAACCATAATCTAGTACAAGAATAAACCAAAATTCTATTAGCCTTAGATATCAAGATAAAGGACAATTACTCATGGATATTGCTAACATCACTCTCAAATTCATCAATGGAAGAAATTTTTTGCTATTGTTAGAGAATCACTGGACTCTAAAAGGATGCAATACACCGCCTGTCCAATAAAATTTCAAACCTCGATATAGAGAAAGATAGGGGTGGGAGAATTACACACTACATATACAACAAAATGGTGAACCTCTCTTAAGAGAGATATTGAAGGGGGAGGACTACAATTTTTTTTCTCTTCAATGGGGCATTTATATATAGAGACCATAAGAGAAATTATAACTTTTTCGATTGGAGAATGCAAGCCCCCGCACCTTCTCCCATATTACACGTGAGCGACTGCTTCTCGGGGAGACGGAATGGATAACATGGGATCAAATAGAGTTTTTTATTCGTGTTTTTAGATAATTTGAGGTGTTATATATGCAAATATAAATGTTTAGGAGTAAGATTTGTAAATTGATGTGTTTTGAGTGCTATGTGCGTAGATCCCCCTTTAAATAAATATATGCATATGTTTTTATTAAAATATTCATGATATCAGATGCTTATAACTCATTGTATTGACACTTTTTGAAAAACATTTAAAATAACTTTAAAAAATTACAAAATTTCCAAATTTATAGTAGAAATCATTCAATGTATGGCAACACACACACACACACCTAAGAGTGTGTGGTTGCTTATCTATGTGTGTGTGTATGCATCTTGGTGTTTAATAATGCATGTGTGCCCATGTGTCAGCGTGCGTACCCTCATGTGAGAGCCTATTCAATCACTCATGCAAGTTTGTATGCTCATCTATATGCATGTGTGTGAGCACGTACCTTCGTGTCTGTGTGTGCACATGTATGCTGCCATCAGTGCAACAACAACCCAGCATAACCTAAAGTTTCATGTGCAAATTTCACCATTTATTAGTATTTTGGACTCAATTTTGACACTAATCTAACCTAATGGAGCATATATAACTAAATTTGAGATTCAAAAAATTCAACAATTCTCATTTTGACAAAAAAATGCGGCTTCATAAATGGTTGAAATCATGATTAAGAAGATTTTGCTCAGTTCATGGGCCTAAGGGAAGTTCACATTGATGTTTATGGAGCGATCTTGCCATGTTGTTTTTCTAAAATTATAGTTTTTTGCTTAAATGATTTAAGATTTTAATATATATCTATTTTTCATACAACACAGTTTTGATGTCTTAAAATTGGGAGAAATAGATATGTCACCTAAAAATCTATTTAATCAATATAACTAAATTGAATATCTCATAAATACAAAGCCTATGACACTAAAGTGTTTGGTTCGAGCCTAAAAAAGTGCATAATAAGAACATGAATTATAGTTGCAATCTTTGAAAAAATAATTGAAATGTTAAATTATCTCTAAAATGTTCTATTTATGATTAAATTGAGTATATTGATGAGAGAAATTCAAAGAACTCATAATCATTCAAATATGGGGTCATTAAGACACTTAAATGATCATAAAGTAGTATAAAATTGAATAAATCAACATTGACTGTTTGATATGGTGTTTTGATGCTAAATTTTCCAAACAATCATCTCAAAACTCTATAAATAGGACAATATTTTAAACATGAAGGAGGACCAACATTGATGATTGTTGTTACCTAATTATTATCTTGTTTATGTTTAAAATAGAGCCTAATTATCATTATTATCTCAACTGCAACATGTCTCAATGCACTTGTAGATAGCTTGAAACCAATGACCACATGTAATAATCGTTGAGCAACAATAATGATTGTTGTTACCTAATTATTATCTTGTAATTGTTGAACCTACGTATTTTCTTATGACAGCTGTAATCAAATTATTATTCTCAAAATATTGTTGATTGATATTTGTTACACAATTAATTAAAGTTTTGTAACAGAGCAGCCCCCATAGTACTTCACCTTCATGGGCTTTCCACAAAAGGACTTCTTATCTCATTTTCCGAACACTTCTTTTATTTGTGTGTATATTGCATTATTGTGCAATGTTAAAACATTAATATATCGCAACATCGCTGTGGATTTTTTAGCACGCAATATTTATGAAAATAAGCAAAATAAATCAAGAGAAACTCCCCAGAGAGCTTTTTCTTTGAAAACCAAAAAGTATAAAAATCATTTGGCCCATTCTAATAAAAATAACTAAATTTTTTATATATTATAGGTTATAGATGAGCATCTTTCTCAAAATAAACATGAATTGTTGAGGATGTATGACCTCCATGACAAAACATGGAGGAATTTTTAAACATTAGATTCATTTTTAAGAAAACATTTGGTGATATATCCCACCTATCAATTTTTAAACATTAGATTCATTTTTAAGAAAACATTTGGTGATATATCCCACCTATCATTCAATTCTTATCTATTTACATATCTAACCTTTGATATTCCATATTCACATGCATCACCAACATTAATTATAAATATTATTATTATTATTTTGAAAGTACATAAATCTTTTTTATGTTTAAATTTAAGACATAAATATTAAAAATATAGCTATCAAATTTTAAATATTACTTAAAGTCATTTGTGGAGTGGTAGAAAATCTTTTTCTCTAATGACAAGTCTAACCTTTAATTTCTTATTTTTCGTTAAGGCATGACTTTTCTGAACTATTAAAAAAGGTTAATTATATTAATATATAAGAATTTAGAAAAAAACAAAAACATGATAAATTAAAGGCTGCTACAGTGGTGGGCCAGTGGCCCATTATGCAATATGTATGTATGTATACCACTCGGCGACGATTCGGCGCTGCGACCCATATAATAATTTATCAGGCCTGGTCTCTATCCATAAACGTCACACGTGGGTGTTTCCTCAGACTTCACCGGAGCAGTGGGACCCAAATGACTCGGATTCTGATGGTGATCGGATAAGATTGACACGTGGCCAAGAGAAATTGNGTGGTCTCTATCCATAAACGTCACACGTGGGTGTTTCCTCAGACTTCACCGGAGCAGTGGGACCCAGATGACTCGGATTCTGATGGTGATCGGATAAGATAGACACGTGGCCAAGAGAAATTGGTGGTCCCTAACCGGTTGCGCGGCGGCCGATGCTGGCTTCCGTGAAGGTACGCGAAGAAATGACGCCGCGGCGTGCGGGGGCCGGTGGGCCCAGAGTGGAGCAGTGCCGATGTCTTATTCCATACCTGCTTCGCTGTAATTTGAAGACCAGGTCCTGTCTTTATTTTTATTTTTTTATTTTTTAATATTTATTATTATTATTGTTATTTATTAAAATAACCCCAAAATTCACCTAATTATTTTTAAAAACTGTTGATCGAATTATAAGAGACGTGCTGCGATCTGAAACGATGAAAATTTGTCTCCTGCTATTTCGTCAAATAAATTATTATACAGACATCAACATTCGTTCCAATCGGACGGAACTTCTCCTCCTCCTCAAACTAAGCCTTAAGAGAGATGCGACAGTGGTCGATCTGATGATTGGACATTTTCTTATATGCCGAAAAGTCTCATACTCGAAACTAAAAAATAAATAAAATAAAAAAATAAACAACAATATTTATTCAATTTATAGGCATTTATAAATAATAAAAGCAAAATTTTGAAGGTGTAAAAAACTGGATAATGGTTTTAAAATATTAAATATTTATTAAAGAAAAAATTTATATCAAAATAATAAAATTATGTCTTTTATTGTATAAATATTATGAGAACATATTTCATTTTTTTTTTAATTACTGAGCTTACAAATCTAACCCCTAAGTGACTGTTTGGGGCAGCTTATAGTGCGGTGGGGTTTTGAAAATGCACCTGAGCTGTTTGGGTAAACTATTTTATGACAGCTTATACGTGTTCAAAATGCTGAAAACAACGTTTTCATACCGCACATGTCTATGTGTGGTGACAGCTTTCTGGCTGCGGTCTGACTTTTCCAAAAAAAAAAAAAAATGGAAATAGCTACCGCACCTANGACTTTTCCAAAAAAAAAAAAAAATGGTAATAGCTACCGCACCTAGCTTATCAGCAGATTATTCAATAAGCTGCAGCTGCCCCAAACATACCCTAAATCTTTCTTTTTTACATTTATAACACCCAAATCTTTCATACCACGTGATATCATCACTTCTATAAAAAAGAGAGAGACACATTTTCTTGCACAGACTCATGAGTCCTCTAACTATTTTAATTAAGCTTAGTTAAATTAGTTAAGGATTTTGTTATGTTGTTCACAACAACTATCTCAATTTGATTTCAATGGCTTTAAATCAAGTTTCATGTTTTGTGCCTTCCTGATTTTTTTTTTATTATTTTTTAATTAGCATTCTACCTTTGTTTTAATTATAAAAAAAAAATGATTTCTAAGAATGTCAAAAATGCTTATGCATGATGATTTTAGTTAGGGATAATTGGGACATTAATCACTTTTATCTAATTAGAGGGGGATTACAATTTAAAAGTCCCAAATTGAAATTTTATTATTTATTAATTGTATAATTATTTAAATGAAAATATGTATTAGTCTTTGGTTTTGTAATTATCTTATTTTGAAAAATCTAAATTATTATCTTCAAATTTAAGTAAATATAATGCTGACTATTAACATTGAATAATATTTTAGCTAATTCTATGACTTTATATTAAGCATTTAAAAGAGATACCAATTAGTATTGATTATTAATTAATTATATTTTCAACATCCATTGGGTTTAAGGCAATGACCACTTTCTCTAGAGTATAAAATCTCTCATTTAAATAAATGATATTTATTTTCCTACATTAACATCCTTTTTAATTAGTTAATACTACAGAAATATAGTTTATTATCGACCACCAATTATTATCGGTAATAATGGATAAACCGTAGGTAATATATTAACCGACGGTTCAACTACGACAAAGTTAACATAACAAAAAAGCTTGTTGGTAATTAGATTACCGACGGATTTAGCGACGGTTTATATTAATTGATGGTTAACCGACATAGTATAATCGTCGATATAGATTAAAAAACATGTTATGCTTAACTGTAGCTTGACCGTCGGTTATATAATAGACGAAACTGTCCTAGGAAAAGTGTTAAGGTTTTGTTGGAAAAATGTTGCAGTGTTGTCTGTAAACTGTTATCAAACCATCGATTAACTGTGAGAATTTACCGACGGTTCTGTTCGTAGCAAATGTACCGGAAATTTCCCAGATGTCGCTTGTTTAATAGACTGTCGGAAAATCGTCACTTGTTCCATAAAAAAGCGTCATAAAACCTTTGATAAGCTGTCAAAAACCGGTACCATCAGAAAAAAATAGAAGTTCCCTTTCAACGTTATAATCTACACACATGCAATCGTAACAGATCAATCAAAACACAACATGACACAATAACAAAACTAATTAACTCATAAATCATATACATAAATAAAAGAAAAATAATTGAATTAAAACAAATGAAATGTACAACTACACAATAAAACTAATGTGTACTAATAATAATTGTTCAATGCACGATCAAATAAAAAATAACGCTATACTCATCCTCCTCATCATCTTTTGTACTCTTCTCATCATCATCATTCCCACCCTCATCCTACATTGGCTCCTTTCTTTTTTGCAGATCCAAATGCAACACCGCTTCGAACTCTGCTCTTATCTTCAATCTCAGGACAGCTACCTAGGCAGCAACCTTAGCAGCAACCTGGTGATACATCACCTCCTTGTGTAAAGTGGAAGTGGATGCACGAGATGTAAAGAGGTCGGGCAAGCATCATAGGTTAACACCTGGGACCCTAACCCATAGGCCCTGCTCTTCTTCTTTCCGCTGACATTCTCACTTCAGAGGTCTACTCAGAAGGCTCGTGAGATGCGCCTGAACAAAGGCCTCCTAAAAAACATATGATTAATGAAAGTGAGAGAATAAATAAGTTTTAATATTTATTTGAATTTTATACTTACTAATCTTTTCAATTACTTGGGTCGCATGCGAACTATTGTCCACCTACGACTGGTCCGACTATCGCCTATGAGTGCTCTTGTGTAACTTTACAACATTTGGCTCTTATTCTTTCTCCAGTGTCTGTCAGTGTAATGGAATAGTTAACAGACATTTAACGTAAAAAAAATATGTCTTACCAGCCTTCTCTTGTACTGCAAACGTGGGAGGGCTCCACCGGTGTGCTTTGAGGACACCATGCCTCCGCAGTGAGAGCGAAGATTCAAAGTTGCTTACTCCCCATTCCTCGAATACTTGAAAGAGTCGCAGGCCTTGAGCAGTGCAACAAACACATCCACTCCTATCCACAAAGGGCACTCACGTGTCCGACAAATACCACCGAACTGGTCTTGCAGACGATCGCTTCCCTTGTACTCAAGTGTCTCCTCCTTGGGGAGTCAGGACAATTGTTCATGTAAATTGAATTAGAAATTGTTAAATTCATAAAAATAAATAGATCGATGTAATTATTGTGTTCAGGATTTACCTTAAACTCACCGAACCATATAAGTCGAACAATGATCGGGATCTCCTTCCAGGATTGCTCTGAATTTTATCTCAGATAGAATGGAAGCTCTATTTAAAGGGACTAAATATGAAAATAACAAGTAATTAGTTCTCTATTAAATTAAAAAAAAAATACAAGGAAGTAAGGTGGCCATTAAATTAAAATTTGCATGTTTCCCACAACCCTGAGCTCATGAAGGATGCTCGTGTTTCTCAAACTCGACTACATATCAATAACAGTCGATGCTGATGATGCTAGTGGTTTCGTGGTCGTTGTTAGTGACTGTGGTGGTATCTTGGTCGCAGGTGTTGGAAGTAGTAGTTTCATGGCTGGTGGTGTCGTGGCTAGGGATGGTAGTGGTGCCGGGGTCATGATTGGTGGAAGAATTGGTGTGGTACCTAGGACTGGAGGTGTTAGTGTGGTGCCCTCGATAGCACCTCGTCCATAACCTCATCGACTTACGAACATATGAAAATTAACACATCCCCCGACGAGGAGATACTGCCATTTTTTCTTAAAGTCATCTGCAAGCAGGAAAGTAAATTTAATTAGCACATCTACACTACTAAAGATGAAGTGCAATAATACGTAGTAAAAAAGAAATGGTAACACTAAATTGCATGCAATTTACAGGCTACTTAAATTGAAAAAAATAAAAATACATAGTAAATGGAAGGGAAAATTGCAAAGTGTAATATACAAACCATTGAAATTGAAAACAAAGAATCTTAAAGGCGTTAAATCCTGAAAAATGTTTGGTATGTTAATAAGTAAATCCTAATAAATTCTAAGAAAGTGATTGATATCTTTAATAGGATTTACTAAATCCACAAACTTCAGCATATCTACAACAACATCAACAACAAGCATTTATCCCACTAAGAGAGGCTAGCTAGATGAATCCTTTTTCCCCATTGCATCATATTAAGTGTCATATTTTCATTTAATATTACTAAATTAAGATTATTTTTATATAATATGCCAAGCATTTGTAGGTTTATCTCTGCCTTTCTTAACATAAATCAAATCTAAAACATCCACTCACCTAGCCGTATCATCAGATGGTCAACGTTTAATGTGACCAAACCATCTAAGACAACTCCTCCAATTTTGTCCGCCACAGAAGCTACACTAACCCTTTCACAGATATATTAATTTCACATTTTATCTCTAAGTGTAAAGCCACTCATCCGCTTGAGCAGTCTCATCTCGGCGACACTTAACTTAATTTTATGCTTCTATTTTAAAGGCCAACATTCTGTGCCATTAAGCATTGCAGGTCTCCCTAGCAATAACTTTAAGCCTTTAACCCACTAAGTGGGGTCAACTAAATCCTTTTTCTCCATTGTGTTATATTGAGTGCCGTATTTTCATTTAAATTCTAATAAATTGAGATCTTTTTTAATACAATAAGCCTATGTCTTTGTAGGTGTTCTACCTCTGCCTTTCTTAACATACGTCAAATCTAAAACAACTACTCTCCTAATTGGTTCATCAAATGGTTGATGTTTAATATGACCAAACCATATAGGATGAATCTCTAATTTTGTCCACCACAAAAGCTATACTAACCCTTTCATAGATATATTAATTTCACATTATATCTTAGAGTAAATCCACTCATCCACCTAAGCATTCTCATCTCAAAAACACTCAACTTTATGCATTCTCATCCGTAGGTAAATGTGTGTGTGTGAAGAGAGGGAGAGTGTGTATGAGATAAAGATACTTATCCATTTCAAAGAACAAATATTTTTATTCTACCACAGCATTCATTATTTATTTTAAATTTTGGATGAACAAATTTGAAATAATTAAAAATTATTTCAATTTATTTAAAATCTTATCATCTAAAATTAAAAATATAAAATGCGAGAAAAAAAAAAACTATTATTTACTTTATCTTTCCAAATATGGCGTTTTGTCTCCCAAATATTACATCAGTACTACGCACGTAGAGTAACGTGCGTGCCCAATGAAATCACGCCACGATACCCCGCGCGACGCAGAAAAAAAAACGGCGCAGTAACACGGGGAATATTCTCCCCCGTGTTATTCATGTGTTATTGTGTGTTATTCATGTGTTATTGTATCCTGGGAATATTCCTGGTGTTATAATAACACAATAACACATGAATAACACATTAATAACACACAATAACACAAGAATAACACGGGAGAGAATATTCCTCCGTGTTACTGCGCCGTTTTTTTCTCTGTCGGGAATATTTCCCGTATTATTCAAGTGTTATTGTGTGTTATTCATGTGTTATT
>JXCR01082815.1:0-10913 GCA_002079205.1 Phalaenopsis hybrid cultivar
TATATATATATATATACTTGGCTTTCATAATCCTATATGTCCTCCTCCCCCTCCTCTATTATAGGGTGCTTATCATGTCGATGTACCTCGTATTGCTGCCGCTCCAGCCTCTCTGTCACTCTCACCTCCACCCTCACATCGATCTTAGAATTTATCCTTGACTCAATCATGATGAGCTCAATAGAAAAGCGGGCATCTACGTCCTAGATGAAACACAATGACATGTCTGTTCGTGTTGTTATCAAGCAGTGAGGGAGTCTCACCATAAATTGAGTTTCATGTCTTGAACACTACTCTTACGAGCCATGGCATAGATTAGCCTCTTATTTCTCCATCTAATAGTTTCCCTCCAAATTTCAAAGTCTTGATTAGTCATGCTAGCCACTAGATCTATCACTCATGTTAGGTTCTAACTCTAGACATCCTTCAACCACAAATACTCATCCTACAAAAGATTTTAATGGCTAATTAGTATTAAAATAAATTTTGAAATCATTTAAACAAATATTAAAAAGCTATTCCGCTTATAAAGACTCATTGAGATTTAGGGTTGATCCATCACTGCTCGGCTTGATGCTGGTGTACGTGGTTGCATAGTTTAGCCGCAGTTGGCTCTTGTCCAAGCGCCTGATTTTTTTATTATATAAAAAATTAGAAAATAATAATTACATAATTAAAATTAATGCACTCAGTAAATCCTACCATCATTTTCCTATACTTGGTATGGAAGATAGAGCCTCTGATGTGTAGAGAGTACCTAGGCCCTCATAGTCTGAGGTCAAATTCTACAACGATTGCTTCTTTTTCCCAACATAGTTAGAAGAGGCCCATAGGCTATGCAAATAGGCTTAGATATTCTCCCATTTTTACAGATAACTGTAAACATATCTCGCAAGCAAGTGGATCTTAAAGTTTCGCAAGATCTACTAATGATAATCAAGCATCCACCAAAAGTCCTTCTACATAAAAAACATCATATAATTTTTTATTAAAAAATTTAATTTAAGGTAATTGTAATTAAATATTATTTAGGGTCTACCTCAAAAATCTTTATACTACATGTTATGAACCGTATTGAAGATTTTCTTCTAGGACATATATGGAGCTTAATACTTGCTCTTGATGATGTTCGTGGTCATGCAGAAGTCTAGCTTGGAGGAATGACATTTGTAAATATGAAATTTTTAGCAGTTACATAATGAAACAAAAAAATGATTACAATTATTGAAATTTAATTTTTTTTTTAAATTTCCAACAAGCTCAATATATGTGCATTTTGAGGTACTTAATGCACTGGGCTTGACAGAAGCTCAGGGCCTTGCCTTGAATGAGGGTGGTGGTAGTATAACGGTGGAGCCATAGCAATGTGGTAGGTGTGACATCACAAAATCTCACCATTCAAGTTATTTTCCACTTTGGACTAGCTGTCTCGTGACCCGACCCACAATTATACAATTATTTATTTCTCTTGCCAAAAACTTGATCCAGTTTCTTTAGTGGCTAGTGTGCAAAATGGATAAGTTATAGAGTTTAGAAATTGATTTATAGTTTACACACTATAGGTTCTACGCAAGTATATGTATCGTTCAAGTAATATAGAACTTTCTTTCAAAATATTGAGTATCGATCCCAAGGGGAAAGTTGTTAAACCGTAACAACTTTAGTAAAAGTTCTAGTCTACAATAACTCTTCGTAGCCAAAAATTTCTTAAAAGTTTCATTTTTCTAAATTCACTACTTTACTCTAAATTTAAAGTTAATTAAATTAAATAAAAACCTAATCTACGGAGGCTGGTTAAATTTTGGAAAGTTCTTATGTAATCAAAATCCATTCCTTTTGTAATGAATATAATGACATAAGTAGTACAAGAATTGATAGAATTATGTAATAATTTTTTGTGCCAACAAGGAACATATGTCTATCTACCCTCTTTCGAGTGTATGCATATGTTTAGTATTCTATTAAATTTACACAACTAGCAGAGAAACAAAGGTGGTTAAAAGCCTTACAACTCAAGGTAATGAACCCATTCACTTATATCAACTGTCACCTAGAAGCTCCTAATAAAAATATATCATGAAGTATATTTTCTTAAAAAGTTGCATCGCCGCCTGAACTTCTTCACTATAGCCAACCGGACAATATGAGTGCACTCAAGTTATGAAGTCACCGCTCTTCTGAGTCTCAGTTTCAACTTACATTATATTTTAGCATAACCTATAGCTAATATGTTATGTCAATGAAGCAACGAAGATATTACTTATCACAAAGAAATTAAATTATTCTATCATAAAATAAATTTTCCAACACATGCAACTACTTCATCAAAAGAGGAAAGAGAAAGGAAAACTACTCACTAAGCATGGAGAAGACACATTGATTCTTCATCGCAAATGACATTGAAATCACACAACTATATTGTAATAATTCAAAGAAAATACAATAACAGTAGAAGACTTATCTTTATAGATGATTCACACCCTTCTTGCATAGCAAATAGTAATCCATTACACTTCTCTCCAAAGTCCCAAGAGTCACCAAGGCTCCAAACGACACTTCCCACACCAAGAGACACCAAGTTTCACTCTCTCTTCTCCCTCTAAGTTTACGCCAAACACACACTCCAAGAGACACCAACACACACAAATAAAGTGAGTCCAACACCTGTAAATCTCTCTTTTTAATATAACCCTCGAAATCCCCCAAGAGTCGCTTCAGAAACCCCCTTCAAAATTTATCCAAATACATTGCATTTTTTTTAAAAATCAATTCTGACATCCTGATGCCTAGGCACATGTTTTCTAGAGGCACATGATAACTAACTGATGCCTAGGTGCCAGGTCCTGGCGCCTAGGTGGCATGCCTATTTTTCTTCTATGCTTCAATTGTTTCAATTGCATAACCTATGGTACCTGTAATCAAAAACACAAAAATAAATTTCTTTAAAGTCCAATATCACTGAAAAATAAGCATTAAATGCATATAAAAGTAGTATATTTTTAGGTATGTCAAAATCCCCCAAACTCAAACGTTACTTGTTCTGAAGTAACACCACAACTTTAAAAATATGTTGATTTATGTTAGTCGATTTCTTTAATATGACCTAAAATTTTATTCTAGAAATTTTATATTCCAACCTAGAAGAATTTCCAGTAAATTAGATGATACCTAAGGTATCAGAAAATTTAGTATTAAACTTAGGAATCCTGGTTTTCTATTTAATTCAGAAATAATTGAAAATTTTTCAAACTTTGGATTCTTAGAAAAATATTAATTTCAAAATTTATGAATTCTGTTTTTAAAATAATTTTACTAATACTTTCTAAATTTAAGCTTAGGATTGTTCATAAGTTTTCTTCCTTAGAAATATTTAAGTGAAATTAATTTTTAATTTGGTCATAATCCTCATGCTTCTCCTCCCCCCGCTCTTTTTTTTTAATAGGTGAGGATTACTATATCTGGATAGGTTTTTAATGATTTTGAATTCCACTATCCCTTTTTTAAAGTTAAGAACTTAGTTTCTATCCTTAGCTTAAAATGTAGTATTAATTTTTTCTTAAAAAAAAATCTTAATTGAGTCTAAATTCTTCAAAAAATATTATTCTAAAAAGTTCTTAATTTTTTTAAAATTCAAGTTTTTTCTACTATAAATAGTAAAATAATTTCCCTACTATTTTCTACTAAACATCTTAAACTTAGTTTCATCATTTTTACTAAATTTTCTACTAAGCTCTTTTATTGCATTTCTACAATTAAAATTTTAGTATCTTATGAGAACTCCACATAACAAAAATCATTTTTCAAATAAAATTTTATTTTTGGTTTCTTTTAGGAAAAATAAAGTTTAACTTCAAAATTTAATTTTCTTCCTCCCCCAAACTTGAATTTTTAAATATTTTACAATCAATACAGATAAATATGACAGGAAAAAAAATTTAAATTGATAAATATATGCTAAAAATTAAATTGAACAAAAAAGGATGCATAAACTTTAGTACATGTACTAAGTATAAAAGTAGACATGTATAATATTCAGGTTCGAAATTTAACAGAGAAAATTGCTATATAGTAAATAAGGTATGAATATAAAGTTAAGTCCAATACAAACAACACTAACATTCATTTTATAAAAATAATAATACAAACATAGCTTACTACATGATCACTTCATCACATCTACAACACACATATATCAATCTGACACAAATAAATAAACACTAAGACACCTACACATTAGAGTTTGACAAATAAGCAAAAACAACTACTCACTCTCATCATCATCATCATCATCTTCTTCAACTTCTTGTCGGTCGCCAAATTAAAAATTGTAGGTCACCGGAATGGATATCCTACACCCAATTTTATAAGATGTTTAATTTAATTTATAGATATAATTTAGAAAAAGTAATATTTCAATTTTTAGAAATACAATACCAAACTGATCTCATATCTGCAATAGTTTAAATGATCGAGCACAAAACCACAAGAAATATATCTATCTTAAAAGATAGATACACTACACACTAATGGTACTCGATTAAATAAATTAAAGAATTTATGACATCCGTTTTAGTCTGTAAAAATTATTTTTATGTTGACCAACAAATTTTCCTGTTGATCCTGATTTTGATATGTAAGAATTTATGAAGTTGACACCACTACAGCGCCAAAAACTTGATTCTTATATGAAAAGTAAGTTGTGTAAAATATATATAATTATAGACAATTAATAATAGGATTCTACACAAGTATACGTATCGTTATCACGTAATAATGGACTTTCTATTTAAGCCCCAAATATCGATCCCACGAGGAAGGTGTAAGTTAGCATTAATAAAATTTTAACAGGAAATTTACAGATAATCAAACGAAATCACTATCACTAATTTCGAATGTTGAGATATTAACCAAACTAAATTACTTAACTATTAGCAAAACGGAAATGAAAAAATTGAATAATAACTACTAATCTACTAACTATGTTTATGTAATGAAGATTTATTATGTGAAAAAACATCCTTCCCACTATATGAAATTCTGGTGAAATGAGATGAGATAAATATTTATAATATTTATTGTGCCAAATAGAAACAATTTTAATTTTTTACCCTAATACAGTGTATAGAAAATCATTGCTTAATCTTAGGTTTAGTCCCTAAATCCATGGCTAGGCTAGGAGGATACTGGCTCCCACTCCAGAGCTCCCACTTCCCTTCACCTGAAGGCTAACTCTCGCTTTAGTTTTTAAACAGTAAGACCAAATTGAGGATTTCAGTCTAGCACCTTAAAGATTCTCCAACTCGACACCCAACAAAGAATATTTTCCTATTTATTTGCACTTAATTTCTTGAATAAATTGCTCCTTCATGAATGTGACCCTCACTCTGTTGTAGAACTCATACTCCATTTCCCAGATCATATGTTTCACAACATATTTTAATAAATCAATTGGATAGATTGAAAAGTAAATTAAGTTTAGAGTTAAAAAATCATCACAATTTATTTTATATTTTAATTATGGCACATTCATTTTATCTCTTCATTTCACCATATCTCAGAGTAGGGGGAAAGATAGAGGGAACTACTCAGACTTCATGAGAAAGATACGACAAAACACAAATTTCATATATAAAATAAAGTTCATACAACACTAAATAAACAAACAAACTTATCTGGAACTCTTTCTCAAAGCAAATCCTTTGTAGCCTTTCCTTAGAAATGCAGGAAGAAGAACTCTCTCACTTTTCTCCTTCTCCAACACTCTTACAAAAAGTTTCACACTAAATCTCACCACAAAAACTCTAAACTATTAAATCAAAAATACTAATTGACTCCAATATGGTGGTGGAATGAAGATGGATAATGAAAATGTGGCGTGGTGGAACATTGTCGGGTGAAAAATGAATGTAGAGGAGCCCCTTTTATGATGAAATTCGGCCCCAAATATTGCCTAAGGTCGGTTCTCCAAGAGGTGCCTCCAAAAACTTTTCAAAAATCGTCCAAATACATTGAACCTTCTAGAAATGGGGTTTAAACCACTTTTGGTGCCGTCGGCGCTGAGTAAACTCCTCTTGCTTTCTATTGTTATGCGCCATCGGGCTGACCTTGCGCTGCCTGCGCTGAGTATTTCCTCAAAAATTTTATTTTGACTCCAAATTTCATCCTTTTTGCTTCCTTTTTGCTTTAAGCCCTAAAAGTCAACAACCTGTAAGAAAACATCAAAATATCTTCCATTAAAGTGCAATATCACCAAAAATAAGTATAAAATATGGGTCTAAAAATGCATATATCCATTAAAGTGCAATATCACAAAAAATAAGTATAAAATATGGGTCTAAAAATGCATATATTTTATGCAATATCACCAAAAATAAGTATAAAATATGGGTCTAAAAATGCATATATTTTTGGTGTATCCCTATCTAATATAAAGAATTAGACAAGGTTTATATTAAACTAGGTTCTTAAAGTTTCTTATAAGGGCAAGTCCTATAGTTAATTACATCTTAGATAACTGAAGTCACCTAAGAAAACTCAGGATTTTAATCAGGAAATGTTGTCTTTAAGGAATTCAAAAGTATAAGACTTTTCAAAGATCGGAAGAAGAGGTGTTAAATGGGGACGGCTAAAATTTGGAACATTGATTTTAGGAATCCAAAGGAAGATAAACTAGAGGATATCACAAATTCTGAGCTGAACCTCGGTGACTTCCCAAACTATCTTATAGTTTGGCTTCAATTTTGAAAGGAAATTATTAAATGTTTCATCCTACAAATTATTATTATTTAGGGCTGACATTTGCATGACACAATCATACAAATATCTTGGAAGATGAGAGGATTTATGTCATAATGAATGAAAAACTCAGAATCCTAAAACAAGTTAAGGCTTAAATTACACAACCTGATTGTGTAAATGCCTAAAGATAAATGAGGATTTATGTTGCATTAGGCAAAAAACCTCGAAGCCTTATGGCTTGTTATTTAATTATAGGGAAAAGATGTGTTGTTGTAGATCCACATACAATTGTAGATCCTCTTGTTGTTGTATATTGCTGCCCACAGAGTTAGCTCCAAACTCCTCAATGAAGTAACAATCTTAGAGTCTAAGGTTCAATGGTTTAAATGACAAGTTTAGTTCAATTATTATGGGGGGTTAAAGTTGATTAGAGCGACACTGGTTAGGATCCTACAGTTCCCTCATTCTGGTACCACTATTTTCTTTTGAACTTACTTAGTTTAAATGAGTTTTTAAGCTCATTTAAACTGGGGAGATCTCGTTATAAACCGTGGGTTACCTCGTTCAAGAGACTCCCGTAAATTCAAAAGAGCATGTTATGAAGTTGTATTTCAAAGGATTTATGGTTACCTTTGAATGTTAATTTAATTTTCTAAATTATTTTAATTTTGAAAATTTTTCATTTCATTAACCAAGCATGCATGCTATGTAGAAGCAATAATAATTTGTAGTACATTAAATAACAGAAAATAAACAAAACTGTAAAAACATACCTATCATCTTCTCACTGCTCCCGCTGAAATGTTAGAACTTATTACATATATATAATTTTGCAATAAATTTAACTAAATTACAAGAACAGAAAACAAGAGGACTAGATGAAGGTGTAGCTACCAAACCCCAAGTCATGACTTGATGAGTCCCTAAAGGTCTTAGTAGATGATTTTATTGAGCAAAGAATAATAAATCAAATTTTCCTTCAAAATATCGAAAAGGTCATACGAGTGTTTTGGAAGCAATCCATGACAACTTTTAAATCCCTTTGAAGTTTTTTGAGTTTATTTGAACCTATTATGTTGCTCAATTGATCATCCCAAATTTTAAATTTAGTTTCAAATTAATACACCCAATGCTCAGTGAAACTAATGTTTTAATTATCTCATGAGAAGGGTACTCAATTAATCAGTTGATTTCATTTAAGAGTTATGTGAATGAGTGCCCTTAGAACAAGCTTAAGTTTTTAAGGATATCATGCCAACAGGTAAAGCTGGGCCCATAGTGCTTTAAAAAATGTTTATAATTAATTATGTTTTCTTTCTTAATCCTCATTAGACAAATTCAAGTATCAATCCTAGCTCACTACTAAGCCCTTAACAATTTTATGGGTAAATTTGTAATTGTCAAAATATTAATTTAAATGGAATATATTCTTATCAAAAGGTCATGCCATCATCTAATAACTAATTGGGGGCTTCAAATGAGTAAATTATTATCCTCCTAAATTAAGCCCACTACTTTAGTATCATCCAATTAGATTGACTTCCAAGTCATCACAATTTGAAATTATAGTTTTACCCTTATCATGAAAAGGTGAAAAATTGGTCTTTACCTTTTAACCCATTATGTTTCAAATATCAAAAAAAGTTTACTATGATCAAAATTACCTATTTACCCATTTATTTGATCCTAAATTGTAATCAGGGCATCAAAATCCAAAATTACCATTTTACCTTTAGAGCTCTTCACTTTATAAATCATTAAATATAATACAAATGACTTTGAAATTTTTAGAGTATGAATTCCATGGATTAATTAAAATATTAAAGGAGAATTTTTACTTAATTTAAATAATTTTTTTAACTCAAAAATAGGATTTTCAATTTTAATTTATTTAGCTAATCAATGTAAAGTTTTTATTCATGAGAAAATTATTGGAGGTTCAATTAGGTCAGAGGACCACTTGGACAAAATTTTATGATTTTTCAAATTACATTTTAATTATTATAATTATTTATTAATTTTTGTGATTTAATTAAATAGAAAACATGTTATAATTACAAAAATTTATTTTTATATTTTAATTAATTCTCCCTAAGTGCAGAGAACTTGGAAAAACAAACTTTTTATTTTTCTAATTTTTGATTTATTTATTATAATTATTTTAATGGAAAATTAGAGAAAATACTTTTTTATCCTTTAGAAAATTATATTTAACTTAGAAAAATTAGGAAAAATATTCTAATGAGCCCCAAGTAATCAAGAAGTATTTAGGAACATTTTAAACCATTTTTCATTTTTTTTCAAACTTTAATTATTTAATTCAAAAATAAGCTAAAAAATAAAGTATTTACTTTAATAAAAATTTTATTTTTCCTAAATGGTTCTTATCATAAGGAACTCAGAAAATTATTTTTCATAATTTTTCTAATTATATTTAATTTAATATAATAGTTTTAATAAAAAATGCCATTTTACTTAGAAAATCAACTTTTGTGCTTAAACTAAATCAAATAAATTTCAATTTTTTTATAGTGAGTTAGAATGAGTGTTATTTATAGTGTGGAATCATTTTTGTTAATTTATAAGGCTTAATTAACTATAGTAATGTACATACACATTCAAACTTAATTTATATTTTTCCTAGGGTCCTTTAACTACAGTTAACCTATCAAAATAAGTCCCATATTTTTCTGACTTATATTTTTATTTATATAATTATCTTAAGCAAATTGCCATCTAAGCTTGGAAATTAGGGTTACATGTATATAGACGTTCTCTAACCTTGAAAAAATTAGAGAACGTCCCTATTAGCATGATAAATCAAGCCTTAAAGTTTCAAGCAATAATGATTATTATTTACTTAATTAAAATTAAAGTAGCTCAGAAGGTATTTAATTAAGTAAAAATCACGGATACATCAAACAATTTTTATTTTTATTCCACATTATTCTCTACTTTTCATTGAGCAATAGGATATTTTTATTTTATTTTTATAATTTTTCTACACCAAGTTATGGATTTTCTAAATTCTGGAATTCATTAAATCCAGAAAAACCCTATTTTTCTATTTACCCAGCTCGGCGCCAGCGCAACATGGGCAGCTCAGCGTGGCGCTCCTCTATTCAACACAACCTTTCACATCTGCGCCTCGTCAGCCCGCACTTTATGAACCGAATGCTCATCCGACGCAATCTTAGCCATCCAACCGTACACGCCCGATCCAATTACTCTCTGTCATCGTCCCGATCATCATAATCTGAGAACCGTCCAACTTAAAACCCTAAGATCTTGCTCTATACTCAACCAAATCATGTGGCATTTGTTCCTACACCTTCATCTACTCATGGCAAACACATATATACGGTTACATGCTTATGAAATCAAACTTCTCTTCACAAAAGCCTAAACCAAGCCAAAAATTAGGGTTTGTGTTCTATACCTGAGTCTGAGAGGGGAGGCCTCAACTAGATGCTTGTGGAAGCTTCAGTAGGGTCTAAAAAACCTCCTCAAAGTGTTAGTTTGCTCTGGTATAATCTCAAAGTATGATTTTGAACAAAGGGTGGTGTGGATTTGGTCTAGAGCTAGGCTTGAGGGCTCAACATAGTGGGGTTTCAGTGGGAGTCTTCTTATTTTAGTATGGGGAAGGTTTTAGAACAATCAATTTGAAGTTTGGTGGAGTTTTATGAAATGTCCAAAAACTACCCTGGTTTTGAGCTCTGAAATTGAGCTCAAACTGTGAGGACGATGGCTGGAAGATGGTTGGAATGTGCTTAGAAGGTCTTGGAGGAACCCTAGAAGAAATTTGGTTGAGTTCCCTCAAGGAAACTGATAATCTCTTTTCTTGGCCATGAGAGGTGGAGTTTAAGTAGAAGGGGAAGGAGTGGCCACCATGGCTGGCCAGTGGGTGCAAAGGACAGCTTAGGTGGAGGGAAGAAAGGTGCAAGCAACCAATTAGGATGAGCCAACTCAGGGAGTTCAAATTTTGAGCTTTAGCCATGGGGGCCTTTCAATTTTGGTGTATTTAGGCGACTAGGTCGGTCGACCAAGAGGCCAGAGCTGGTGACTATGTGGCTCAGGGGATCTAAGGGTAGCATAATGATGAATACCGCAAAGCTTTGATGTCTGATGGAAAATATATTTGGGTTTAGTCAAATATGGGAAGAGATCCCCTAAAT
>JXCR01082820.1:0-11464 GCA_002079205.1 Phalaenopsis hybrid cultivar
GTTCGAATCCCACACTTTACATTTATTTTTCTCAATTTTAGTTTAACGAGCCAATTTCGAGCGGAACACGAGCCAATTTCGAGCGGAACACGAGCCGAACACGAACACAAATATTTAAATTGAGCCGAACACGAACACACTGTTTACGAGCCGATTTTGAACACAAGCTATTTCGAACAAGCCAAACACAAGCCAAGCCTGAGCTCGCTCAAGCTCGACTCGTTTACAGCCCTATTCACGCACTAATATGTAGTATCATGAGACCCAAAAAAGAAGAAAAAATAATATGTTAAAATTACAAGGAAAAAAAATTATAATATTGACTTTAAAATGTAGAAGCATATCACGACAAATGTTGTCCGGTTCTGACACACCAGAACCTCGAGCAAACCTGTCTGACTGGGATATCGTAGAAACGAAATCACTCAAACCACAAGCGGTCTCAAGTTGTGATACCGTCAAACTCCGAGTAGCGGTCTCCAGTTGGGATATCGTAGGATCGGACATACTGTCCGCCCACCTGAAGAAATTGCAGTCCTTCGATCCGTGTGCCCACCACGGGCACCTGTAGAATTGCCGCCTATAACTATGTGGCTGGCGTGACGTAAGTAATAATGACGGTAGCCTGCACGACACATCACTTGTCTGAAGTTCCATGAATATTTGGAACTCATCGTCCTGCAATTATTAAAAAGCATATAGATCAGTAAAAGAATAGAGCAAATAAAGAAAATCTACTTACCAAAAAATGGAGACATCGGTTGCCGACAACAAAGTTCTGTGACCATCCATACCGCTCCACTGTTATCTTAATAAAATCAGTAGATATAAAAAGTAAAAAAAATTAATAAAAGATAAATCCATATTAGGTACAGATCTCAACAACTTCTAATTAAAAAAAGTTTAATGCTGTAATGTCCAACTATCAATAACCAAATACAACTTCAGCTTACATGTTGCAATGGAGAGCTTGTACTTGAATAAATAGTGAAAACACACAAACAATCTCAATCCAACTAATAAAAAATATTGAACATAACCATTTTAAGCTTCATTTAAGATAAAAAGTATTGGCCGTCCATTCTCATTCCAACCAATAAAATAGATTGACCATAACCATTGTTTCAGAAAAAAACATAAAATATCTCTGAAGTAGCAGGAACAAACACAGACACCCATGCACATAACATGCATCATTCATACATCAGGTAACAACCAAAAAAGACAGATTTGCTGTCATTAAAAAGAAGAAATGCGTATGTTTCGGAGATCACCAACCCTCTATCTCTAAGCATTACCAACTAATTTCAGCAGTAATGCATTCAGAGATCACCAACCCTCTATATGTAACCACTACCACCCAATCTCAACATTACCACATCTATACCAGCAACATGAGACATATCAATTTTAATTTCGTCCAAACAAGGAATTCATAAGCTTGAACCCCCATCTGAATTATAATTTATACTTAGCAAGAATCTTTTCTACGTAGCAATAAAATAAGCATTTGAAAGAGTCTAAAATAGCTCCCAACAATGCAAACCTAAAGACAAATGATAAGAATTTATAGTAATTTTGATTAATAAATACCAAACAGAAAATCTGCAACCCAGACAACCAAAAAAACTCCAATGAAATGCAGATAGAGCAAAAACACCCTCACAGTCAAAACTCCCTTAATTTCAGTGGTTCACTGCAACCATTCTCAAACTACAAGAAGTATGGACGCAACGGTTGTCCAGAATAAAATTTTGTGGCCGTCCTAACTGCTACATACTTGGTAGGTTATGATATGAAAACACATTAATCAACAAACAATGAGGATTGCAGATTATCAAAGCTAATCAAGTAGAGCTAATCATGAAAATGATGGTTGATATAACTGTTACTTGTGACAATATAGTAGCAGTTGCAAAGCTCTTAAAATAAAATTGAGATTTGTATAAGTAAATGAATGAATTTCTCTGCCATCAATCAATTGTAGGATCTCCACAAGAAGGTTTGCATTGAAGGGACATTACTTCTTTTCATTTTCTCACAATGGTAACAATCATTTCAATAGTACAGCTCTTGTATTCTCATTTAAAATTAAAATGTCAAAGTTAAACATTGCTTCAGAAATAACCATTTACTCATAGAAATAAACATTGCTTCAGAAAAACAGAAAATATATCTGAAGCAATATACACTAATAAACTTTCGTGACAGCATATACATTAGTACATGAAGAATATTGTAAATCTCCGTTACCATCATTTATTAAAGGAGGAAGCAACTGAACCCTACAGGAAACAACTAAACCCTGATAGACATTTGTGGTAACAAATTAAAATGTCTGTAATTTTATTATGCTTAAGGCAAATTAAAAGACAAGCTGAAGACATGTTCCTATTAGTAGTGTATTGCTATTATGCTCTCAAGACATGTTTATATTATAGAGAAGACGCTCAAGACATGTTTCTATTAATAATAGTGATATTATACTGTTATAATATTAGCACTAATATCGTTCTTTGGTAGGGCAGAGATTGCCAATTTACCAGAAAGATTATCCAATTTTATTTTCAAAATAATAATAATACCCCCTAAATATTATCACTATTAATATTGTACTGTTATTATCCAATTTCCCGCTAAATTTGAATTTTTTGGCTGTCGGCACTGTTTGTACTAGAAAAGAGAAATTATTAGTAAAAATCATTTGAATGTGAAAATTTATGCAAAAAATAAATTTAGGTTTGTATTTATCTCTAACTTTCCAGCCCACCATTCCTCCAGTGCATCAGTTGTCCGTTTCAGTGGATCCCAACGAATCCCGTTGTTCCCTTTCTGAGGTCTTTCCAAAATTTTCAGACTTTTTAATTGATCATACTTGTTTTTGAGTTTCATCCGATAGTAATCCCTTCCGATCAGTTTTTTGAATTTAGTCATAAGATTCTGTCAACATTCTTTATTAAAATAGATGGTCGACATACTACCCAACTCGACCTCCCTCAGACAGAGATCACAAAATACAAGAGTGATATCTTTATCTCACATGACCGATGATCCAGACTCTTTAGTTTTACTCATTTTGACTGTGAGATAAACAAACTTTCATGAAATTAATACTATTCAAGAAAGAAGACGTTGAAATAGATAAGAATAACTAATATTGTATATAGAATGTAATATATTACAATTTATATGCAATAATAACTAGTAAGAATAACTATTCAAATCTAGTAGTTTATATGAAGAATATGTTCCTTAAAATCATATGCACTCCATGAAACTCTTCTTGAAGTCAAAAAATGGGACAATGAACAAACTTTTCAATTAAAAAAAAAATAATAAACGGATCTAAAACAATGTAACTTATATTTATACCAAATTAAAAGTACCACTATCTTCACTTTTAAATGGTGAGAGTTTAAATACACCCTTTAGTGCATATGTAAAGTGGTATACATGTAAAAATTGAAGCATAGCTGTTAGATACATAAATAAATTAGAATTGGCTGGTATTTATGTAAATCTTCATTTTTTTCTTAAAGAATCGATCTGTTCTTCCCTTCAAAAACATAAGAATTTTGTTTTAACATTTAAAAGAAGCTCTACAGAGCCCTTCTACCCATCATTGCCCACATCTCAAAATAATAATAATAATAATAATCATAACATCAAAATGTTGCAATACAAGGAGCGCCCGACGTCATGAACAAATAAATAAAAATGCAAAACCCAAATACCCAATCCATCCTTGTAAACCCAAGTATTTTTCTGAACTTGATGCAAAACTGTAAAATCAGGTATTTCCTTACAAGAAGAAATTTCATTCCAAAGCTTCCATCAGTAAATATCAGTCATAATTTTGCAATATTAGGTTAACAAAATCTCAAGTTAACCAATTCCTAGAAACCATATCATTAAATTCACAGCACTTAAGAGATCAAACGAACCATGTTCGATGCTTAAAAATTTTAGCAAAAACAAGTGGATTTAGATTTTTAGCAGCTTCGATCATTCTCAACAAGTGGATCTAGATTTTTAGCCCTATCTTCTCAACACTTCCAGATTCACCACAATATTCAAGAGAGGAAACATCAAAATTTGAGAAGGCTTTCAGCCAAATGGGGGAGAGGAGGGTGGAGAAGAATTTCTACACCGGCGGAGCGAATTGGGGTAGCGACGGAGGCAATAGCGGCCCTTTCGACATAGAGGAAAGGTAGGGCATAGATCGGGTTTAGCGAGTGTAAAGGGGCAAAAGCTGGAGAGCGAATGTAGATAGCGGGGATATGCCCGCGGTTCGCGGGTAATAGAAAATAAAAAAAACACATTTTTTAAAAAATTACTTTAAACGCGAGAAATAAATAGTGAGATGATGTTTCCAAACGTCGCCGCACTTGTAAGCTGCCCCAAACATGCCCTAAGCTGCATTCCTAATGATGGCCTACACTTAGATTAGTGCATTGATGACGGTCACAAAATTCTATTTTTTATGCTTTGCTCAGTTAGGAATATGGTGTGCAACAAAACAATAGAGATTTATCCAATAATTGGTTCCTTCTTGAAGTTGCACTTATATTAAACAACTTGATGTAAACAATTTCCCCTTGTTATGTATTCTACATAGGAAAAAATTTTCATTAGGATCACTTAATAAATTGAACTTACAATAAAATAAGTTCTATAACATGGATCAAGATGAGCATGCATTGATGATAATTAAGAATGCCTTGTTAAAGCTTCATATCAACAAGTGTTTCATAGTTAATATGAAGGTGTGTGCGAAAGTGATATGTCTGTGGATATACCTAATTTCTTATTTATTTTTCACATGTTTTTGAATGAAATTGCACTGTAATGAAATATATTTTTATGTTTATAATGCTGGTATAATATGTAGGAGCATTGGAACGAATTTGGACTGAATCAGAGAGAAACGAAACCAAATGGAGAAAAGGAGCTGATTGTGGTTTGGCGCCTAGGCACCTAGGTGCCCATTTTTGGGCGCCAAGGTGTTGCAGTTGAACACCTTGGCGCCAGGTTCTGGGCTTCTTGGTGCCCAAGTTTTTCGAGCAGACAGAGAGCCCGACGCTTAGGCGTTGCAGACTGGGTGTCTAGGTGTTGCAGTTCAGACACTTACTTTCTGTACGACTCTGAGAGTTATTTTACTGTTGTTGACAGTTCAGACGGGGAGTTTTGGCAATCATAGGAGTATAGAAGAGGTTCCAAGTTCTGGGATTCTCCAAGGACAGTAGGTAGGAGTCGGAACTCTTTTTTTAGAGAGATTTGAGAGAGGAATTTGAGAGAATATTTAAGGGGTTTACTATAACATCTTGTGTAGCACTGCGGAAAACATCGTTCGGTGGAATTTGCTTTTCTTTTCAGAGGGAAAAAATTAAGTATCGTGTGTAATCTTATTTGATTATTGTTATAAATGCATATTTGGTGAATTTTCTTGGATTGAATGAAGTTTTTTTTTGTGTTTATCATGTGTAGTGAGTAGATTTCTTATACTTTTCTCTTGTGATAAGCTAGATTTGTAGGGTTGTGAATGTTTTGAATTGATCTTTATTTTTATGTGATGAGTATATCTTTAGACTTAGGGTGCGTTTGGAACAACTTATTTGTGCGGGTGGCGTTTTGAAATCGTCGCCTTAGCCTGACTGTTTGGTTACGACGGGTTGCATCCCGCGTATCGCAACTAGTAGTTTCTCCTATTACCCTTGTGCGTCGTCTCCTCTCGTCTCGTTGGTAGTTCTGCAGCATTTGTGGCAGTGTTATTGAAGCGACGAAGGCTCAGAGCTACAAGAAGACTGCTTCTTTCACTTCTAGTTTTATAATCCGCCCAAATTCCAACCCCCGCATTTCTTCCTCGGGGCCAACTGTGAAGAACAACACGGATAGGTTTATTCTCTTCTGTTCTAGGGTTTTGTTTTCTATATCAAAGAAGATGGGCTGAGAAGAGCATTGTTCATTTTGGTTGCAGTTTTCCTAATGACGCTTCGCAGGAGTCGAGTCTCACAGGTTTCTTTTTGCATTCAATCTTTTCTTTAGTCGAAACTTGTTTGGGATGTACGGTAGCAATGTCGATTTTGGAAGCTGCAACGCCCACGCTGGTCTTTGGTTTTGGCACATCAATGTGGTTTTCTCTAGGGTTTTGGTTCGTTACAGAGTAATGCGTTTTTGTTTTGTTACTTTGTTGGCTTTCATTGGTTTGGTTTGGGAAGTGATGAGGGGCGGCAAGGGGTGATTTTGTTGGTTTGGTATTGGTTATTGGTAGTTGATGATTGGGCTTTAAAATTGATTTTCTACAACTTAGTTGAATCATTTAGTTTTTTTTTTCCTTAAAAACATTTTTAATGTTAGAATTTCAATTGGTCAATGGCTCAGACCACGTGATGCTTCACTTTCATCACATACAAAATTTTAGAAGTTAATTGGGAATTTTTTCGATGCCAATTCCAATTACATCATATTAGCATCGAAAAAGTTCTGACATTAAAACGTGCGTTGCTAAATCATTTTGCGTCAGATTTTTATTTGCGTCAAAAAATTGTGACACTATAAATTTACGTAAAAATATTCTGACCTTATATATTTGTGTCGAAAAAATGGGCGTTGTAAGAGTAATGACGCACTTGCGTCGTGTATGGTCGATGCAAATTTGCGTCGGTCATATCCGACACAAATTTGTGTTGATTAATCAACACAAATTAGCTATTTTTTGTAATATTTTCTTTTTAGGTCTTTAACTTATTTGTTGTACAGTTATGAAGTTGTTTTTTGCCTCTCAAGTATCAAATGTCTTGTTATGATAGTTCTGTTGCAAACAACATTACTACACAGAGGCAGAATGATCATTTATCCAAAAACAACTATGAATCAACTGTTTTCCAAACGCAACAACCAAACAATCAGCCAGTTTATCTGGATCAGCTACTAATTAACAGCTTATCAGGATAAGTTGCTTATCTCGATAAACTGGATAAGCTACTGCTTATCTCGATAAACTGGATAAGCTGCAGCTGCCTCAAACAGACCCTTAATTTTGCATAATGTGCTGGCCATATAACTTGTCAAAATTCATTGTGCCCCATTAGGATTTGAAAGAGTGTTGGCGAAACAACATAGAATATTCACATTGTGCGAATGGTTATGAAAGATGAGTCATGAGACAATGCAACTTAGGGAGACGTGTATCAATATAGTTTGAATTAAGAGTTTCACGGGTAACAGACGAAAACAACTACCTAAATTTGAATCATTCTCTTTTATGGACTCGAACGACGGTAAATGTGTCTTATGCTCCTGTCGTCACTACCACATTACAATGCTTAGAATTAACACCTACAGTCTGCTTAGGAAATCACAAGAAAGAAGTACTTTTATCAATCATGAATTTCATCTGTTTAATTCATCTAGGCAAGTTTAACTTAGGGCTAGAAATATATTTAGTAGTAGTTAGAAAAAAAATTATATTTCGCAATCTTTCAGACTGGACCAGAAAGTAGTAGGCTAGGATTCACCCTTAGGTTGTTATTACTATGAAGCCTTTGCCACCTTCCCTGTGAGATCGACATTCCAGACTCAAGTAGAGCCCTATATTACGAAAGTGATGCGTGCACTTGCGTAGGAACCCTGACACTTTGGTGGAGATTGTGAGTTAATTAAATTATCATTAAAGTGTTGGTAGCTGCTGGGGCTGGCAGAACGTGGCCAAAAATTGATCATATGCTTTGATTCTAGCTTTTAAGCTATCTAACCAGGATCTGACCTAATTATATATCCAAAACCAACGAAATAAAGCACAATGTCATGATTACAAACCGATTTTCACAATGCAGTCGATTATAATAATTATCATCCTACCAAAGTTATTATTATGTAGTAAACATCTTTTACTTATATCGCTATATCAAATATAAATTGAAACAAACAAGTGTCACTACAGCCTTCTTCAAAATTCATGCCACTTTTCTTTCTAATAAGAAAGTAAAGCTAAATTTTAAAGATTTTCATTATAAAATAATGAAAAATAGACAGATATTAGTGGAAATAGAAGCGGACAGAAACTAAGTTATTCAATTTTGGAAACAATGAATTAGTTCTATAAAGAGGGAAATAATAGAGAAAATTCATAGAGATTATTCACTTATAATTGAAGATAAGAAACTTTACTATAATCATAAATATGATAAATTTTCTTGTTTGAAGATAAGAAACTTTACTATAATCATAAATATGATCAGTTTTTTTTTTTTCTATAGACAGGTTTGTTCAAAGTCCTTCCATGAATTTGGTGGACATGAGAAATATCATCTAATATTTAGATAGTTGGTTTTCTTAATAAATAATCAATCCTTGTAAACAAATATACTAGTAATGTTTTTCTATTTTTAATGGAGTTTTGTTGAAGGTAGCTTGAAGTGGATTGGGTTGGTTTCTATTTTAATGCCGTTAAAAAGTTGTGGGAATGCTTCTATAAGACTTTGGAAGAGGATAAGGCTATATTAAGGTGATTTGCTTGAGAAGCCTAAGAGGCATAGTTCATTGGGAATTAAGAGATGGATTTTCTTTTGGAGCATGTGGGTTCATATAAGGGAAGTTTGATGTTAGTCCAAGTTGGTAGAGGTTGTATTAGAGTTGGGATTAATGTGGTGCGAATTATTTAGACTGTCATAGAGATGATGGGATTTTAGGTAGGATTTCTATTGCTTGCATAACAGAGAGCATGGGCTTCGGTTTTGCTTTGGTGAAATGGCCGAGAGCTTGAAAGTTATTGTAGAATTATAATTAGCTTTTAGGGACTGTTGTGGTGTCCTAGATGAAGGCTTAAGAATTCAAGGAAACTGGCTTAGGAGTTATGTAGGATTGAATTTGGGGTCTTCTGCATGCTAGGGTTTGATGGCGAGGGTTTGACCATGTAACTTATAACATTTTATAATTGCAAGGGAAGTTGTTGGTGAAGGAAAACTAAGAGGTCGAGAGAGGAGGATAAAATATGTTTAAAACTCTCCAAAAATTCAAAAATTAAAATCAACCACATGGCTTCATTAAAGGATTTTACATAAGCAAAAATTTCTCAACTTTCCAATAGTTCTCAAAAGATGGTACATCATCTTTCTATAAAGCAAAAGAACATAGCTAAATATAAGTTCAAAACCAAGAACAAGAATAGCAGGAAGTGCAACCACTCCTTACCGGAATCCTTTATGTTCTTGTAAACTTTTTTTTTTAATTTTTTTTTTATTCACTGGTATTTGAACTTGATTTATTTGAGAGTTCTTAAGGCATGTCTTGATTGATGCAACCACTTGAGTTTAAACTTGTTAGGAATTGCATATGCTGACCATCTATTGATTAAATGATAGACGATCGACCAAAACTTATCTTAACCATCTTCTTAACTAAGTTTGAAAATCTTTATAAACTTTCTAAATAAATGTAATCACCTTTCAATTTTTAATTAATTTATAATAAACCATTTAATTAATTTCTATAATATAAAAATATCAGAATTAAAAAAATAAAGCGAATCTAAGAAAATGTTGCGATTAATTTTTTTTAATTCGTGAAGGTTTTGTCATGTGACGGTAGTGGTCTCTAAAATAAAAAAGTGAGCTCCAAATTTCTGGAGTCAAATGCTTGACTAGCTTTATGTTTAAAATTGATGTTTTTTTCCACATCAATCCTAATTGACTCTCCAGATCTTTGCTTTATAATTTATAATATTATAGCTTTATAGAAATTGATGGAGGCTTAACTTGTTGCAATTAATATGGTTTCTTACTAAGGGGTTAAGCCTGAATGTATTTGCAAACAGGCATGGAATTATTTTTAAAATTGGAACATTGCTGAATTCTTATGAAATACCTCATGAAGAGGTTTCTAAAAAGTTATATTAGGATGAAGTTCAACATTTATTCTTTTTATTATTTAATATTCTTCATCATAATGCATATGTGGTTCTCTTCTTCCATCATATTTCATGATTTGTCGAGGCTTCATGTTTATGTCTTGATAATCCACCCTCAAAATATGAATGTTTAAGAGGAAAGAAATCTTCTAATTCTTTTGCATATAAATAATAATATGTTGCGAACTTAATTTTGAGGTGATCATCACAATTTGCTGGAGATGGGGTGTGGAATATCTTTTTGATTTTTTGATGCATTGAATTTTTCTTGAAGTTATAATTTTTTTACCAATTTTGGAGGGGTGGTGGAAGAAGCTTGAAGTGGATTGGCTTGATTTCCCTTATAATGATGTTAGAAGGTTCTGGGACGCTTTCTTAAAAGGTTACGGAGTGGCTAAGTTTTAGTTGGAAAGGTTTTCTTATGGTGGCAGAAAGGGATAAAATTTTTTAAATTATTTGGTGTATTTGTGGGAGCTAGAGGGCTATCAAGATTGAAGCTACTAGGGTTAGAATTAATGTGGAAGGAAGTATGGAGGGCGGTGGATGTGATGGGATTGTAGTGGAGATTATATTAGTGGTGTATTGGAGAGTCTCTTAGATAAAGATTTTAGTTTGGTGAAATGGCAGAGAGCTTGCAATTTAATTTGATTAGCCACTTAGTAATCCTCAAAAGAGGTGCATTTATTTATAAGTAAAATAAAATATTCAATTACAATTTCAAAAAAAAAAAAAAAAGAAAAAAAAAAAAGGATGGGAGGGGGGCTCATCTCTTTTCAGGCTCGGATCCTGCTTGAAGTTACTGTCATCTTTGCTCGATAAGAGTAGATTTTCACATGATTAAATTATAATAGATATAAAAAAACTGGAATATTAACGCCAATTAAATTTCCCAAAGTAACAGGAAATTTTTCTATGTTTAAAATTATAATTAAAATATACTTTGATCATTTTCATTTATATGCCTTCTTCTAAAGTCTTTATTAGAACTAATATAATGAAGTCTACTAGGGAGACACACTTAACGCTTCTATTTCAAAGCAAAAAAAAAATATTCGACTTAGAATATTTTTCACTATATCACTCCTTTCACACTTTAACGTGAGCAACCCATCACTTTTAGCACAAGTTGCTAGGTAATAAAAACTATCTTTAAAGCGAAATCATATCTCACATGAGCCTTAAAGGCGATTCAATACTATCACATATAACTTTCGTTTTTGCAGTACATTACAAAACTTAATTAATTGCAAAATGAAACAATAAGACCGATTAAAGACAATGTAAACTAAAAATAAGAAAAATTTACAAAGATCTAAGAGAAAATTTGTGACCTTTGTATAAAATTTTCCAAAAAATATCACAATCTAGGTTCATCTTTTTCATAACTTGTATAAATTATTTTCTTATGAAGCGCATAGATTAATTATATATATAGATATATATATCACACTGGAGGACCTAATCCCTGACCCCAGGGGACACACACACACACACACACACACACACACACACACACACACACACACACACACACACACACACACACACACACACACA
>JXCR01082820.1:20199-81484 GCA_002079205.1 Phalaenopsis hybrid cultivar
CTATGATAGATGTTCAAAAGGGAGAATTAACTATGAGAGTTAACGATCAAGAAGTGACTTTTAACATTTCGAAATCTATGAAATACCCTGCTGTTGAAAGAGATAATGAATGTTTTCGTATGAAAATTAGTGTACATCTATTGAACGAGCATTTTAAAGAATATTTTGAAGAGAAAAAAGATTTTGAATACAAAGAAGAAGTTACTTTGGATGAAATAGAAAATGAAGAATTAAATTATGTTCAGGAAATATTTGAGATGTTGGATATTACAAAAAATTATGATAAGAATCTAGTTTCGTCAATTATAAAATCACCTGAACTTAAGTTGAAAATATTGCCTAACCACATGAAGTATGTGTTTCTGGGAAATTCATCTACATTACCTATTATTATATCTTCAGAGTTAAATGATTTGCAAGAGCAGAGACTTTTGGATACATTAAAAAGATATAAGAAAGCTTTTGGTTGGACCTTACCTGATATTAAAGAAATCAGTCCTTCGATCTGTATGCACAGAATTATACTGGATGAACAATATAAACAAATAGTTGATCCACAAAGGAGATTAAACCCAATGATAAAAGAAGTAGTCAAGAAGGAAATTTTGAAATGGTTGGACACTGGAATTATATATCCTATTTCAGACAGTGCTTGAGCAAGTCCAATTCATTGTGTTCCTAAGAAAGGAGGGGTGACTGCTGAAGCACAAGAGAATAATTAATTAATACCTATCATACAAGTTACTGGATGACGTATTTGCATTGATTATAGAAAATTAAACACTGCCACTAGGAAAGATCACTTCCATTTACCATTTTTAGACAAAATAGTGGATAGACTTGTTGGGCACAAATATTTTTGTTTTTTAGATGGATATACCGGCTACCATCAAATTCCTATTGCTCCTGGGAATCAAAAAAAGACAACATTTACTAGTTGTTTTGGAACTTTTGCTTTTTGAAGAATGCTTTTTGGATTATGTAATGCACCCATAACATTCCAGAGATGTATGATGTCTATATTTAGTAAGTTAATTAATGATGGAATATAAGTGTTTATGGATGATTTCTCTGTATTTAGAACATCATTTGACGCATGCTTAAATTATCTTGAAAAAGTTTTGGAGTTATACGAAAGAACTAATTTAGTTCTAAATTGGGAGAAATGCCAATTTATGGTTGCAGGAAGAATTGTGTTAGGGCACAAAATTTCAAAAAATGGTATGGAAGTAGACCGTGAAAAAATTTAAGTTATATCTAAATTATCACCTCCTACTAATGTAAGAGGGGTTAGAAGTTTTGTTGGACATGTTGGTTTTTACAGGTGTTATATTAAAGATTTTTCAAAAATTACCAAACCTCAATGCCAACTTTTAGAAAAGGACAAGAAATTTGAGTTTACCGAAGACTGTTTAAATGCCTTTGAGTTATTAAAAGAAAAGCTAATCACAGCTCCTATAATAGTTTCACCTAACTGGGAGAAACCATTAAAACTGATGTGCGATACTAGTGATTATGCTATTGGAGCTGTTCTGGGACAAAGGTATGATAAGATTTTTAAATTTATATACTACACTAGTAAAACTCTTAACGATGCTCAAATTAACTACACTGTTATTGAAAAAGAGTTACTGTTATAGTGTATGCTTTTGACAAATTTAGATCTTATTTAATTGAGACTAAATGTGTTGTGCTCACTGATCACTCTGCTATTAAATATCTGATGCAAAAGAAGGATGTCAAACCAAGGTTAATTATGGTCACTCTGCTATTAAATATCTGATGCAAAAGAAGGATGCCAAACCAAGGTTAATTAGATGGAATTTTGATGCAAAAATTTGATTTCGTGGTTATTAATAGAAAGAGAACTGATAATCAAATTGCTGATCATTTGTGGAGATTAGAATATCATGAATTATCTGACACCGACAATGAAATTACAGATAGTTTCCCTGATGAACAACTCTATAATATTAATGAGTGGAAAATACCATGTTATGCTGATATTGTTAATTATATTGTAAGTGATATTTTTCCACCTATGCTGACATTGTAAAGAAAATTCATTCATGATGCGAAAACATATTTTTGGGATGAGTTATATTTATATAAACAATGTAAGGATCTTATTATGAGAAGATGTGTACCTTATGAAGAAACTGAACTAATCATTCAGAAATGTCATGATTCTGAATTTGGAGGACATTTTGGAACTGATAAAACTGCTTATAAAATTTTACAAGCTGGATTATATTAGTCTACTCTCTTTAAAGATGTTTACAGATACATAAAAACTTGTGATCGATGCCAACGAGTAGGCAATATATCTAGAAGAAATGAAATGCCTCTGAATTTCATGTTAGAAGTTGAGATCTTTGATGTTTGGGAATTGGATTTCATGGGACCATTTATTCCTTCATCTGGGAACTTATACATATTAGTTGTGGTAGACTATGTTTCAAAGTGGACTGAAGCACAAGTTTTACCTCGTGTGATGCTAAAAGTGTTTCAAGATTTTTAATGAAAAATATTTTTACTAGATACGGAATGTCGAGAGTGATTATCACTGACGGAGGATCCCATTTCAGGAATAAATACATTCAGAAATTGGCAGAAAATTTTAATGTTATTCATAGAATCTCTACTTCATATCACCCTCAAACCAGTGAGTTAGCTAAAATTTCTAATAGAGAGATTAAACAAATACTGACGAAGACTGTAAACCCTAGTAGAGTAGATTGGTCTACTATATTGGATATTGCATTATGGGCTTACAGGACTGCTTATAAAACTCCTATTGGAATGATTCCTTACAGACTGATTTTTGGAAAGNAATGGAGAGTCGATATTTGAAGCTTGGGAGAGATTTAAAGCTCTTCTTAGAAAGTGCCCTCATCATTCATTACCAGATTGATTGATAATTCAAACTTTTTATAATGGATTAGTGAGATCTCTTAGATCGATTATAGATGTTGCGGTTGGTGGTTCTTTAATGTCAAAACCTTTTGATGAGTGCTTATTTGTTAATAAAAGAGATGGCTACCAACAATTTTCAGTGGCTCTCTAAAAGGGTAAATCCTAAAAGAGTAGCTAGTAACCGCGATCCTGATGCAATATCTATATTAGCTTCGCAAATTGCTGCAATATCAAAAAATTAGATCATTATGGAATGAATTATTCTCCAACACCTACTATAATGGAAGAGAATTCATCTGGGCAATTTGTGGATGTTCAACGTTCGTATGAGACTTTAAATGCTTTTAATAATATACCTAACAACCCTTATTCAAACTATTATAACCCAGGTTGGAAGAATCATCCTAATTTTAATTGGAATAACAATCTACTATAAATCAACAATGTGCGAACAACCCAGTGAACCCATTAGGAAATTCATCCAACCAAGGAAATGTTAATTATAGACCTTCTTATCCTCCAAGATTTAGCAGTAACACTCAATTTAAGGAAAAGAAGTTGTCTATGGAAGAGATGATATTAAACATGGGTCAACAATTGTAGAATCAAGGAAATCAATTACAAATTCAAGGAAATCAGTTACAAAAACAAGGAACCGCTATTAAGAATATTGAAAATCAATTGGGGCATATCGCTACTGCGCTTAGTAACTGAACATTAGGAACTTTTCCTAGTACTGTAGAATCAAATCCTAAAAATCAAGGAAAAGAACAAATAAAAGTGATACAATTATGAAGTGGAAAAGAATTGGAAACAAGAGCAGAAAGAAACGAAAACTAAAAATGAAAAAGTGGATAAAAAAAAAGAAAAGGATAATGAATACCCAGATTTAGAATATCCACTTACACTAATGAAAATTACTGTGGAGAAACCTCCACCACCATTTCCTCAAAGATTGAAGCAACACAAAAAGGATAAATAATTTTTCAAGTTTTTAGAAATTCTTAAGAAATTAACGGTAAATATTCCCTTCGTATAAGCTTTAGAGCAAATGCCCAATTATGTGAAGTTTATGAAAGATATTTTGAACAAGAAAAGGAAGTTCACTGATAATGAAACTGTTGCACTTAGTGAAGACTTTAGTGCAATTATTCAGAAAAAGCTTCCTAAAAAATTAAAAGATCCATGTAAATACACTATACCGTGTGCTATCGGTGAAAAATTTTATGGAAGAGCTTTATGTGATTTAGGAGCTAGGATTAATCTTATGCCTCTATCAATCTTCAAAAGATTAGGATTAGGAGAAGTCTCATCTACTTCTGTAATTCTTCAGTTAGCGGATCGTTCAGTTACATATCTTAAGGGAGTTATAAAAGATGTGTTAGTGAAAGTTGATAAATTTTTCTTTCCTATGGATTTCATTGTTTTAGATATGAAGAAAGATAAACAAATACCTATCATTTTAGGGAGACCATTTTTAGCTACTGGAAAAGCTATGATAGATGTTCAAAATAGAGAATTAACTATGAGAGTTAACGATCAAGAAGTGACTTTTAACATTGCAAAATTTATGAAATACCCTACTGTTGAAAGAGATAATGAATGTTTTCGCATGACAATTAGTGAACAACTATTGAACGAGCATTTTAAAGAACATTTTGAAGAGAAAGAACAATTTGAAGATATTGATGAAGTTATTTTGGACGAAATAGAAAATGAAGAATTAGATTATGTTCAAGAAAGATTTGAGATGCTGGATATTATAGGAAATGCTGATAAGAATCTAGTTCCGTCAATTATGAAACCACCTGAACTTGAGTTGAAAATATTGCCTAACCACTTGAAATATGTGTTTCTGGGAAATTCATCTACACTACCTGTTATTATATCTTCAGAATTAAATGATGTGCAATAGCAAAGACTTTTGGATACATTAAAAAGATATAAGAAAGCTTTTGGTTAGACCTTAGCTGATATTAAGGGAATCAGTCCTTCGATCTGTATGCACAGAATTATATTAGATGAACAATATAAACCAAGAGTTGATCCACAAAGGAGATTGAACCCAATGATGAAAGTAGTAGTCATGAAAGAAATTTTGAAATGGTTGGACACTGGAATTATATATCCTATTTCAGACAGTTCTTGGGTAAGTCCAATTCATTGTGTTCTTAAGAAATGAGGAGTGACTATTGAAACAAAAGAGAATAATGAATTAATACCTATCAGACAAGTTACTAGGTGGCGTATTCGCATTGATTGTAGAAAATTAAACACTACCATGAGGAAAGATCACTTCCCTTTACCATTTTTAGACCAAATAGTAGATAGACTTGCTGGACACAAATATTTTTGTTTTTTAGATGAATATACTGGTTACCATGAAATTCTTATTGCTCCCGATGATCAAGAAAAGACAACATTTACTAGTCCTTTTGGAACTTTTATTTTTCTAAGAATGTCTTTTAGATTATGTAATTGATGATGGATTGAAAGTATTTATGGATGATTTCTCTGTATTTGAAACATCATTTGATGCATGCTTAAATTATCTTGAAAAAGTTTTGGAGTTATGCGAAAGAACTAATTTAGTTCTAAATTGGGAGAAATGTCAATTTATGGTTGTAGGAGGAATTGTATTAGGGCATAAAATTTCAAAAAATGGTATGAAAGCAGACCCTACAAAAATTCAAGTTATATCTAAATTAACACCTCCTACTATTGTAAGAGAGGTTAGGAGTTTTCTTGGACACGTTGTTTTTTACAGACATTTTATTAATGATTTTTTAAAAATTATTAAACCTCTATGCCAACTTTTAGAAAAAGACAAGAAATTTGAATTTACAGGAATTTTAAAATAAAAACTAATCACAACTCATATTATAGTTTCACCTAACTGAGAAAAACCATTTGAATTGATGTGCGATGCTAATGATTATGCTATTGGAGTTGTTCTTGGACAAAGGTATGAAAAGATTTTTAAAGTAATATACTACGCTAGTAAAACTTTTAATGATAACCAAATTTACTATACCGTTACTGAAAAAGAGTTACTGGCCATTTTGTATGCTTTAGACAAATTTAGATCTTATTTAATTGGAACTAAATGTGTTGTGCACACTGATCACTCTGCTATTAAATATCTGATGCAAAAGAAGGATGCCAAACCAAGGTTAATTAGATGGATACTTTTGATGCAAGAATTTGATCTTATGGTTATTGATAGAAAGGGAACTGATAATCAAATTGCTGATCATTTGGCGAGATTAGAAAATCATGAATTATCTGACATCAACAATGAAATTACAGACAGTTTCTCTGATGAACAATTTTATAATATTAATGAGTGGAAAATGCCATGGTATGCTGATATTGTTAATTACATTATAAGTGATATTTTGTCACTTATGCTGACATTGCAATAGCAAAAAAAATTCATTCATGATGCGAAAACATATTTTTGGGATGAACCTAATTTGTATAAATAATGTAAGGATCTTATTATGAGAAGATGTGTACCTTATGAAGAAACTGAACTGATCATTTATAAATGTCATGATTCTGAATTTGGAGGACATTTTGGGATTGATAAAACTGCTTATAAAATTTACAAGTTGGATTCTATTGGCCTACTCCCTTTAGAGATATTTACAGATACATAAAAACTTGTGATCGATGCCAACGAGTAGGCAATATATCTAGAAGAAATGAAATGCCTCTGAATTTCATGTTAGAAGTTGAGATCTTTAATGTTTGGGGATTAGATTTCAAAGGACCATTTATTCCTTCATTTGAGAACTTATACATATTAATTGTAGTAGACTACATTTCAAAGGGGATTGAAGCACAAGATTTACCTCGTTGTGACGCTAAAAGTGTTTCAAGATTTTTAATGAAAAATATTTTCACTAGATATGAAATGCCGAGAATGATTATCGCTGACGGAGGATCCCATTTTAAGAATAAATACATTCAGAGATTGACAGAAAAGTTTAATATTATGACGGAGGATCCCATTTTAGGAATAAATATATTCAGAGATTGGCAGAAAAATTTAATATTATAAGGATCCCATTTTAGAAATAAATACATTCAGAGATTGGCAGAAAAATTTAATATTATTCATAAGAATTTCTACTACTTATCACCCTTAAACTAGTGGATTAGCTGAAGTTTCTAATAGAGAGATTAAACAAATACTTACTTCCTTACCCTCAAACTAGTGGGTTAGCTGAAGTTTCTAATAGAGAGATTAAATAAATACTTGAGAAGACTGTAAACCCTAGTAGAGTAGATTAGTTTACTAGACTGGATAGTGCATTATGGGCTTACATGACTGCTTATAAACTCTTATTGGAATGACTCAATACAAGCTGATTTTTGGAAAGACTTGTCACTTACCAGTAGAATTGGAGCATAAAGTATATTGGGCGAAATGAATTCAAAGAATTTATTTATAATATAAAGATGCTTGTAAGAAGAGATTGTTACAACTAAATGAATTGGAAGAATTAAGAAATGAATCTTAAATGAATTGGAAGAATTAAGAAATGAGTCTTATTATAACAACTTAAGAAGAGATTGTTACAATTAAATGAATTGGAAGAATTAAGAAATGAGTCTTATGATAGAGAAGAGATTGCTACAATTGAATGAATTTGAAGAATTAAGAAATGAATCTTATGATAACGACAGAATTTATAAGGAGAAATTAAAGTTATGACATGATCAGAAGATTAACCAGAAGAACTTTGAACCAGGACAAGAAGTTTTGCTTTACAATACAAGGCTGAAATTATTCCTTGGGAAATTGAAGTTTCGTTGGTTAGGACCTTTTACTGTGACTCAAGTATATACTTACGAAGTTGTTGAAATTGAAGATCAAAAGACTGGGAATAAATTTAAAGTAAATGGACACAGATTAAAGCCGTATTTTGAGGGTAAAAGACCAAATTTTAAAGGAGGTTTTATAATCAGTCAACTGAAATAATATCTGAATAGGTTGGGCTGACGACGTTAAACCAAGCACTTTATGGGAGGAAACCCTAATCAACCTGAATAACACCTGAATAGGTCGGGCTGACGACGTTAAACCAAGTGCTTTATGGGAAATGGACACAGATTAAAGCCGTATTTTGAGGGTAAAAGACCAAATTTAAAGAGGTTTTAATGATCAGGTCAAACTGAATAATACCTGAATAGGTCGGGCTGACAACGTTAAACCAAGCGCTTTATGGGAGGGAACCCATAGTTATCCTTATTTTTATTGTGATTATAGTAGTTTTATTTGAAATTATTGTTAGTTTGCGTTATTATTGAACTCTACTATTCATATTTACCCTTGAATCATCATTATAAAATTGGATCCATAGAAAAAATTAGAACGCATTCGGACCAGAGCAAAACTGTGCAATTTTTGCCTTGGGCGCCTACAACGCCATCAATGCCGCCGACAACGGATTTTTCCTGAGAGTCCAAGCAATTAAATTCTAAAGGCTCGCCCATCGACGACGAGACTGGCGGGATGTCGGTTTCCGAAATTTGAAATGATGGTTTTTGGCGGTTTTAGGCGGGAGTTACTCCCTATAAACTTCCAAATTCGATTCCTAAGTTCGTATTTCCCCAAAAATAAATTGAAACTCCACCAAATTCATCCCTATGGCGTCCAATTCCTCTGAAAACCATAGATTGTGAATGTTCAACCGGAGAAAGTTCATTAGTTCTGAGGTGCAACAAATGTTCAACAAAGTGCTAAAGAAGAGATTAATCAAGGAAAGAGAATTCGTGAATCGATGATTGAATAACCCTTCGACGACAATTGAAGACATGATTGTGTGACGAAGATGAGAAGTGTTGTGCTACACTACAGCCGTCGTAGTTTTTCCTGTGGTGAAGGAGTTTTATGTTAATTTGTATGGAATCAACCAGGGAGTTGTCTATGTGCGAGGTAGATGGATAACTTTTACTCCTGCATGAATTAATGAGTTATTTATGATCGAGAATGTTCTTGTCTGCCATTTTTCCAACTTCGTCTCGACAAGAAACCTGATGAATGAGATCTACCAATATTTAACGGACGAAACTGAAGATTGGGAAATGAGAGAAAACATGTATGTTAGTTTTTCTGCGACACTTCTAAACTTCGTTTCTAAACACCAGCACTTCTTCATTTCTGCAAAACTATTACCGACAATGAGGATCGGTAAAGATACTAAGGAAAGTGTTATTCTGAATTACTGCATCCAAATGAGGCCGCCAATCGATATTAGATCAATAATTGTGAAGTCTGTTTTGAGTCTGATCGTTCATGGTTCAACTTATGGGCTTGGACATCCTTCAACAATTTTCTTACTATGTAGTCAGTTCCAAGTATCTTATGAGAATTGGGAAAATGTGCTTCTACCTTAGAAGCCTTTGGATCCAACTGAGAAATTCTCAGCCAATGAAGATGAGAATGATATGACTATTATGGTGGATCAATCATCTCAGAATTCACTTCCTATTCAACCTTTAGGTCCGGGAAGACACTAATGATTCTGCGTAGAATTAAGAAATTAGAGAAAGAGGTACAAAATGTTATGAATGCAATTAACAATATCTCTGATTTTTTCGATCATCTGACTGGAGGATGAAAGAGCATTTTGATCACTCTGGGCATATCGAAGGAAGTTTGATACGATTGATGAGAAAGATGGGATTGATAGAAGAGGACTCTACTGAAGAATTTCCAACCCTTCTATAACATCTTCGTTCATTTTCAATCAATGGGTGATCTCAGAGGAGAAACAAGCACTGAATCAGAAGAGTAGTAGAATTACCTTGCTACATGTATGTCTATGGATGTAATTTGGTTTGAACTTTGTGTTTGCTTTGCTTTCAAATTTTGCTTTTAGATCTCAGTATAGTTGAGATTGAGCATAGGATGTTTGTTTTCAGCATTTTGAGTGTTGTGGCTTGGATTGCAACGCTGAATTAATGCATTAAGGTTGAGAAAATACCAAACTTAGGTCTGTCGTGTAATGTGTATTGTAACCCCTGGAATTTATGTATAATAGTGATGTTTTGTGTTGTGAATGTTTATTTGTGTTAGTACATCATTTAATCACTTAAAATTTGTGTCTATAATGATTGAACGGATGTCATTGAGGCTTGAAATTGATCGAAATCGCAAAAATTTGGAAATTGAACAAATTCAATAGAACTCGCCGACGACGCCCTCGATGCCGCAGACGGCGGACTTTTTCCAAGACTTAGGATATTAATTCAATAGAGCTCGCTAACGGCGCCGAAGACCCCGCCGACGGTGAGATCCCGAAAAAACACCTTTAACCGCGATTTTGACCAGTCAACCGCCACTATTCATCATCTCCTTCCTCTTAAAAACAAAAATTTCGATCTAGGGCTTGAAGATCTTGGATTTGAGGGCGATTTTAAAGCATTTAGACACCGAATTTGATCATCTCTTGGTAAGAGCTTCACTCTAAACTAAAAATATTTGATTTTCATCATAAATTTCTTCCACATAGAGAAGATCCGAAAAATTTGAGAATGTGGGGAAAATATTGGGAAGAAATTCATGGAATTTAGTTTTGAAGTCTTAGAGTCACTCTTGAAAGCCATTATTTGAGTATTTGAAGTATATTTTGGAATTTTTTCTTTAATTTTGATGAGATTGAAATGACTCCATGACAAAAGAGGCGACTTGAGTTTGACGAGTCTCGTTTCGTCAATGCGAAGGCTCAGTTGAGATTTACTTTAGTATTTGAAGGGAAGAAATGTATACAAGATCGAGTTTTTGAGAGTCCGGGAGGAGAAATTGAACGAGTTATTGCTGAACGGAGTTGGGAAAACTTCTGTTATACCACCAATAAGGCTACTGCAAATATTATGAAAGAATTTTATGGCAACATATACTAATCTGAGGACGGAACCGTTCGAGTGTGGGGATTTTCTGTTGAATTTAGTGCCACCCGCATTAACTCCTTTTATGAAGTCCCAGACTCCTATAGCTGCCATTATGAAACCTTCAGTACAATGGAAGGCTCGCTGAATGATGTCATCAACGTTCTCACTGACGGGAAAGGAACATGGAAGATAAAGCAACGAGAACGGGTAAATTTTTCTGCTTCCATGTTGAATGCCACATCTAAGGCATGACACTATTTTATTTCCTCTACTCTGTTACCTACCTATCACCATAGCGAGGTAACAAGAGATAGAGCTATTCTGAATTTCTATATTCCGAATAATCAAAATATAAATATGGGGAGAATCATTTCTAAGAATATATTGACCACGACAAGGAGTGAAACAAGTGGAGGTATGGGACATCCTGGCGTCATTTATGCACTTTGTCAACTTTGTGGAGTAGAAGTTGGAGGTGATGAAGAATGGGTTTACCCTATGAAACCCATTAGTAAAGCTAATTTAAAGATATATGAATCCCATGAAAAATGGAGAACTGGGAGTAGGAGTCATGAACCTTCTACTAGTAGAGATATATGACTAAGCATTACTGAGCAGCAAACTCAAAATGACTAAGCATTACTGAGCAACAAACTCAAAAAATAGAACATCCCCTCTGTCATGAGCAACAAACTCAAAAAATTTCAAGTCATGGTGAGTAATGCTTAGTCATAATGAATGAAATACCACAAAGAGTATTTAATTAATTAAAAATCAAAGAGTCAGCAAATAATTTTTATTTTTGGTCCATATTATTCTCCTATGTTCACTGATCAAGAGGATATTTTTAATTTATTTTTATGATTTTTCTATACAAAGTTATGGATTTTAAAAGTTGAGGCATTTAACTAATTCAGAGAAAGGCCTATTTTTCTATTTAAACCACGCAGTGCTGACTGGATTCTTGTAAGCGTTGAGCTTTCCAAGTGGTGCTTCGCCATTCGATGCCACCAGCCATATACCGCCTTGTCAACCCGCTGTATCGCTCCATCTTCGCGTCTGGCTCCATCATGTTAGTTCATTGCCTAAACACGGAAACGGACGACATCCGTTCATTGTCCCCGATTAACTTAACCCATAATTTGTTAAACTTCAAACCTTAAGATCTCTCTTGACACTCAACACAATCACATGGGGATTTTTCCTACACCTTCATTTACTCAAGACAAACCATCCATATGGTTTCAATGTTATGAAATACAATCTATACACATGGAGAATCAATTTAAGCTTAGTTTGAGGAGAAATATCAGTACCTTTGTATGAAAGGGGAGGCCTTAATTAGATGGTTGTAGTAGCTTTGAATGAGTCCAACGAACCTCCAGATGAAATCCTAGGCTGTGGTGAATTGCCTTGGTATGATTTCAACCAAGGACAATTTCAAATGTTGGTATAGAGCTAGGTTAGAGGCTCTCTGTGATGGGGCTTGTGGGGAATCAACTCTTCTCACTCATGGGATGGTGTGTGCATAGTTAAATAGAGTTTGGTTCACTGTGGAGCTATGGAGAAATCTATCCTTATTTTTCCTAAATTTTGAACTCAATATTGAGCTCTCACAGAGGGATCCAGAGGGGGAAAATGGTGGGCTTGAGCTTAAGAGTTCTTGGAGAAAATCTAGGAGCAATTTGGCAGAGTTTCTCCAAGGAAATTAGCTAACTCCTTTTTTGGCCATGATGAAGAGGATTTAAACTGATAGGCTTAGGGTGGCTGGTTGGGCTTCAATTCAGGTGCAATTGGGTGCTTAAGTGGAGGGAAGAAAAATGGGAGCTGGCTAGCTTGTATGGGTGCAATTGGGTTTGGGTTGAGGCATGGTGGCTTTTGGTTTTGGTTCCTCCGGTGACTAGGGCGGTTGGCCAGGGTAGGGGAGGTGGTCAGGTAGCTCAGGGTGGGTTAGTGATGGGTTTTGGCAAAGATCACCTTGGTTTAAGTATTTTAGAAAACAAATACCTTCATTTAGGTGACCTTTTGTCCATGGCTACCATAGGGTGGGCTAGATGGGTTTAGCCTGGCTACTAGGGTCTAGTTGGTGGCTGTAGTGGCCTTAGGTTGACTACTTTGGCATGTCTTGGTCAATTTTGGTGCATGGGTTCAATTTGGGTGGCTTGAAGTTGGGTTTGACTTGGGCTAGCCTTGAGATTAGACTCAATTGATTGATTAAGTTGGTGTAAATGATTGTCACAAGGAGTTTAGAAAAGCTTTGGAGTGATTTTAAATTGATTTGGAGGTTCAATGTGAAGGAATTTGGTCATTTGGTCAATTTTGGGTATGTTGGGTTAGACTTGGGTTTGATTTGGGGTAGAGTTTGGCTAAGGACCAATTGATGGCCCAAATTTATGTGGGTAATTTTCATGAAGAGTGTTGGATATCAATTGGCTGAAAATTTAGGGGTTATGGAGTTCAGTTTGGTTGAATTTGGGGACATGACCAATTTGGAGCAAAATTAGGGGGATTTAGTCCAAGTTGATATTGAGTGAAACTGAGGCTTGACCAAGGACAATTGAAGATTCAATTTGTTGTGGGGAGATGTGTTAAAGAGTTCATTATACAAAATAGGGGCAATTGGATAGATTTGGGGTTTCAATTGAGTAAGATTTTGGTTTTAGGTCAAATTGGGGCCTTTTGATTTAAGTTGAAATTGGATTCAAATGTGGGTCAATTGGACATGTATTTCGTTTCAATCAAGCTTCGACGTGATGAATTAGAGTTTAGAATTTAAATTGGGAAAAATTAGGATTAAATTGGTGGACATTTGGGCTAAATTGGGGTAATTGGCCTTTAAAGGAAATTTGGGCCTTTTGGTCAAAATTGGTCAAATTGGTTAAATTGAGCTCAATGGAGTGGCTCAAATTGATTTTGGGGACATTTTAAGTAATTTTGAAGGTTTTGGGACAATTTGGGTCACCAAGGGTATTTTGGTAATTTTGGCGAAATGAGAGGTATTTTGGTAATTTTGAGAATTTTGGGTTGTTTTGGGTAATTTGGGTAGTTTAAAAGGGTTTGAAATAATTTTTAGACAAATTTGGGAATTTTGGGAAATTTGGCCAATTTTTGGGTTTCATGGGCAATTTGGTAATTTGGGGGCAAAAGGCTAAGTTTGGGTATCTTGGTAAAATTGGAGTGTCAATCACCCTAATTGAGCCATGGATCAATAAAATTCCCTACTTTGGGTCCTTCATGTATTGATCTTAGCTAAACCCTAGCCTAGTGATAGTGAGTCTAGGGGACCATCTACATGAGTCTCCCAAAGGGTCAAGGGATCAAAATCAGGTAGGTTTGGGTTCAAGGTTGTGAGTGGAAGTATAATGTGCAAGTGTGTGTGTGAGACTGACCAATACCACACCACCAGAGGGTTTATCATAAGGCCAAGCAATCCTATGGGAACTCTCCTTGAGCTCCCCCATATTGATCCCACCTACTAAGTGCTAGAGATTAGGACCAATATGTGAAACTTCAAGTTGAGCAAAGAAGAGTTTAGAATTTCTAATGGTGAGGGTTCCTTTTTAGTCTTCTAGGAATAGTCAACAGAGAAATCCTATGGCTAGAACTTAGGCAACTAAAGAGGAAAAACTAGACCTCAACAAAAAATGAGGTCAACAGTAATAAGACTGATGTGCCCAAGATTTAAGGTATTATTGGAGAATCTTATTCCAAAAGTTTTGCTAAGTTCTTTCAATCCTTTTAAGGTTTGGATCTTAGTTGGAACAGGAATTCTTGGATTAAACCTTCCATTTCTTTCTTTATTTGGAGACTTTTTAATAATCTCATTTCTACTGATGATTTACTTAAGCTCAAAGGTTTGCAGATGCTTGCTTGCTGTGTTTTGTGCAGAAATAATGAGGATAACAATGCTCGGATTTTTGTTGAATGCCCTTTTTCTGTTGAAATATGGATCAAGATTATTACGAAAATTCATTTAAAAACTACTTTGTTACAGATTACTAATATTCTTTGTTAGATGGAAAGTTAATGGTCATGCTTTCTTTGTTGTTGCACCTGCTATTATTATTTGGTTTATCTGGATTGCTAGGAATGATGCTAAATTCAATAATGTGGTTCCTAATGTTAATCATAATTTTAGTTTGATTGTTTCCTATCTATTAGAAATCCTTTAATTGTTGTCTCCTAAGCTGAGGATGAAAGGTAAAATAAGGGACCTAATACAGAAATTTGGTATTTCTGATAGTGTTAAATCTAAAGCTTTTTCTTTGGTGTCGTGGAGTAAGTCTTGTGCTCCTTTTGTCAAAATTAAAACTGATGGGTGTTGCAAAAGTAGTTGTGCTAGTGTTGGTGGAGTTTGCAAGGACTTTATGGGTTCTATTATTTGATGGTTCTCAGCTGGTGCTTTACCTGTTTCTCCTTTGGCTGCTGAGGCTGATGCTATGGTGTTTGAACTTCAGGTGGCCAAAAATTGTGGATGGAAATTTATTATTCTTGAAACCGATTCTTTACTTTTATGGAAATATTGCAGATTAATAGAGGACTATCATTGGAGTGTTAGCCTTCAAATGAAAAGAATTTTTTATATTTCTAAAAACTTGGTTATCTGTTGGTCTCATATTACGAGAGAGAGAAATATGGTTGCTCATTGAGAAGCTAAGGCTGGATTGAAGAATCATGGTCTGGTTACGAAGTCTATTCCTGATGATCTTTAGAGATTATCTTTAAATGATATTGGTTGAGCTTTGTGTGTTGTTTGGTTGGGATGTGTGAGCTGTATTTTGTTTTTCTTTTGGAAAAGGTCCTTCATGTTTTCTTTGTTTTTGTGTGCGTTTTATGTGGATTTTTGGGTTTAGATAATGAACTTTTCATATTTTTGTAAATACTTTTTGATGAAATGCGTAGGGATACATATAATGCTCCTTTAATTAAAAAAAAGTCAATATTTTTTATGCACTCAGAAGAGGGTAAAGAATAAGATTGCTTCGATTTGACACAAAACAATTTATATATTTTCAAATGANATCATCTTAAAAGAAGAAACTTAATTACAGTTTTGGGCTTATTGTCAATTCTTAGATGTATTAGTCTAATTTTCCTAATAGAGTTCTCAAAAAATTTTATCTTTTATTTTTCTAGGATTCCTAGTTTGACAAATTATAATTAATTTTAAAAATGGATAGAAAATCAGAATTCCTAACTTGATTAATATATGTACTTATACCATAGTTCAAGCCTAATTTATTGAAAATTTTTCTAAAAGTTGCACTATCACATTTTTGGGGAAAAACTGTAGGAATCTTTCCTTGAACCCACTACCATAAGCTAAAACATTTTATTTATAATATAGGAGAGTTACTTGAGGACAAGTAACAGTGAAGTTTGGGAGATTTTGACATGTCCTTAAATAGGTTAATTTTCTTCTTGAATTTTATACTTAATTTTGAGATATTGCACTTTAATGAAAGGTTTTTTCATGTTTTTGATGCAAGTATAATAGGTTGATCAACTAGAGAGAAAACAAAGTTAAACAAAGAAAATGGAGCAAAGGATGCTTTGACCGAAACTAGCGCCTAGGAGCAAGCTTCTGGCGCCTACGCGCCACTCTATGGTGCTTGGCACCAGTTTCCTGTGCATAGGCATCAGACCCCATGAAGAAGACAGAGAAAGTGGAGCATAGCAGCCACATATTAGCGCATAGGTTCCAACTTAATTTATCAGCCGATAGAAGGACTAGCATCTAAGCGCCACAATTGAGGGCCTAGGCCTCAGAACTGATTTTTTTACGATTTCTGGAGTCGTTGGACGGGCATTTGGTCTATGTCTTGAGGGAAAAAACTCATTTGACGAAATAAAAAGGCTTTAGAGAGTTCAAAGAAGGAGATAGAGTGCAGGGATTTTAAAAAAAAGTAAGAGTTTTTCATTTTTTTTTCTATTTTGACTTAGAATTGTGTGAGAGGTGCAAGGATTTGTTGTGACATTGCAAGGAGAGCTATGTTTGGTGGATCCTTTCTTTGTTTTCTCAGGAAAGGAGATAAGTTCTTGTATTTTATTATCTTGCATTGAAGTATTTCTTAGAAGTTGGTTGTGCTTCAATATAATATATTGAGTATTGTGGTTTTCTCCATAAAGTTTGAGTAATTTTTTTCTTCCCTGTTTTTAGAGTGGATTAGCATCATGTGTAGGGTTTAAATTAAATTAGAATCTTGTTACTTTAATGAATGTGATATTATTTCATCAATAATTCATTTACTTTGCCATTTGGCAATTTATAATGTTAAAATTTGTTGTGAACACATAAAATTTGGGACAACTATGGCTTCAAACAACTAGTAAATATCACACTAACCTTTAGGATGAAGAAAAACTAATGCTTAGGCTAGTGCAAATAGATAGGGAGATGATGTTAGCAAGGATAACTAGGAGGTTTCTAGGTTGACAGACATAAACTAGTTCTATGTTACCTAGGTTCTTTATGCACTTGGAAAGGGTAAAGAATGAGGATGCTTCTATTTATCATAGATTTTACTTAGTGATTCTATTTTAATTGAACCTGCACTAGCTATTAGTCTCATTGCAAAAGGAGGGAACCTATTATTAGCTTAAACTTCCAACTTAATTTAGATTAGTGTGATTAGTTTGAATCTTTTGCCTAACTTAATTTAGTTTACTTAGCTAAATAGTTAACTTAGAAGTTTATAAGAAGTCATTAAAACTCATAGCTCACTTAAAATCAAACATATTTCTTAGCTAAGAATTCATAAATTCAATTAGAGCCTAGTTCAAGTCTGTCAAATTTACAAACTTTCTTATGGGTTCAATACTAGGAACATAAAGAAAATCTAATATTACTTGAACGATACGTGCACTTACGTGTATACTAGATGTAAAGTGATTATGAGTGAGAAATTAAGTGGTTTAAATTATTAAATATATTTTTAAAATTATAATATCACTAGGTATTAACACTGGGTATACTGTAGAGTAACTAGCGGTCAAATTTTTAGCACCGCTGTAGGGGAGCGAACCCATGTCACCCGCATGACGGGCGGGAATACTGATACATCAAAATAATATGTTGTTTAAAGTATACATTTTATGCTTATTTTTTGTGATATTGCACTTTAAAGAAGGGTATTTTCATGTTTTTGTTGAAGGTATATATATTTTAGGCATTTGGAGCAACAATAGCAAAAATGACGAAATTTAGAGCCAAAACAATGAATTTTAAGATTTTGGTGCCTGAAGAGCTAGAACTGGTGCTTGAAGCGCAACTTGATAGAGAGCTGGCGCCTGAAGTGTCAGAACTGGCGTCTGAAGTGTTATTTGACAGAGAGCTGGCGCCTGAAGTGCCAAAACCAGAACAACACAATCTTAAGCAAGTTGCACCTGAAGCACAACACTTGAAGTGCCATAGTCGACTATTTGTGGATTAAGGCAGTTCAACATAAATTTTGCTCAAATTTTAAAAGGGACACTTATTATAAACACTGTATGAAGTGATTCAATGTATCTAGACACTTCGGAAGGTTCTTTTATGAAAAGATATGTCTCTTGGATCATTAGACATGTCTTTTGAATTCAAAAGAATTGAATTTTGGATAGAATTTTTGGAGAGAAATTTGAATTCATTTTTGGAGGGAGACATCATCTAATAAAAGAGATAGAAGTCTAGGGCATGCGAGGGTGGTGGTGTGGAGAGAAGAAGGGGGGACCGTGAGTAAGAGAGAGAGAGAGGAGGTCAAGGGCATGAAAATTTTCTTCAAGGATTGTAAGAGGAGAGGGAAATTGGAAGATTTCTTTTTTATTACTTTTCTAAGAGAGAATTGAGAGTGCTTGTAAAGAGTGAAAGTGCTTGAAGAGAACTTCCAGGAATTTTCTTGGAAAGGATTGTGAGATAAGTTGTGTTCTTTTATTTCTTTATTTTGTAAACTTATTTTTATATATGAAGGCCATGTTTTGTCATATCCTTCTCATGAATTTTGAGTAGTCTTTTTTATCCTTCTCCCTACTTTGAGATATGGTTTTGTGAAGAAATGATTTTGTTTTATACATTTTTAAATGTCAATAATTTGTGATGATTTGAACTTTGATCTTCATTTACTTTTTGTTCTGGCCAAATGAAATATTAAAATGTGTTGAGAAACATGTATTCCGAAAGGGCTATGATTTCTACAACATAGTCAGAATCAAATTTGATTCCATGGGATAGGATATCATCCATGTGATTGAGTGCAAATATATATGGAAATATACTTCGTTGGATGCAGAATTGGAGATTTTAATGTGACAGATTAAAATACCCAATTTAGTCCAGTTGATTAGAAACTAATACAAGATTGTTAGCGCTCAGGTGAGGGAGTAATGGGAGCTCTGGAGTGGCAGCCGGTATACTCCCAGCCTAACCACAAAATTAGGGACCAAACTCTGGATTAGTCAATATTTTTTATGCACTTGGAATAGGGTAAAGAATAGGATTGCTCTTATTTGGCACAAAATAATTTATACATATATTTTTAAATGATTTTAATTTCTTCACAATTCATACACTCTTTGTAAAAGGAAAGGATGTTTTCTTTCAATTTGAACTCTTCGTCACAAAAACTTCGTTTAGTTTTTGTAATTTTACTTTTGAAAGTTTATCAATTAGTTTAATTAAATTAGTCTTTTAACTACATTTTATTTAGTATTCACTCATTTACTATAGATTTGAATTTTGTACTTCACTGTTGTAGTTTAAATTGTAGTTTACAAAATAATCGTAAGAATTTACTTATAAGCATTTCCAACTTCCTTGTAGGATCGATATCTAAGACTCCATTAGAGCCCTTTATTACTTGAGTGATACGTATACTTGCGTTATTTTTTAGGAGATTTATCAGTTTAAAATTTTTTAAAAAGATAAAATTATTTTAACTAAAGTTATTTTGTTGGGATTAAATTGTATATTACTATTTTATCTATTGTGTGTATTTTGTAATATTGAAAAATATTTGCAAAAATAACTTATTAAATTTGCCCGCATCAAGTTTTTGACATCGTTGTCGGGGAAGTAACGGAAAGTATTTTTATAATTTAAATTATTTTATTTAAACTAAAAAAAGGTGTTGGTAGTTTAATTTGAATATTTTCATATTTTAGTGTGTTTGCTTATTTTAATTACTTATCGTGTTTGTTTATGCGCAGTGTAAGATCTGAAGATTTAGTACCTTACGATTCAGAGTTAGAAAGAACTATAAGAAAAATTAAAAAATGACCAAAACAGAAGGATCATTTTAGCAAAATGGCTTGCAACTCAAGTAATGTTGAAAATGAAAATGAACATCATCAGAGACCTTTAAGAGATTTTGGTAATCTTACAGCAGATGAAATTTATTTGAGTATACAAAACTCTGCTGTAGCGGTCAATTCATTTGAGCTTAAACCTGTTATGATCCAAATGGTACAAAATAATCACTTTGGAGAAGATCTTAATTTACACCTTGCTAGTTTTCTAGAATTGTGTGCTACTTTTAAATACGATGGAGTGTCGAATGATGTTGTCAAACTTAGACTTTTTCCATTTTCACTAAGGGATAAAGCTAAGATATTGTTAAAATCATAGCATCTGGATCTATCAAAACTTGGGGAGACTTATAACAAAAATTTTTATCTAAATATTTCCCACCTTCAAAAACTGCTAAGCCTAAAAATGATATTACATCTTTTTGTCAGTTTGAATGAGAAATAATTTATGAAGCATGGGAAAGATTTAAAGATCTCCTTAGAAAGTATCCACACCATGTATTGCTAGATTGGTTAATAATACAATCTTTTTATAATAGATTGTTTAGATCTCTTGGATCGATAATTAACGCTGCTGCTGGTGGATCATTAATGTCAAAATGATTTGATGAAGCATATTTTTTAAATGAAAAGATGACTACTAATAAATTTCAATGGCCCTCTAATAGGGTAAATCTAAAAAGAGTAGCTAGTATTCATAATTCTGATGCAATATCTATGTTATCTGCTCAAATAATTGTTATATCAAAGAAGATAAATCAATATGGAATGAATTATTCTAAGACACCACCTATGCTTGAGGAAAACTCATTGGGACAACTAATAAAATCTCAATCTTCTTATGAGACCTTAAATGCAATAAATAATCATTTTAATAATCCTTATTCCAATTATTATAATCCTAGTTTGAAAAACATCCAAATTTTAGTTGTAATAACAATAACTATAATGTTGCAAATTCACAATGGGGAAACAACACTGCAAATCCATTGGGAAACTCCAACAATCAAGGAAATCCAACTTACAAACCATATTACTTTCCAGGTTTTAATAATTTGTAGAGTAAAGAGAAGAAGTTGTCAATGGAAGAATTGATAGTGCAAATTAGAAGCCAAGTACAAAGTCAATGAGCTACAATTAGAAACATGGAAAATCAATTGGGATGTATTGATGCTGCACTTAGTAATAGACCTCCAGGAATGTTGCCTAGTGATGTTGAAGTAAATCTTAAAGATTAGAACAAAGAGCAAATTAAGGCTATTCAACTGAGAAGTGGAAAAGAATTGGAAACCAGAGTTCAAAAAGAAGTGAAAGTTGAAGTTGAAAAATATGAGGTGGAAAATGAAAAATCTAGTGAAGATTTTCACTTTGAGTCAGAATGTCCTATTAAACCAATGACAATCACTGTAGAAAGACCACTACCTCTATTTTCTCAAAGATTGAAGCAAAAAAACATAAATAACAAATTTTCAAAATTTTTAGAAATATTGAGAAAATTGACGATAAACATTCCATTTGTTGAAGCCTTTGAATAAATGTAAAGCTATGTGAAGTTCATAAAGGATATACTTAATAAGAAAAAGAAGTTTGTAGATAATGAGATTGTTGCACTTAGTGAGGAGTGTAGTGCTACAATTCAAAAAAAACTTTCTGAAAAACTTAAAGATCCTGGCAGTTTTACTATTCCTTGTGTTATTGGCGAAAGATTTTTTTGGAAAAGCTTTATGTGATTTAGGAGCCATTATTAATCTTATGCCTTTATTAATTTTCAGAAGGTTGGGTTTAGGAGATATTTCAACTACAACTGTAACTCTTCAGTTAGCTAATCGTTTGATTACCTATCCTAAAGGAGTTATAGAAAATGTTTTGGCAGAAGTTGATAAATTTATCTTTCCCATGGATTTTATTGTATTAGCTATGGAGGAAGATAAAAAAATTCCTATTATTTTAGGAAGACCATTCCTTGCCACTGGAAGGGCATTGATAGATGTGTAGAAAGGAGAACTAACTATGAGAGTTAGTGATCAAGAGGTTACATTTAATATTGCAAATCGATGAGGTACCCTGCAAAAGAGCAAGAGATTGAATGCTTCAGAATGAATATCAACGAATATTTAAGTCATAAATATTTAAAGAAGATATTCTAAAAGAATATTTGAAAAAGAATATTTGGAATATGAAGATGAGGATAAAATTCAAGATGAATCTACAGAAGTGAGTAATGAATATGTGAATTATGTTTAGGAAAAATGTGAAATGTTAGATCCTATAGAACGTAACAAGAATTTGATTTCATCCATTGAGAAACCTCCTGAACTAGAAATAAAAACACTTCCTACACATTTAAATTATGCATTCTTAGGAGATTAATCCACATTACTTGTTATAGTATCTGCATAATTAACTAATATGTAAGAACAACAGTTGTTGAAAATTTTGAGAAGATATAATAAAGCTTTTGGATGGACATTAGCTGATATTAAAGGTATCAGTCCTTCAATTTGTATGCATAGAATTTTATTAGAAGATCAACATTAACCAAAAGCTAATCCTCAAAGGAGATTGAATCCTATGATGAAAGAAGTTATTAAGAAAGAGATTTTAAAATGGTTAGATGCTAGAATAATATATATTATTTCATATAGTGCTTGAGTGAGTCCAATTCACTGTGTTCCAAAGAAAGGAGGTGTGACTGTTGTGAAAAATGAAAATAATGAATTAATACCAACAAGACAAGTCACTAGATGGTGGATTTGCATAGATTATTGAAAATTAAATTATGTCAACAGGAAGGATCATTTTTCGTTACCCTTTTTGGACAAGATGTTGGATAGGCTGGTTGGGCAAAGATGTTTTTATTTTCTAGATGGATATACTGGTTATTATCAAATACTTATTGCTCTTGATGATCAAGAGAAAACAACATTTAATAGTCCTTATGGAACTTTTGCTTTCGGCAAATGCCCTTTGGATTATGTAATACACCGACAACATTTCAACGATGTATGATGTCAATTTTTAGTGATTTAATTGAAAAAGGGATTGAAGTCTTTATGGATAATTTTTCTGTATTTGGAACTTCATTTGAAACATGTCTAAATCATTTAGAGAAAGTTCTAGAATGATGTTAAAAGACTAATCTCGTATTAAACTGAGAAAAATGTTAATTTATGGTTGCATGAGGAATTATGCTTGGGTATAAAATTTCAGCAAATCGCATGGAAGTAGATCCTACAAAAAGACAGGTTATATCAAACTTACCTCCACCTAGTTAGGAGCTTTTTAGGACATGCTGGATTTTACAGGCGATATATTAAAAAATTTTTAGAAATTATAAAATTTTTATGCCAACTTCTAAAAAAAGATACAAAATTTGACTTTAACCAAGATTGCCTTAAAGTCTTTGAAACTTTAAAGGGAAAATTGATCATTGTTCCTATAATTGTTTCACCTGATTGGGAGAAACTTTTTGAATTAATGTGTGTTTCAAGTGATTATGCAATTGGAGTTGTTTTAGGGTAGAGATATGACAAGATTTTTAAAGTCAGATACTATGTTAGTAAGATTCTTAATGACACTCAAATTAACCACACCACTACTGAAAGAGAGTTATTAGCCCTTGCTTATACTTTTGATAAGTTTATGTCATATCTAAGTGGAGCTAAATGTGTTGGTCATACTGACCACTCAACTATTAAATATTTAATACAAAAGAAGGATGTGAAACCAAGATTAATTAGATGGGTAATTTTGATGCAAGAGTTTGATTTTGTAGTAATTGATACGAAATAGACTGATAATCAAACAAATGTGAGAAAATTTTTGAATTAATGTGTGATTCAAGTGATTATGCAATTAGAGTTATTTTAGGGTAGAGATATGACAAGATTTTTAAAGTCATATTTTATGTTAGTAAGACTCTTAATGATGCTCTAATTAACCACACTACTACTGAAAGAGAGTTATTAGCCCTTATGTTTTTGATATGTTTATGTCATATCTAAGTGGAGTTAAATGTGTTGTGCATACTGACCACTCAACTATTGAATATTTAATGCAAAAGAAGAATGTGAAACCAAGATTAATTAGATGGGTAATTTTGATGCAAGAGTTTGATTTTGTAGTAATCGATATAAAGGGACTGATAATCAAATTGTTAATCATTTATCTAGGCTAGAACAGAAAGAAACACTTGATTTGGAAAAAAAAATTTAATGAATTTTTCCTGATGAACAACTTTATGCTATAAAAGGATGAGAACTACCTTGGTATGTTGATATTGTGAATTATATTGTTAGTGGTATTTTACCATATGGAATGACAAAATAATAGGAAAAGAAATTCATTCACGATGCAAAATCTTATTGTTGGGATGACTCATATTTGTAAAAATAATGCAAAGATTTATTAATGAGATGATGTGTGCCTTATAAAAAAAATTAGGAAATTATCCAAAAATATCATGATTCTGAATTTAGAGGTTATTTTGGCATGATAGAATTGTTCATAAAAATTTTCAATCTAGATTTTATTGGTATATTCAATTTAGAGATGTTAATATATATATAAACATTTGATAGGTGTCAGATAGTAGATAATATTTCAAAAAGAAGTGAAATGTCTTTAAATTTTAATTTGGAAATTGAAATATTTGATGCATGGGGATTGGATTTTATGAGACCATTTACACATTCATTTAGAAATGTTTATATATTGATTACAGTGGATTATGTTTCAAAATGGATTGAAGTAATTGCTTTACCTCAATGTGATGCTCGGAGTATTTCAAAATTTTTAATCAAAAATATATTTCCAAGATATGCAATGCCAAGAATAATCATTACCAATGGAGGATCTCATTTTAGAAATGCAGCAATTGCAAGGTTGCTGGAAAAATTTAATATAATGCATAAAATTGCAACTGCTTATCTCATCCCCAAACTAGTGGTTTGATTGAAGTATCTAGTCGTGAAATTAAAAGAATTTTAAAAAAAATGTGAATCTTAATAAAATAGATTGGTCTGCTAGATTATATAATGCATTATGGGCATATAAGACAACTTATAAGACACTTATAGAAATGTCCCCGTATATATTAATTTTTGGTAAGACTTGTAACTTATCGATAGAATTGGAACATAAACATTATTGGGCTATTAAGGAATTTAATTTCAATTTGAAAGATGTTGATGAGAAAAAATTATTGTAATCGAATGAGCTTAAAGAAATTAGAAATGAATCTTATGATAATGTCAGGATTTATAAGGAAAAAATGAAAGAATGACATGAATGGAAAAAAATAATAATTTGAAACTGGACAGGAAGTTTTATTATACAATATAAAATTGAATATATTTCCTGGAAAACTAAAGTCTAGGTGGAAAGGGTCATTCAGAATTGTGAAAGTCTATCCTTATGGAACTGTTAATATTGAAGATCCCAAGACTAGAAGGATATTTAAAGTAAATGAGCATAAATTGAAACCATATTTTGATTGTTAAAAACCAGTTTTTAAAGAGACTGTAATGTTGGGTCACCCATAATAAAGACTGGGAATGTCAGGCTGACGACATAAACCAAGCGTTTTGTGGGAGGCAACCTATATTTATCGTTATTTACTTTGCTTTTATGTTTTTGTTCAGAATATTTAATGTATATTTATATTTGTACTTTTATAGATTCCGTGTATTTGAGAAATTTGACATTAAGAAAATATTTAAAAACATCTTTATTTACCTAATTTTAAGGAAGTATTGAGAATTTATTAAATCGAAATTGAAATGGTGAATTTTTTTGAACTAGCACTAGATTGGCACCTAAAGCACCACATTCCAGAGAGCTGGCGCCTGAAGTGCCAAAATCAATGCTTGAGCACCAAAATTGGCGCCTGAAGTGTCGCGATAATGAAAATGACTTAAAACGTTTCAAAAGGCGGTTCTTGACAATTTTTTGTGGGTTCTTCTCCTTATAACTCCCAAAAGCTGATTCCAAAGTCCATTTTAGGGGGAAAGAGGGAAGAGTCATTAGTTTTCAATTCCTATGGCTTCTCACTGTAAAAATTTTGCGAGATTTAGAATTTTCACCTGGAGAAAGTTCGTCACTTTTGATGCACAAAAGTTGCAGGATCGAGTTCTTGTGAAGAAGAGGCTAATTAAGGAAAGGGGATTTGTGAATCGAGGATTCAACACATAGAATACTCAAGTGGGAGAGATTATTGCGCAGAGACGGGGAAGTGTTTTGTTATACTATTGTCGTTGTAGTTATCCCTGTGGTGCAAGAGTTTTATGAAAATCTACATGGAATCAACCAAGGAGTTGTCTATGTGTGAGACAAGTTTATGAAATTCACTCCTTCAAGAATAAACAAAATGTTTATGATTAAAAGTGTTCTTATTTGCCACTATGCAAATTTTACCCCTACAAGAGATAATATGAATGAACTCTATCGATATCTTATAGATGAAGATGCAAATTGGGAGGCCAGAGATGATAGAAATGTAAGTTTTTCTTCATCATTATTGAATACTTCATCTAAGGCATGGCATTTCTTTATTGCATCAAAATTACTCCCCACTATGAAAATCAGTAAAGTAACTAAGGAGAGTAATGTTCTGAATTACGATATTCAAACTGAAAAAACCTGTTGATATTGGTGCAATAATTGTGAAATTGGTTTTGGGTTTGATTGTCAATGGATCTGCTATTGGATTGGACATCCATCCACTATTTTCCTACTATGCAATCAATCACAAGTACCTTATGAAAGTTGGGAGAAAGTGTTTCTTTCTTGAAAGTCGATGGACCCAGAAGTCTATTACAACTGTATTGGAATTGGAGATGAGAATGATAAGAATGTACTGATGGATCAAGAATCCCAGAATTCATCACCTATTCAGCCTTAATTCAGTTTGAACAGACTTTTAAAAAGGATCAAGAAGATAGAGAAAGAGGCATAAAACCTTATACATGCAATTGGGAATGTTTCTGAAATGTTGGATCATCTGGATTGGAGGCTAAATGAATATTTTGAACATATTGGACGTATTAAAGATGGTTTGGTACATATGTTCAAGAGACATGATTGGACTGAAAAAGATTCAACTATGAATTTCCTTATCAACCTTTCTACAACTTGTACGTGCACTACCAATCCATGGGAGATATTCAGGAGGACGAGAGCGAAGAAGATGTTTTAACTTACTTCATGGACGAAACATTTTGTCTGGTACTGCTTGTTTTAGTTATTATGTTGTGTTGGATTACATTAGTTTCATTGTTGAACTCTATTTATGTTTGTGTTTAGTATTTTGATGTTTTAGAATTCAGTGTTAGGATGTTTAGTTTGCTTTGGACACTGAATTAGATGTATGTTGGCTTTAAAATTGTTAGTTTGTAATAGCGCGGATTTTATATCTAAAAGTTATTTTGTGAAAGTTGTGTGTTAGAAAATTAATTAATTGAGTATAAATATTTATTTGAGTTAATTAGAGGTTGATGTAAAGCGATACGCAACAGATTTTCTCTGAAAACGAAATCTGGAAAAATTAAGACGTTGGTGTCTGAAGCACAATTTGACAGAGAGTTGATGTCTGATGCGCCAAATTGGCACTTGAAGCTCCAAATTCCCAAAAATGCTAGATTGCCTAAAAAACAATGAAATCGCCCAATAAAACACCATTTTTACAGTTTGGGTCATCTCCCACCTCTAAACAGTGAACTAGGGCTTCACATTGTGCGCATTTGAGACGATTTCGAAGGCCAATGATCTTAGATTTCATCTTCTCTTAGTAAGAGCTTTACTTTAACCTAGAAATTTATTATTTTCACCATGGATTGTTCCTACATTATGGGAGATCCAAAATTTGGGATTTTTTATGAAAAAGCTTGAAGAAAACTCATGGTGAAAAGTTTCTTACCAAATAATTTTACTTGGGGAGTTAGATTTTTTATTTTGTAATTTATTTGGATTTTATTTGGATTTTTATAGAAATTCCGATGGCTCCATGAGCAAAGAGAGGAAAACCGACGGAAGATTTTGATGCGAGGAAATTTGTCAATTTCAAAGCCCAACACTGTTATAATACTCAAATGGAATCGAGAAACCTGATCCAGGAACGAGCATTTGCTAATCCGGGTGGCTAGATTGAGAGGTTGATTGTCGCCAAAAATTGATAGAGGTTTTGTTATTTCACTGTAGTAGCTATTGTGTCTATGATCCGGGAGTTTTATGCTGACTTACGATTCACTACTGATGATCACATCTTGGTGAGAGGTAGCAAGTTAAGTTTTCAAGAGAAATGATCAATACATTTTATGGATTGAGAAATGCATTTCATAATGAATATGTTGCATTCGTGATGCTGATTCATCACTGGATGAAGTGACTGCCTTTCTGATTGATGGAAAAGGAGAATGAAAAATTAAAAATAATAAGAAAGTTAACTTCTTCGCTTCCGTGTTGACTATTCAATCAAAGGCATGACAATACTTCATCTCTGTTAAATTACTGCCAAAACATCATCTCACCGAAGTAACGAAGGATAGAGTTGTGCTAAACATCTACATTCAGAAAATGAAGGGAGTAGATGTTGGTGCTCTTATAGTTCATCATGCTCGGAGTATAGCTAGTAGTGCTACAACTAGTGGTTTGGGTTACCCTACTCTAAATTTCACTTTATGTGAGAAATCAAAAGTAGAGTCCCATAGAAATGAGAAAAAGTTGTGGCCACAAAATCCTATTGGGAAGCATACGGTTCAAAGAGTTGAATCATTTGTTGAGTCCAGGAGTGGAGGTAGTGATAGACCCTCAACATCAGCTGCAGGGACTTCTACTTCTCACTCTGCTTCACTTGAAAATATTATGGAGCAACTCATGATTCAACAAATGGATATAATGAATATGCAAAATAGGATTGGAAGAATTGAAGCAAGAAATGCTTACAAAGATGAATATAAGCAGAAGAGAGTTCAGTATGATATAGCTTATGAGGAGACTATGGTTAGATATCTTAGAGGTGAGTATAATGTAAAATTTCCAACTTCCCCCAGCTTCACTCCTTATGCTCCAGATCATGATGATGATGATGAAGAAGATGATAGTCATGATGAGGAAGGAGATGAAGATTGATATCTTAGGAGTTTGTTTGTTTCTTATTTTATTGGTTGTTATTTTTTGTCATTTTGAAACTGTCGTAGTAAGAACTTTCATTTTAATGATGTGTTGTGGACCTAATTTGTAATAGTAATTATAGATTTTTACATTTTCTGCATTTTTAGTAATTTTCAGTTTTTGTTTCTGTTTTTAATTCTCAACAAATCCTTTAAAATATATTACGTTTCATTTAATTCTTTAAAGCCTGTATGAATTTTTAAAGTTAGAACCTGCGGTATATTAGAACCTAGTTTCATACTCAGAAATCTTCTACAGGTTAGTTTTTATTTTTATGCAATTACTGTTTTCTTTCACCTACAAAATTTTGTACTGAACATTTTTTATTACTTAAGAAGTTAAGTTTAGGGGAAAGAAAAATTTCTTTTAAAAAGAAGTAAACTAAATTTTATTTGTCCTCAATTAACTATATTTTTAAATAAATTAACATGACATGGGATATTAAGATTTAACTTTAAATGACTATACTTATGTTTGTAAATGTTATAGTAAATTTAGATAAAAGTTTTTAATAATGAAGGTCAATTTTAAGTTAAAGATATTTGTTATGAAAGGATAAAACTATGTTTTTATATTTAAAGTAAAGAAAATTATAATTTTGAAGTATTAAGAATTTTAGAGTTCCATGTAAGAAGAAAAGAGTGAAACTTTATGAAAAATCATAAACTAATATGAATTTATAAAGTGAAAAAAGGTAAATAGTTTTAACTTTAAGAAGATGATAGTGAAGTTCAAAATTATTAAAAACTATTCAAATATAGTAATCCTCACTAGAAAAAGAAAAAAAAAAGATTGAAAAGATCCAAAATAAAAAAAATAAAAATAATAAAAAGAAAAGAAAAGGACAAGTAACATTTAAGTTTGGGGGATTTTGATACACCAAAATAATATATTGTTTTGAGTACATTTTATGCTTATTTTTAGTTATATTACACTTTAAAGAATGGTGTTTTCATGTTTTTGTTGTAGGTATAATAATTTTAGGCATTTGGAGCAATAGTAGCAAAAAAGATAAAATTTGGAGCCAAAACAACGAATTTTGAGATTTTGTCGCCTGAAGCGCCACTTTGCAGAGAGCTAGCGCCTCAACACCATTTGATAGAGAGCTGACGCCTAAAGTGCCAGAACAAGCATCTGAAGCGCCAGACACGACTTTTTGCAGATTAATGTGGTTCGGGACAAATTTTGCATGAATTTTGAAAGGGACACTTGTTCTGAACATCCCATGGAGTGATTCAATGTATCTAGACACTTTGAAAAGTTCTTTTATGAAGGGATATGTCTCTTGGATCAATAGACATGTCTTTTGAATTCAAAAGAGTTGATTTTTGGATAGAATTTTTTGAGGGAACTTTAAATTCATTTTTGGAGGGAGACAACCTCTAATAAAAGAGAGGGAAGACTAGTGCATGCGAGGGTGGTGGCGTGGAGAGAAGAATAGGGGCATGAGTAAAAGAGAGAGAGAGAGTTAAGGGCTTGAAAATTTTCTTTAAGGATTGTAAGAGGGGAGAGAAAGTGAAATATTTCTTCTTCATTACTTTTCTAAGAGAGAATTGAGAGTGTTTGCAAGAGGGAAAGTGCTTGAAGAGAAATTCTAGGGATTTGCTTGGGAAGGACTATGAGATAAGTTGTATTCTTTTACTTCTTTGTTTTGTAAACTTATTTTTATATATATAATCTGTGTTTTGTCGTATACTTCTCATTAATTCTAAGTAGTCTTATTTATCCTTCTCCCTATTTTGAGATATAGTTTTGTGAAGAATTGATTTTGTTTTATATGATTTTAAATGTCAATAATTTGTGATGATTTGAACTTCGATCTTCATTTATATTTTGATATGGCCAATTGAAATGTTAAAATGTGTTGAGAAATATTTGTTTCGAAAGGGCTGTGATTTCTACACATAGAGAGAATCACATTTGATTACAAGAGAGAGGATGTCATCCATGGGATTGAGTGCAAATAAATAAGAAAATATACTTTGTTAGATGCAGAATAGAAGATTTTAATGTGACAAATTAAAATCCTCAATTTGGTCCAGTTGATTGGAAACTAATGCGAGATTGTTAGCTCTCAGGTGAAGGAGCAGTGGGAGCTCTGAAGTGACAGCCGATATCCTCCCAGCATAACCACAGAATTAGAGACTAAATTCTATATTAGTCAATGTTCTTAATGCTCTTGGAAGAGGATAAAGTATAAGATTGCTCATATTTGGCACAAAACAATTTATACATATATTTTTTAAAAGATTTTAATTTTCTTCACAATTTATACACTCATTGTAAAGATGAATGATGCTTTCTTAAATTTGAACTCTTCATCACAAAAACTTTGTTTAGTTTTCGTAATTTTACTTTTGAAAGTTTAATAATTAATTTAATTAACTTACTCTTTTAACTGCATTTTATTTAGCATTCACTCATTTACTATAGATTCGAATTTCGTATTTCACTATTGTAGTTTACATTATAATCATAATAATTTGCTTATATGCATTTTCAACTTCTCTGTAGGATTGATATCTAGGACTCCATTAGAGCCCTTTATTACTTGAGCGATACGTATACTTGCGCTAGTTTTAGGGGATTTGGCAGTTTAAAAATTTTTAAAAAGATAAAACTATTTTCACTAAAGTTATTTTTGTTGGGATTAAATTGCATATTTACTATTGTATTTGTCGTGTATATTTGATAATATTGAAAAATATTTACAAAAATAACACACTAAATCTGTCTGCATCAAATACTCACCACTATGCCATAATGACATGTTGGGTTTGGACATTAGACAATCTATTTAGTATAAGGGAATATGAATTCTTATTTTTTTAGTAATAAGGGCGGTCTTAGAGTTAAGCTATTTAGTATAAGGGAATATGGATATGATTTTACTATTTATAATAGGAAGAATTGTATTTTTAAAACACTAGGAATTTTAGATTTACACTTTAAATTGAGACTCTATGAAAAATCATTTTTAAACTAATACACAGTATCAAGTAAGGAAATGCGAGAAGTTTTTAACTTTAGAAAAAAGGATAGTAAAATTCAAAATCATTAAAGACTATCATGTGTGTGTGTGTGTAGGAGGATAATAAAACTCAAAATCATTAAAGGCTATTGTGTGTGTGTGTAACTCAAAATCATTAAAGGCTATTGTGTGTGTGTGTGTGTGTGTGTGTGTGTGTGTGTGTGTGTGTGTGTGTGTGAGCTCCATTGCTATTAGAATCAAGTTATCCATATACAGTAAAAAAACAACTCCATTGTTTATGCTTCTCCACTGATTTGTTATAAACTGAAACATGAAATTACATCCTGTAGCAGATGTACCAGGTATCCATATTGTATTTGATACTTGATTGCTGAATTCAGCTATCCGAAGTGCTAGTTGTAAAGCATTTATGTGTTTGAACTAAGAACCATGGTGGATGTTTTGCGTAATATTCACTAACTATATAATCATCTGGGATTACGAAGTCTCTTGTCTTATGATGTTCAAATGGTTAATTGCCCATTACAATTTGTATTGTTGGTAATTAACCATAAAAGTGGTTATATATATTGATACTCGGGATTAACAAATTCTTCCAGATGTTGACTGTTTTGTGTAATTTTCACTTGAAGGCATCCCTCATGTTCCTTAAGGATTGTTATTTTGGGATTTAGTTTATTTTCCAATATAAGAAGTGTAATATGTTCCCATAACTATAAATATCAAACCTTGGGAGATGTAAAGGCATAAGAATTATGTGGTATGTCTCCAAAATTCTACTTTATAATAACCGTGCAATTTCATTCTCTTTGAATCTTTTTTGATTCGGAAAAAGGCTTTGGCTTAGCATGGGTTTAATATTTCATGACCTGTGTTTCAGATTGTTTTGGAAGAGGCTTTTGGTGGGTTTCCCTTATTGATAAATTGTTACATGAGTATTTCATGTTCTCAAGAGGTGGTCTGCATGATGATGAATTATTTTTCTTTTAAGGTGCATTTAGTTACAAACATACCACATAATTCTTATGTATTTACAAATCTAACACCCAAACATTCATATTCACATTCATATTCATATTCATAATTCTTATGGGAAGGCATTGTAACTATACATATCAAACCTTGGTTGTTAGATATGTAAATACATAAGAACTTTGTGGTTAAGTGCAACTTTCTAGTTTTCGTTCATAGTAAGTGGATATTTTCGTTCACAGTGAATCTATTTTGGTTTTGGAATGATAATTTTTAAATTTATGAGAAGCTCTTAAGAACCATTATATCTTTTGAAATTCTATTTCTTGAAATGCTCTTAGAAAGGTTTTTTTTTTATTGAGATAACACCAAAGTTTATTTGCCCGTTACAAATTGTAATGCTGGTGGTCAACCTTGAATAGTAGTTATATGATTATGTCATTATGTTGCTCAAGGAAAACACAAAAGTATTTATTTATTGATTTTGGTTTGTGGAAATTTGGGTTGTATTATAACCGGATGATAGTAAGACCTATCTCTACTTGCTAGCAGCCACTTATATGGAGAAACCTAGTGCTTATGCTGCTTAAGGGAAAAGGTCATCTACTTCCTAACAGCCACTTATACCAAGAAATCTACTTGCTAGCAGTCACTTCATAAAATCGGCCAAGATTAATCTTCACAATAACAAGCTATATTACTGTCTTTATCAATCATGTTTGAGCAGTCTACATCATACTAATTATATAGGATGACATTATCTTACTCACTGGAGGCAACCATAGTGACATCTTTGTGGCAAAACATTAGTTGCAAAGGTGCTTTTGTTATCAAAAAGTCTAGGATCATTCGTATACTTTCCTGTAATTGAGTTTGCTTATGATAAAAAAGATGTATGGCTTTTAGAAATAAAAGATGCTAATGATCTTTTCTATAAAACAAGCCTTCTGTTTTTAATCTTGTTAGTGCCCTTTTCTTCTGAATAGCTACTATTGAGTAATAATTCAATCCAAATTGTAGTGTTTTGTGCTCTGCAAATTGCATTTTTGTGTACGCGGGATTATCAAATTTATCCCCTTTATATGTTATATGCACACCAAAATTCATTGTAAGCATAAGTTATTGAAGCTTTTTTGAGTTTGGCAGATTGGCCATCACAAGTTATAGATTTTACTCAAAAATGAATGTTTCTTCAAATGTTTTATTATTATATTCTAATCATTAATTTACAAGATTATATTATCAAAAATGAGCTCAAGCAATTTGACGAGCTCCAAGGGAACCAAACAACGTCCAGTATTTTGGGAATGCAACCTATTATTTGTTGTGTTCATGACACATAAAGGTGACAATATTGGTCATAACTTTTTAGATGTCCAAAAAAATTAACTAAAAAAGATAGCAAATATTTTTAATGGGTGGATGAACGAAGCGATGCAATAATGGGGAGATGTGATGAAAGGCACAGGCATATGATGATACCATGAAGACTGATCTCAATTACTTGAAATTTCTTGTGAAGACCTTGTTCTTGTTTGATTTTGTAATCATGACACTTCTATTATTGTTGCTAACATTGTATTTGTTTCGGTGATGTTGATGTATTTTAAAAGACAAGTTGTACTCCTTTAAGTTTTTAGTTAATTTTAGTTTGGTTGAGATGCAGCTTTTGTTGAATATATCATGTTGAACTTATGTTTGTAAGATTATTTTGTGAGCAAAAAATTTGGTTAATGTTCACCTTAAATTAACTTATGATGTTGTGAGTGTAAATAACTTGATAAATTGTCATTGGATTTATTGCACAAGTCGCAATTGAATAGCTGTGTTTTTCAAACAGAACTCTATTTTTCAAACTCAACTGTGTTTATGTACTGAGGGATATTATAGTTATTATGTTAACAAGTAGCACTTTTAAAAATCTGTTTTTTAAACAGAACAATTGTTTTCGAAACTCCAGCTTTTGACCAACAGATTTTTAGCAACAGTTTTTCAATTGCATCCTGTCATATTACCTTCTTGTGTGCTCCCTAAACTTTTTTATTATATTTTGTCAACTCCCCTTGTTAAAATAGGTTGTTGGCCTAGTTCCTAACTCCAACTCTTAAAGACAGTGAACACAAAATATTATTTTGAAATCTTTATCCCACATAACAAATGAACTAGTTTCTTTTGTCTTTACCATGACAATACTAGCATGCAAAAGAACCAAGCAACATAAATGTATAGCATATTAAAAAAAAGTGTCATTTTAAATATCATAACCCGAAAAGTCAACTAAAAAAAACATCACAACAAACCACGAACTTCGATATCACCATTAACAACGCCACCCCCAACATCAGCACACACCATCAATAGCTCCACTGCTATGACACTGAAGAACCACCCTCAACATCTACACACACCACCAACAGCACCACCACCCCCCAATATCTACACACCATCAAGAGCACCATTACCATAACATTGAAAAACCACCCACAACATCTAGACACATCAATAACAGCACCACCAGAAGTACCATGAACATCAACATCACCACTAACAACATCACACCCAAAATTAACACACACCCCCAACATCAACACGCACCACCCCCAACATCAACTTACACCACCTTGGCTCAAGACTACCACCAACAACACACAACATTGTGGTACAATAAAAAAAAAGCATCAACCACAACACCACTACGAACTTCACCACCATCATATGCATCCTTCCTCTAACAAAGAGGGCAAACCACCAACAAGGCCAACCAAAAAAGTAGAGCTTGAACCAACAAAATAAAGGGACGATTACAAACAGAGCACCCATAACATAGATATTATAAATCAAACACCCTCTTTCATTCATCTTGCAAATTCTCACTCAAATATCAAAGATCATGATAAAACTCCAAAACATCGCTATTAATCAAGCACCATGTTTCATCCATCTTTCAATTTCTCACTCAAATATCAAAGGCCATGATAAAACACCAAAACATTGCTATTACAAATCAAGTTCCCTCTTTTATCCATCTTTCAATTTCTGAGTCAAATATCAAAGTAAAGGCATCAAATTCATAGTTCAAAAAATCACAAATTAGAATTAATTTGTAAACATCAATGTTTCTTTTGCTCTGTATGTAATTGCGTTAAAAATTAAATAGAGGGGAGAGCCCATTAGAGTAAGCCACCATAATTTTACCGAAAATAATTTTCAAATCAATGCATGTATTTGATTTGTAAACAACAATGTTTTCTGAGCTTTGTATGTAATTGAGCTAAAAAAGAAATAAAAAGGATAGCCCAACCAAGCTTCGACAAAAAAAGCAAAAACCGCAAGAATGTTGCATGGCCAAGAAGAAATTACAAGGATGCCACATGGGATATGACAAAAAAATCTAAACAGCAAAAAAAACCCAATCCATATATCGTAGGGAGCAAGCCATAATGGCAAATCTCCATACCATAAGCTCATTTCAATGCAAATAGTGTAGGGTAGAGATTACCCATGGCAGAATGTCATTGGAACAAAGAATGTAAGAAGGTTGGAGAAGGGAAATGCCACTGGAATCTGCTGAACACAGTTAGACAAAGAGGAGCTAGGGCAGAACCACACTCAGGATCGAAGCACAACCGGAAGGAGAGGAGGAGAAACTGAGGCAGAAGGGTCGAACACATAGTTAAGCACAGCACACGGGGTGAGAAAGAGATTATACGCAAAAGAAACGCAGGGCAAAGCTGTCTGTTTTGAGTGTAAGTTTATAAGTTTCAGTGTAAACTGACGGGCTTCCCTTACTGATTAAGAAACTCACTTCAATTAAGAAACAAGGTACCAATTTTGCTTTTTCCATTATTTTTAACTTTGTTACTCTATAGTTACAAGGATCTATGGGGGTAAAGCTGTCTGTTTTGATCTGATCCTTTGTTTGTGTAAAGTTGAACTCTCTTTTGGAATTAAGTTGAAGTCTGCAAAATGATCAAAACTTCGGTAAAAGAACAAGCTGAAAATCAGCTGTCTATTTCGCCTAAGAAAGAAACTGTGCTATTTGCCTTGGACGGAATTGGTTGGGCAGCACCTTAAGTGACAGTAAGTGATATTTTTTATGTATTTATGATTTTCACATAAAATATTTTTTATCACCACTAAATATAGAAAATACGAATCATAGTTTAATGACTACCGGTATGGCATGCAAATTAAAATGACTTGCATGAAAATGTTTTATTTGAATATCTACTAGGTAAACTCTAACCATCTCCGTGAATGACTAAAATTAAAGATGCAGTGATGTGAAAATAATGGCTCGATATAGATGTCATTGCTACCTTCTTCCCTTTCTATTATAGAAATCCAAATTTGAACTTTTTTTCAACTGTCCAAAAGCTTCTTTATGCAATATGCCTCAACTAATAACATCTTGAAAAAACAGCCTGAGACAATGAAGTCCCAACATACATATTTTTTTCCTGGTCACTATTAGCAAAAAAAAAAAAGAAAGAAAGAAAGAAATAAAATAGTTTCCAAATAAAAATAAGTGGCATTACAATATTTCAAATGCAATTAATGCCTTGAGGTTTTTTTACAGCATGCAACACTAATAGAGGCCTCCAACGTGGAGGGTAAAACATGCTGATGAGGCGTTGATTGAGACCAAAAAAAACAGAGCAGAAATTTGCAGGCTGACAAAATAAGATAAATCAGCATCTACAGTAAGAATTTGCATGATCTACACAACCAAAAGTTTACCAACATCGAATTGTCAGATGCTCCTACGAACTCGATTCCAATGCACGAAGTATCTTCTTTCTTGGACCCTGGAACAATCAAATTAGACAATCAATATATGTCAGGAAATCTCAATCAAACATCGAAGCTTGTACCGTTACAACTATAAGGAATCAGAATAAGAACAACAGAAAATTATAAAAGAACTATGAGATGCCTATGCCTTAAAGCAATGAAAAACAGTTGAAGTTTATTAGGTTGAAGGATACCGCAACACCAGGCAACGCGTGAACAGTTTGGTTACGCTGCAGACAAGCTCCAGCTACCATCACAGTTATTTTGTCGTTTAACATCAAAAAACATATTTTGAAATTGGTTTTAAAATCAATTTTGATTAAANACAACACCAGGCAACGCGTGAACAGTTTGGTTACGCTGCAGCAAGCTCCAGCTACTATCACAGTTATTTTGTCGTTTAACATCAAAAAACATATTTTGAAATTGGTTTTAAAATCAATTTTGATTAAATTCTAAAAACACCTTGTAGATCCTAAAAATGTGAGATTTTGTTTTGCACACAAAGCTCTGAAAACGAAATCATCATTTCTTGAATACTTTCTATCTACTAGATACTTTTCTAACATCATTTGGCTGCTTGAAGCGAAAATAAATGTTTTTTTAGTAGTAATTTTCTTGGATTTATCATTTAGTTAGATGTACTTAGAAATCGGGACATGCTTTTTTGGTTTTCTTTCGTCCTATCTCCACCTTCCTCACGCCAAAAAGGACCGAAACCCTCTCCTCCCGCGACTGGCCCCACCCAAACCCTAGCCGAAATCGATTCCCCTTCCTCTCCTGCGACTGGCTGCACCCGAACCTTAGCCGAGATTGAGGCGATGGATCTTGGAGCGCTGAGGGATTTCTTGGAGCGTCGTTCTCCACGAATCTGACCTAAGTTTTCCTTGGGTGATTTTTCGGTGTTATTCATGTCCTTCAAATGGAATTCACTCTTCGTGAATCCATTCCCTCTTTTAGGGATGTTGTTACAAGTCGTTCTCAAGAGATGAGTGCGGCTATCTTTCCTTCCTCTTTTAAGGAACAGATGGTGGATTGTTCTGCTTCGGGCCTACTCAAGAAGTTTGCGTGGAAAAATGGTTTACCAACCATTTTTATCCAAGAAGAGGATACAAATATTATGGTAGAACCTTCGAAATTTACTTTGATTGGTAAGTTCTCGTTTGCCCATCCCAAAATGGAAGTGATTAGGAAGTTTTTTATGGAGCTTAAATTAGTTGGCAAGTGGAGTTTAGGGTTTCTTGGTGGTCGAAATTTGATGATAAAACTTGAAAGGGAAGAAGATTATGTTTCTATTTTTTTTCTAAAATGATTTTAATTATTGAAAAATCATATATGAAACTTTTAAAATGGACCCATGAATTCAATCCAAGAGAGGTATCTCCTATTGTTCCTATTTGAGTTGAATTTCCTAGGCTGAAACTTCATTTATATAATATGAAATTTCTTTACTCCCTTGCTTCTATTTTTGGTAATCCACTTAAGGTGGATAATGCCACTTTCAATTGTTCGAGGTCTTCGGTGGCTAGAGTTTTGGTAGAACGGGATGTTACTGCCAAATTTCAAGAGATGGTTTGGATTGGTAGTCAAGTTAATGGGTACTGGTACTGACAGCCGGTAGAATTAGAGTTTGTTCCACATTATTGTACACATTGCAAAATGTTTGGTCACCTTATTAGTTCTTGTTATGGCGCCCTTCCGGAATTGCGTAATAATAAAAGCTTCCCTGCTGTTAGCGATGAAGGGAGGTATCAGATTGGTAAACATAATACTGAAAAGGATAAAAGAATTGCTCTCCCTGAATCAGGGGAAATCCAAGAAATAGGTAAGAAAGATTATGAGGCTTGTAAGACCGCTGGTCTTGAGGCTCGTAAGACCAGCAGTCTTGATACTATCTTGAATACTAAAGATATGTTGATTTCCAATGTTATTAATCCTGTTGATATCACTGTTGGACATATTTTTGGGAATATTATTATGGAGAATAATGCTCCAGAAGTAGTTATTGTCGTGGCCAAACAGGTGATGAGATTATTAGTATGTATCCTCCAACTGTTCCTGTATGTTCTAATGTTATTTATGTTGAAGGTACTAGTATGCATCCTCCTGGTCCTGTATGTTCTAATGTTGTTTTTGTTGGAGGTATTAGCCGCAATTCACAAGAATTAAATGAAAAATTGATTCAATTTCATAAAAATTTTAATAAAGATTGGATTCTTATTCAGTCAAAGAAAAAGAAAGGCGAGGTATAAAAGGTATGTGTGAATTAGGATATCTTAACCCTCAAGCGGTTGAGACTCACAGCTGTGGTCTTTGGAAAGGTAAGAAAAGTCATTTTGAAGTTCCCTCTAGGCAGACAAGAGGGAGAAAATTATTGTTTAATGATTAAATTTATGGTTTAGAATGTTAGAGGTATTGCAGATGTTGATACTTCTAACAGACTTCTTAATTTAATTAAAACTTAGAATCTTGCTTTCTTTGGTCTTTAGGAACCTTTAGTGGCTTCTCATAATAATGGGAGGTATTTAAAGTGTTTTAAGAAGTTCAATTCATTTACAAATATTAATAATAAAATTTGGTTCTTGTGGCTTGATACTATTAAAACGGATGTTCTTATTAATCATAATCAATTTCTGCATCTTAAGATTTTGGTTGGCACTTTTTTGTTTTTTATTACTATTGTTTATGCTAGGAAGGGGGGGATTTTAATGCTATTGCTTTTGTTGCTGAGAAAAAGGGAGGTAAGCCTCCTAATCTTAGACTTATTGGTGATTTCAATGATGTTTTATTTAATGCTGGTCTGTTTGATCTTGGATTTAAGGGTAATCAATTTACCTGGTACAGGGTAGGGTGTTTGAATGGTTGGATAAATTTTTGGGTAACGAGTTCTGGATGTTATCTTATCTAGTTTTCTCGGTTACTCATTTGCCTATTTATTGTTTGGATCATGCTCCCCTTTTACTTTCTGTTACTTTGCATAATAGAGTTAGACAGTATTAGTTTAGATTTTTGAATATGTGGACTTTACATGCTACCTTTTTAGATTTTGTTAAAGCTAATTGGTTTTGAAATGAGGCTGCAGTTTCTGGTAACCGATTTTGGTTATTTCAGAAAAACTTGGCTATTAAATTAAGAGGCTAGAATCAGGATTGTTTTGGGAATGTTCATTCTTTGGTTTTAACTGCTGAAGACAATCTCATAAATATTGAGATTATCAAGAGGAAGGGATTGATCATACCAGTTTCTTGGAGGCTCGACAAAGATTAATAACGACTATCCATATGGAAGAAGCTTTTTTCAAGCAAAAGACAACGAGTGACTTTTTTGTTTATGGTGATAGTAACATTGCTTTTTATCATGCTTTTATGAAACAACGCAAGCTAACTAATTATATTAGTAAAATTAAGAATGATAGAGGTATGGTTCTTACTACTAATAATACTATTGAAGTTGATTGTATTTCTTATTTTACTAATCTTTTTAACAGTGATAATGTTATTCTCCGGTATTAATCATTTAGCTTATGCTGATGATCTTATTATTTTTACTAATGCTAATAAAAGTACCATCAAACGTCTTTGGTAGGGTTTGGAGCACTTTCAAGAGGCTTCTGGGCTTATCTTCAATCCAAGAGTAACTTTTATTGTTCTAAAAAGATTATTGTTGCTAAAAAAAATTGGATTCAGCATTTCACTGGATATGCTAAGGGAGATTTTCCTATGGTATATTTGGGTTTCAATCTTGATAAAGGTTGTCGTAAAATGCATTTGTTTGAGAATATTATTGATAAGATTAGAAAGAATATTTTTTCTTGGGATAATCTTCAGCTATCCTATGAGGGTAAGGTGATGTTACTTAAAAGTGTCCTTACTTCTATTCCTTTATTTGCTTTATGTTTTATGAAGATACCTCATTATGTTTGTATGAAACTAGAGGGTATTTTTAAAAAATTTGTGTGGGCTGGTAAAGATATTAAAATTCACTGGATGAGATGGAAACAAATGTGCAAGCCTATTAGTAAGGGTGGACTTGGTTTCCGTTCTCTTATGAACACTATGCATCTTAGTTATATGAAATTATGGCTGAATTTTCGTAATGATAAGTCTCTCTGGGCTAAAATGATGCATCCGAAATATTGTAAGGATGTGCATCCTTTGTCTTTGACTAGTAAAGCACAGGATTCTTTTGTCTGGAAAAATATGCTTCAGATGGCTAATTGTACTGAATCTTATATTTGTTTGGATCTTGGTGAAGGTAGGTGAAGTTTTTGGTATGATAACTGGAATGGTTTGGGGTTGCAGGTGCAAGAAATGTGGAATGGCAGCGGTTGGAATACTAATATGCTTCTAATCTGGTTAATAGAGAGGATTTGGCCAGTATTACTAAAATTCTGATTTGTCTGGGTCCTGATAAGATCAAGCTTAAAGGTAACTTGAGTTGGTCTGCTACTAAGATTTTCTCCAAGGGTCTGTTTGGGGCAGCTGCAGCTTATTGAATAATCTGCTGATAAGCTAGGTGCGATGACTATTACAAATTTTTATTTTTTCGGAAAAGTCAGACTGCTGCCAGAAAGTTTCCACCGCACCTAGATAGATGTGGTGTGAAAACACTATTTTCGGCGTTTTGAAAACGCATAAGCTGCCAAAGCGTAGTTTACCCAAACATGTCAGGAGCGTTTTCAAAACGCCACTGCACCAAATAAACTGCCCCAAACGAAACCTAAGTCTATGATTTACGGTGGACTTGGAATGACTTAATAAAACCTTGACTTAATAAAACCTACTCAATCTTTTTTTATGTGGCGTCTTTTACATAAAATTTTGCCTACTGATGATACTTTAAAGCTTAGAGGTTTAATAATTCCTTCTATCTGTTATTTCTGTAAGAAGCATGTTGAGACCTTAGAACATATTTTCTGTAATTGTTCCTGTATTACTGATTTATGGGAGAGAAATTTTACTCTTTTTGAGTATGATGGAAATCGTACTCGTAGCACTTCCACTGCTGGTATGATTGCGGTTTGGCAGCAAGATAGATCAAAGCTTTTTAGGTCTCTTCGTGTTATCTTTTTTTGGTTTATTTGGTGTGCTCGAAATACTTGTAAACATGGAGGCAAGATTTTCTCTAGCTCTAACTGCTTTTATTACATTAAAGTTTTTATCTATAAGATGTTGAAATATGGGAAGTTTAAGCCTTCCTGTAATTCAAATGTAAAGCATATGTTACTTAAATTTAGTATTGATTTACCTAGAAATTCTAAAGCTGATATTATCTTAGTTCATTGGGTTGTTCCTGTTGGTGGGTATAGTAGTAAGATCAATACGGATGGTAGTTAGACTCCTTCAGCTGCAGGTATTGGTGGTATTTGTAGAGATTCTTCTGGTAAGGCTAGCATGCGGTTTTCTGCCCTGTTTTAGCTTCAAGTGTTATTGAAGCTGAAGCAAAAGTTGTGTTTATGGTTTTGGAATTTGCTCTAAAATGTGGTTGGAATTCTTTAGAAATTGAAATGGATTCTTTTGATTTATGGTCTTTTTGTTGCAGGAATAGGGATTATCCTTGGAATCTTATGATTCATTTGAAAAGAAATTTTGCTCTGACAATTGGTATTCAGGTTCATTGGCTTTTCATTCATCGAGAAGGGAATAAGTGTGTGGATTGGGCTGCAAAGCAAGGGATGAAGACTCAAAAAGCTATTTTTACTAATAAGTTCCCTGAAATTCTTAATTGTTTTATTAGGGTGATATGATGGATTCCCTCTATATTCGTACTTCTTCTTGATTGCTTTTTTTTTTATAGGTTTGGATGTAGTGTGAGTTGTATTTTTTATTTATTTTTTTTGGGAATTGGAACCTTTTTTATTTTTTTGTGTGAGTTGTATATGGTTTAGATTGGGTTCCTTTTCCTATGTGTTTGTAATTTTTTTATTTTATTAATAAATTGGAGCCTTTTAGTGCTCTTTATTAAAAAAAAAGATTAGATAGAAATTAGTGTGAATTTTAAAGTCTTCAAATATCTTGAAATTTTCTAAGGATTTCAATTTCACACTTAAAAAAAGCAAAAATAAATCATAATTTTTAAAATATAGTTTTTATCTACAAACAACAAAATGAGTCATAAGAATCAAAAGAAAAATATTCAAATGAAGCACAGAGAACTTACCATCGGAACTCCTAGGGCCTTGAGATCAGCTTCAGTCATGTGCATAAGAGCTGCCATATCAACCTATAAAAGAGCTGTAATATCAACCTATAAATTAAAAAATATGAGCTTAATGTTATGGTAAAACAACTGTGCTTACCTCCTCTACCTTGAACGTTATTATGTACTTCTCAAGGCCGAGTGACTGCAAAAACCCTTCTACCGACGCGGACTGCAATATTACATAAGACACGTGAAAAAAAACCTACTGCAATAAATTCATAATTGACGAGTGAAGATAAACATAACGTAGTTGCGCAAAGCAAAACTAATTTGTGATGTATAAATCAGTTGACACGATCAATAATATAAATCAAGTGACAATTTACAAATAAGTATGCCACAGTTCAAACGGAACATAAAAAACTGAAGATTTTCTATATCAATCTTGCCGGTTTTACCCACTTCTTATTTTATGAAAATCAAGGTTGTTTTCGGTTGTCACTCACATCTTTGTGGTCCAGCATTCGAAAACACAACATAACACATTACATTGTTATTTAATAAAGTTTTAACACTCCATAAATCCATTCATTATGTAATTAATAAAAAGTTCCCCTTCACTTTTAACTACCAGGGCTCACCTGCTAGCAATATCATTGAATAAAAACAAAACATTAATTAAACAGACCCGAAATACCTACACAAATCAAATCTAGGCTTAACTTAATCGATGATCACGATTGATTGACCATTATTATTTACTTCAATGAAATAACAAATCAACTCAATCATTTCACTTTATAAATTCCCAATACACCTTACCTATTTTTTTTTCCATCAACACCAGCTTTCAAGTACTGCATAACTAATAGATTTTTTATTTTACAAGATATGTAACTAATAGATTTTTTATTTTACAAGATATGCCAGCAGATTTGGTCCCATTATCAAATGCCCAAATGACAAGTCGCTTCCTCATCAATGGTTGTGGCTCTCACAAGCTTTTGGATAACAAAAAAGGGTTGTGGGCCAAGCTTATAACACTTGTTTTTCATCTGTGCAGTGGGTAGTTAGTGTGCCTACTAAAATAAACTTTATTAAGAACCCAACCCCTCCTCTACGGTCTCTATTCTTTTTATTCTCCCTCTAATTCCCCCCTCACACAGACCCTAGCAGGGGTGTTAATTCAAGTTGATAGATCAAGTTCGGCTCTTACCCAAAGTTGGTTTGGCCGAAATATACCCGGACCCAACCCCAACTCTTTCCTAATATGGGTTAAAATAATTAACTCAAACTCGGCCATCAAGCCCTTTTATTATATGGATCAAGCACTTTCACGATCTCAATGACTCAAACATACCAGTTAACCCAACTAAACTTACTCGAACCAACTTAACCAAAAAAATAAATAAGTAGTAATAAGGTAAATTTTGGGTTGATTTTGAGTCAACCCAAACAGAATGATAATCAGGCCTACAATTTTGATCTACACGCAGCCTAAATAATAATGGGGGTAGCTCGAACCCAAATTTTTGAAGTCATCGAATAGAGTCTACCTTTTCACAACCTAAACAGAATGTAACAACTGTAAGTCATAAATAACAATTAACAAATGAATAGGTGGGTGCCTAAAGTTTCATCTTTAGAAGTCAAAGTTATCTTTCATACGAACAAAGTAACAAAGAGAGTATGAGAGTGAGAGAAAAGCAGGGAAACCGAGAGTGGGAAAAAAGAAGAACAAAAAGATGAAAAAAAGAAGAAGAAGAAAGAGATGCAATGTAGTCACCACTTGTGTGCCTAGGAGATTTTGACTCTAGTGCAGTTAAAAGGGGGGTTAAGGCAGACTACGAAGAGTTAAAAGGTCAGTATAATAATTTAAATTAAATTATTTAATAAAAAAACTATACACGCACACATACATATGTATTTTTTTTGTGAGTGTCATGACCCGGCCCGGCTCGGGTCATAAAATTAACTAAGATGAGAACTGTAGTCAGAAGGTATTAATATTTTCATTCCATTCCACATAATTTTTAGATTACTCCCAATATATATAAGAGCCACTAATAATCCACAAAGTATAATATACAAAAATATAAAACATTTAGAAACCACATAATCTATAGACATATTTAACCAACGCTAAACAATATAATCATAACATGAAAAAAAAAACAGTACAAAGAAGCTACAATCATAATACCCAGCAATAGTGGTCCTCCTGTAAACTAAATTCCACCTGCTAAACATGACAACTCGTAATTTTTCTTTTCTTGAAAAAATATTAATTGCAAAGTTTGACTTGGTAAGCAATTATAACTTTTATATGCATTAAATTATTATATCAATGCAATGCATGAATGACTTATAATCCCTTCTCGTTTTCCTATTAAATATTTTACCATTTTAACATTTTTAAGAGTCATAATAAGATTACCATCATACTCGAAAGTATCCCAAAAATATATTTGAATATACCCTCACAAATGTGTACCCGAACGCACCTTCTAATTGCACCCGAATGTATATATTTACCATTTCTTTTAATGTGAACGGGCACATCGCATCCCCTGTCGATACCATCTTGGAGTAATCTTGTAGAACTTAAACTTTTACGTTCCATTTCATTTAAAATACATTTTGAGAAAACATTAAAAATTCATTTTTCACTTTTCACATTTCATTTCCTTAAAACTTCCAAGCTCACAAAATACATATAATTATAAAATGAATGTTTAAAATTACAAAAATTCTTTATTACAAAAATATTAGATTAATGCATATAAGAAAATAATTACTCATATTAGCCTTAAAGACCTCTGAAAATTTTGAACCATTTACTCCACTTCCTTTGACGAACACCTAAATTAATTAAAAGTACATATAAATATAAGAATCACGTCCTAAAAGAAAATCTTAATTGTTGTTCACTTATTTAAATATGTAAAAAATTATTAAAAACACTAACTTATTTTAACTTTAAGAATCTTTGCCTTCCTCAAATCCCAAGGATTTTTCAATCTCCTACCTTACTTCTCAACAGAAATAAAATTTAATGCATTATATTAACTAATTATATTACTAATTTCAAATAATAACATTAGGCTAAAAATTTATCTTATAGGCTTTCAAATCAATCTCCTTGCTCGCTTCACAAACTTTTCCTTCAAAACCTAGGTCTCTGAATTATAGTTCAATTAAATTTGACCTTACATTTAAACACTCACACACACATACAAATTTATTAAATATCATAATCAAAACCATAAGAACCTTAAAATCCTTTGGATGTCCAAAACTCTTTCCCTTCGCTCGCACATGAAATTTGAGTCCCCTCTTTGCCTCAAGTTTCTTGATTTATTAGTTTCAATCCTGATATCGCATACAATTAAGTGTAACCTTTAAATAATAAACATATATATATATATACATACATACATATATATATAAAATTAAATAACATAATTAATTAAAACAACTCATAAAACTTACCTTACTGGGTTGTTTGCCCTACCCGAGCAAACACATGAGGGTTTCACCTCCTCCCTTTGGTCTCAGATCGGTCCAAAGCCTCACAAATTTCTTCCTCTTTTCCAATGCTTTTGATCACGACTCTACAATGCCAAAGCCACCACATCCCTCCTCTGCATGCGAAGACGACACAACTACCCATATTCCTCCTCTCGTGTAGGCAGTGCATCTTCGGTTTCGGCTCAATCCAGGTAAGCCCTAGGCACCGCCTCTTCCCTCTCCTCCCTTTTCTTCCTTCGCACAGCTCAATATTGTACAACAACTGCAACTTCCTCCTTTGACTTCTTTATCTTCTTTCTTCCTCTACTTCGAGCAATTCCTAGGCATGAAGTCGTGATTTCCTTCCACGCATACATCAGGGATTCCCCTCTCTCGATCTCTCCGCTCTATGAATTAAGAAACACACACACATAATTCATTAACTAAATTACAATATAAATTCAAACTTAACTGAGTTTGCTTGGATTAATCTCTCTCCTTTAGCTCGCACATTTCACTCACTTCTTCTCTCCTCCAAGCTAAAATTTTATACATTGAGTTGTACTTTAATAACTTTATATTAAGTGCAATTGAAATCAAGAAGTACTTGAGATAAGGGAAATGCAGTTTTGAGATCGAGGAGGTTAATCACTTTAAAAGATGGGGTATGTTTTAAAAAATGTTAAAAGTTTAATTTGCTTAATTTAGAATTAATATTTAATAAAATACAAATATTTGAACCTAGAAGATCTTAGTTTTTTATATGTAATAAATTTATGTTTTATTAAATCAAAACATCTTAATGCTTTGTACAACTGTTTTTATAATTATATGAACGTTGTATGCATGTTATAAGCTTAAGAATTATTGAAACGAATGAAATGAAATTAAAAAGAAAAACAACAAAGGATTGTTGAATATCTTTAAAAAAGTGTAATTTAAAGAACATAAAATAAAAAATTTAAATCATTAAGGATTACTCACAGATAGTACTGACGGGGGATGTAAAGTACTTGTGAGCAAAAAATTAGATGAAAATGGTAAAGGTATCTCATCAATTGCAAATATTTGAGAATACATTCAGTTATGACAGTAATCCTAATATGACTTTCTTAAAGAGGTTAAAAGAAATAAATACTAGAATTGAAATGAGAATGGTTAAATTTAAAATGAAAACTTATAGTTTGAGTAAGTAATGAATTACATTTTTTTTTTCATTCATGCATAACATTTATATATTAAATTAATGCATAATAAGATTGAAATTGCTCGCCAAGTCATATAAACCTACTGTTTAATCCTTTCGGGTAAAACACTTGGTTGATATGACTGACAATAGAGATTTAGTTTACGGGACTATTGTTAATAGGTATTGTGTTGTGTTGCAGTTGTAGTTCCTATACTGTTTACTTTCAAGTAGCGTTATTTTTGTGTTTTGGTTTGAGAAGTTTTACTTGCAGACTATGATGTTAGTTTTGGATTATTTGACTTCTTAGTGACTCTTTTATGAATTGAAATTAAAGAAATCAATGGAAAGTAAATAAAATTATAATATCGTCTAGCTGCAGTTCCTGACTTCATTAATGTTAAACTATCAGGTGAGTCATGACAAAGTGATATTAGAGAAAATTTAGGTTTGAATCTTGACCAAAAGAGCCCCTAGATTGATCAAATTAATTAATACATAATATTAATAAATGGTTAAATTGTGTCTAATTATAATCTTTTTTATATTATTTTTAAAATATAGAAAAGAAAGGGGAAGAAGTTAGAGATGATGTAGTAGAAATTGATACACCTCCACAAATAACTTTGAACGCAGATATTTTTGTTAAGTTGATGACTACAGTAACTCATATGATTAAGAACACTTGGACTCATACTAAATCTAGTGGGGGAGGTCAAATGGACAAGTATTTGATGTTATTTCAGTATATAAGACCACATCTCATTTCTAGAAGAGGAAGTCAGTGGATGTTGAGAACTAGTTGCTGAGAGTGAAAAAAATTTTAGATGGGTTGTCTCACCCTCATAAATACACTGGCCACTTTTGCTTCAGAAAGAGATGCGGAGAGATAGCGGTGAGGACAATTGCAAGAGAAATTTGGGGTTGTTCAGTGCAATGAATTTGTGGCAACTTTTAGAGATTAGTTCAAACCACTGTTAGAGAAGAGGCAAATACAAAACAAATCTATTGACTAGTGCATGGAGAAAGGTAAATTATGCAATACGATGTTGATTCACTATGCTTTCGAGGTATGCACCCTAGTTGATACCAAATGCAGAGAAGTGTCATAAGTTTTTGTTTGGGCTAAAAGATATGATTAGACAGCCACTGATTCTTCTTGGAATCGATGATTACTCTATTTTGGTGGAGATGGTCAAATGGATTAAGCTAGATTTGCAAACTACCAAGAGAAGCAGGGACTTCCAAAAGAAGAGGAATTCAGAGAAATCCAAGTTTCCTCAAGGCTCTCGGGACATGCAGTCCTTCCAGTTAGAAAAAACAAGTGCTAATAAACTCGGATCCCATAGTGTTGGCAACTAGATTGAAGCCAGGAAGTGTGACAAGTTAGGGAGGTCAAATAAAGGTGAGTGTCTTTCTGGATCCAACACTTATTTTTGGAGACACCAACCAGGATAGATGAGGTAAATTACCCTAACTTGGGATAGAGGGCTCCAAAAGTTGTGTTACACCACCATTTTAGAGGAGCTTTGGCCAACCGAGGGAAGTCGAGTATTCAAAATTAGTGGTAAATCCTAATCAGACCTAGCAGAGTGTTCAACTCAAGTTTATGCACTTTTACAACAGAAAGCTAAAGACTTCGTTGAAATANCGGAAAAGTCAGACTGCTGCCAGAAAGTTTCCACCGCACCTAGATAGATGTGGTGTGAAAACACTATTTTCGGCGTTTTGAAAACGCATAAGCTGCCAAAGCGTAGTTTACCCAAACATGTCAGGAGCGTTTTCAAAACGCCACTGCACCAAATAAACTGCCCCAAACGAAACCTAAGTCTATGATTTACGGTGGACTTGGAATGACTTAATAAAACCTTGACTTAATAAAACCTACTCAATCTTTTTTTATGTGGCGTCTTTTACATAAAATTTTGCCTACTGATGATACTTTAAAGCTTAGAGGTTTAATAATTCCTTCTATCTGTTATTTCTGTAAGAAGCATGTTGAGACCTTAGAACATATTTTCTGTAATTGTTCCTGTATTACTGATTTATGGGAGAGAAATTTTACTCTTTTTGAGTATGATGGAAATCGTACTCGTAGCACTTCCATTGCTGGTATGATTGCGGTTTGGCAGCAAGATAGATCAAAGCTTTTTAGGTCTCTTCGTGTTATCTTTTTTTGGTTTATTTGGTGTGCTCGAAATACTTGTAAACATGGAGGCAAGATTTTCTCTAGCTCTAACTGCTTTTATTACATTAAAGTTTTTATCTATAAGATGTTGAAATATGGGAAGTTTAAGCCTTCCTGTAATTCAAATGTAAAGCATATGTTACTTAAATTTAGTATTGATTTACCTAGAAATTCTAAAGCTGATATTATCTTAGTTCATTGGGTTGTTCCTGTTGGTGGGTATAGTAGTAAGATCAATACGGATGGTAGTTAGACTCCTTCAGCTGCAGGTATTGGTGGTATTTGTAGAGATTCTTCTGGTAAGGCTAGCATGCGGTTTTCTGCCCTGTTTTAGCTTCAAGTGTTATTGAAGCTGAAGCAAAAGTTGTGTTTATGGTTTTGGAATTTGCTCTAAAATGTGGTTGGAATTCTTTAGAAATTGAAATGGATTCTTTTGATTTATGGTCTTTTTGTTGCAGGAATAGGGATTATCCTTGGAATCTTATGATTCATTTGAAAAGAAATTTTGCTCTGACAATTGGTATTCAGGTTCATTGGCTTTTCATTCATCGAGAAGGGAATAAGTGTGTGGATTGGGCTGCAAAGCAAGGGATGAAGACTCAAAAAGCTATTTTTACTAATAAGTTCCCTGAAATTCTTAATTGTTTTATTAGGGTGATATGATGGATTCCCTCTATATTCGTACTTCTTCTTGATTGCTTTTTTTTTTATAGGTTTGGATGTAGTGTGAGTTGTATTTTTTATTTATTTTTTTTGGGAATTGGAACCTTTTTTATTTTTTTGTGTGAGTTGTATATGGTTTAGATTGGGTTCCTTTTCCTATGTGTTTGTAATTTTTTTATTTTATTAATAAATTGGAGCCTTTTAGTGCTCTTTATTAAAAAAAAAGATTAGATAGAAATTAGTGTGAATTTTAAAGTCTTCAAATATCTTGAAATTTTCTAAGGATTTCAATTTCACACTTAAAAAAAGCAAAAATAAATCATAATTTTTAAAATATAGTTTTTATCTACAAACAACAAAATGAGTCATAAGAATCAAAAGAAAAATATTCAAATGAAGCACAGAGAACTTACCATCGGAACTCCTAGGGCCTTGAGATCAGCTTCAGTCATGTGCATAAGAGCTGCCATATCAACCTATAAAAGAGCTGTAATATCAACCTATAAATTAAAAAATATGAGCTTAATGTTATGGTAAAACAACTGTGCTTACCTCCTCTACCTTGAACGTTATTATGTACTTCTCAAGGCCGAGTGACTGCAAAAACCCTTCTACCGACGCGGACTGCAATATTACATAAGACACGTGAAAAAAAACCTACTGCAATAAATTCATAATTGACGAGTGAAGATAAACATAACGTAGTTGCGCAAAGCAAAACTAATTTGTGATGTATAAATCAGTTGACACGATCAATAATATAAATCAAGTGACAATTTACAAATAAGTATGCCACAGTTCAAACGGAACATAAAAAACTGAAGATTTTCTATATCAATCTTGCCGGTTTTACCCACTTCTTATTTTATGAAAATCAAGGTTGTTTTCGGTTGTCACTCACATCTTTGTGGTCCAGCATTCGAAAACACAACATAACACATTACATTGTTATTTAATAAAGTTTTAACACTCCATAAATCCATTCATTATGTAATTAATAAAAAGTTCCCCTTCACTTTTAACTACCAGGGCTCACCTGCTAGCAATATCATTGAATAAAAACAAAACATTAATTAAACAGACCCGAAATACCTACACAAATCAAATCTAGGCTTAACTTAATCGATGATCACGATTGATTGACCATTATTATTTACTTCAATGAAATAACAAATCAACTCAATCATTTCACTTTATAAATTCCCAATACACCTTACCTATTTTTTTTTCCATCAACACCAGCTTTCAAGTACTGCATAACTAATAGATTTTTTATTTTACAAGATATGTAACTAATAGATTTTTTATTTTACAAGATATGCCAGCAGATTTGGTCCCATTATCAAATGCCCAAATGACAAGTCGCTTCCTCATCAATGGTTGTGGCTCTCACAAGCTTTTGGATAACAAAAAAGGGTTGTGGGCCAAGCTTATAACACTTGTTTTTCATCTGTGCAGTGGGTAGTTAGTGTGCCTACTAAAATAAACTTTATTAAGAACCCAACCCCTCCTCTACGGTCTCTATTCTTTTTATTCTCCCTCTAATTCCCCCCTCACACAGACCCTAGCAGGGGTGTTAATTCAAGTTGATAGATCAAGTTCGGCTCTTACCCAAAGTTGGTTTGGCCGAAATATACCCGGACCCAACCCCAACTCTTTCCTAATATGGGTTAAAATAATTAACTCAAACTCGACCATCAAACCCTTTTATTATATGGATCAAGCACTTTCACGATCTCAATGACTCAAACATACCAGTTAACCCAACTAAACTTACTCGAACCAACTTAACCAAAAAAATAAATAAGTAGTAATAAGGTAAATTTTGGGTTGATTTTGAGTCAACCCAAACAGAATGATAATCAGGCCTACAATTTTGATCTACACGCAGCCTAAATAATAATGGGGGTAGCTCGAACCCAAATTTTTGAAGTCATCGAATAGAGTCTACCTTTTCACAACCTAAACAGAATGTAACAACTGTAAGTCATAAATAACAATTAACAAATGAATAGGTGGGTGCCTAAAGTTTCATCTTTAGAAGTCAAAGTTATCTTTCATACGAACAAAGTAACAAAGAGAGTATGAGAGTGAGAGAAAAGCAGGGAAACCGAGAGTGGGAAAAAAGAAGAACAAAAAGATGAAAAAAAGAAGAAGAAGAAAGAGATGCAATGTAGTCACCACTTGTGTGCCTAGGAGATTTTGACTCTAGTGCAGTTAAAAGGGGGGTTAAGGCAGACTACGAAGAGTTAAAAGGTCAGTATAATAATTTAAATTAAATTATTTAATAAAAAAACTATACACGCACACATACATATGTATTTTTTTTGTGAGTGTCATGACCCGGCCCGGCTCGGGTCATAAAATTAACTAAGATGAGAACTGTAGTCAGAAGGTATTAATATTTTCATTCCATTCCACATAATTTTTAGATTACTCCCAATATATATAAGAGCCACTAATAATCCACAAAGTATAATATACAAAAATATAAAACATTTAGAAACCACATAATCTATAGACATATTTAACCAACGCTAAACAATATAATCATAACATGAAAAAAAAAACAGTACAAAGAAGCTACAATCATAATACCCAGCAATAGTGGTCCTCCTGTAAACTAAATTCCACCTGCTAAACATGACAACTCGTAATTTTTCTTTTCTTGAAAAAATATTAATTGCAAAGTTTGACTTGGTAAGCAATTATAACTTTTATATGCATTAAATTATTATATCAATGCAATGCATGAATGACTTATAATCCCTTCTCGTTTTCCTATTAAATATTTTACCATTTTAACATTTTTAAGAGTCATAATAAGATTACCATCATACTCGAAAGTATCCCAAAAATATATTTGAATATACCCTCAAAAATGTGTACCCGAACGCACCTTCTAATTGCACCCGAATGTATATATTTACCATTTCTTTTAATGTGAACGGGCACATCGCATCCCCTGTCGATACCATCTTGGAGTAATCTTGTAGAACTTAAACTTTTACGTTCCATTTCATTTAAAATACATTTTGAGAAAACATTAAAAATTCATTTTTCACTTTTCACATTTCATTTCCTTAAAACTTCCAAGCTCACAAAATACATATAATTATAAAATGAATGTTTAAAATTACAAAAATTCTTTATTACAAAAATATTAGATTAATGCATATAAGAAAATAATTACTCATATTAGCCTTAAAGACCTCTGAAAATTTTGAACCATTTACTCCACTTCCTTTGACGAACACCTAAATTAATTAAAAGTACATATAAATATAAGAATCACGTCCTAAAAGAAAATCTTAATTGTTGTTCACTTATTTAAATATGTAAAAAATTATTAAAAACACTAACTTATTTTAACTTTAAGAATCTTTGCCTTCCTCAAATCCCAAGGATTTTTCAATCTCCTACCTTACTTCTCAACAGAAATAAAATTTAATGCATTATATTAACTAATTATATTACTAATTTCAAATAATAACATTAGGCTAAAAATTTATCTTATAGGCTTTCAAATCAATCTCCTTGCTCGCTTCACAAACTTTTCCTTCAAAACCTAGGTCTCTGAATTATAGTTCAATTAAATTTGACCTTACATTTAAACACTCACACACACATACAAATTTATTAAATATCATAATCAAAACCATAAGAACCTTAAAATCCTTTGGATGTCCAAAACTCTTTCCCTTCGTTCGCACATGAAATTTGAGTCCCCTCTTTGCCTCAAGTTTCTTGATTTATTAGTTTCAATCCTGATATCGCATACAATTAAGTGTAACCTTTAAATAATAAACATATATATATATATACATACATACATATATATATAAAATTAAATAACATAATTAATTAAAACAACTCATAAAACTTACCTTACTGGGTTGTTTGCCCTACCCGAGCAAACACATGAGGGTTTCACCTCCTCCCTTTGGTCTCAGATCGGTCCAAAGCCTCACAAATTTCTTCCTCTTTTCCAATGCTTTTGATCACGACTCTACAATGCCAAAGCCACCACATCCCTCCTCTGCATGCGAAGACGACACAACTACCCATATTCCTCCTCTCGTGTAGGCAGTGCATCTTCGGTTTCGGCTCAATCCAGGTAAGCCCTAGGCACCGCCTCTTCCCTCTCCTCCCTTTTCTTCCTTCGCACAGCTCAATATTGTACAACAACTGCAACTTCCTCCTTTGACTTCTTTATCTTCTTTCTTCCTCTACTTCGAGCAATTCCTAGGCATGAAGTCGTGATTTCCTTCCACGCATACATCAGGGATTCCCCTCTCTCGATCTCTCCGCTCTATGAATTAAGAAACACACACACATAATTCATTAACTAAATTACAATATAAATTCAAACTTAACTGAGTTTGCTTGGATTAATCTCTCTCCTTTAGCTCGCACATTTCACTCACTTCTTCTCTCCTCCAAGCTAAAATTTTATACATTGAGTTGTACTTTAATAACTTTATATTAAGTGCAATTGAAATCAAGAAGTACTTGAGATAAGGGAAATGCAGTTTTGAGATCGAGGAGGTTAATCACTTTAAAAGATGGGGTATGTTTTAAAAAATGTTAAAAGTTTAATTTGCTTAATTTAGAATTAATATTTAATAAAATACAAATATTTGAACCTAGAAGATCTTAGTTTTTTATATGTAATAAATTTATGTTTTATTAAATCAAAACATCTTAATGCTTTGTACAACTGTTTTTATAATTATATGAACGTTGTATGCATGTTATAAGCTTAAGAATTATTGAAACGAATGAAATGAAATTAAAAAGAAAAACAACAAAGGATTGTTGAATATCTTTAAAAAAGTGTAATTTAAAGAACATAAAATAAAAAATTTAAATCATTAAGGATTACTCACAGATAGTACTGACGGGGGATGTAAAGTACTTGTGAGCAAAAAATTTGATGAAAATGGTAAAGGTATCTCATCAATTGCAAATATTTGAGAATACATTCAGTTATGACAGCAATCCTAATATGACTTTCTTAAAGAGGTTAAAAGAAATAAATACTAGAATTGAAATGAGAATGGTTAAATTTAAAATGAAAACTTATAGTTTGAGTAAGTAATGAATTACATTTTTTTTTTCATTCATGCATAACATTTATATATTAAATTAATGCATAATAAGATTGAAATTGCTCGCCAAGTCATATAAACCTACTGTTTAATCCTTTCGGGTAAAACACTTGGTTGATATGACTGACAATAGAGATTTAGTTTACGGGACTATTGTTAATAGGTATTGTGTTGTGTTGCAGTTGTAGTTCCTATACTGTTTACTTTCAAGTAGCGTTATTTTTGTGTTTTGGTTTGAGAAGTTTTACTTGCAGACTATGATGTTAGTTTTGGATTATTTGACTTCTTAGTGACTCTTTTATGAATTGAAATTAAAGAAATCAATGGAAAGTAAATAAAATTATAATATCGTCTAGCTGCAGTTCCTGACTTCATTAATGCTAAACTATCAGGTGAGTCATGACAAAGTGATATTAGAGAAAATTTAGGTTTGAATCTTGACCAAAAGAGCCCCTAGATTGATCAAATTAATTAATACATAATATTAATAAATGGTTAAATTGTGTCTAATTATAATCTTTTTTATATTATTTTTAAAATATAGAAAAGAAAGGGGAAGAAGTTAGAGATGATGTAGTAGAAATTGATACACCTCCACAAATAACTTTGAACGCAGATATTTTTGTTAAGTTGATGACTACAGTAACTCATATGATTAAGAACACTTGGACTCATACTAAATCTAGTGGGGGAGGTCAAATGGACAAGTATTTGATGTTATTTCAGTATATAAGACCACATCTCATTTCTAGAAGAGGAAGTCAGTGGATGTTGAGAACTAGTTGCTGAGAGTGAAAAAAATTTTAGATGGGTTGTCTCACCCTCATAAATACACTGGCCACTTTTGCTTCAGAAAGAGATGCGGAGAGATAGCGGTGAGGACAATTGCAAGAGAAATTTGGGGTTGTTCAGTGCAATGAATTTGTGGCAACTTTTAGAGATTAGTTCAAACCACTGTTAGAGAAGAGGCAAATACAAAACAAATCTATTGACTAGTGCATGGAGAAAGGTAAATTATGCAATACGATGTTGATTCACTATGCTTTCGAGGTATGCACCCTAGTTGATACCAAATGCAGAGAAGTGTCATAAGTTTTTGTTTGGGCTAAAAGATATGATTAGACAGCCACTGATTCTTCTTGGAATCGATGATTACTCTATTTTGGTGGAGAGGGTCAAATGGATTAAGCTAGATTTGCAAACTACCAAGAGAAGCAGGGACTTCCAAAAGAAGAGGAATTCAGAGAAATCCAAGTTTCCTCAAGGCTCTCGGGACATACAGTCCTTCCAGTTAGAAAAAACAAGTGCTAATAAACTCGGATCCCATAGTGTTGGCAACTAGATTGAAGCCAGGAAGTGTGACAAGTTAGGGAGGTCAAATAAAGGTGAGTGTCTTTCTGGATCCAACACTTATTTTTGGAGACACCAACCAGGATAGATGAGGTAAATTACCCTAACTTGGGACAGAGGGCTCCAAAAGTTTCTAGGGGTTGTGTTACACCACCACTTTAGAGGAGCTTTGGCCAACCGAGGGAAGTCGAGTATTCAAAATTAGTGGTAAATCCTAGTCAGACCTAGCAGAGTGTTCAACTCAAGTTTATGCACTTTTACAACAGAAAGCTAAAGACTTCGTTGAAATAATAACATGAATGTTTTACATTTAAAAAAATTTTATCAAATGCACTTCTAATTATAAAAAGATTCACGTCATGTCATTCATAACATTTTGTAAGAATTTAAATGCATTAATTAGTCAAACCTAAATATTCAATGCAATAATTTTAATGAAATAAATATCATATATCTTCAAAATAGTTCGATTCAAGAGCATAACATTCTTTTATGGATGAGAAATTGGTTAAAATGATGCAGTTGAATAACACATTGATGCCTCTGATATTATCTATTAGAATGTTAAATGGTACTTCTATGGTAGCTAATCAATTATGTGATGTGAAACTAATGATTGGTGGAAAGGATTTTGATGCACAACTTATTATGTTGCCCTTGATAGAATTTGAGATAATTTTAAGCATGGATAGGTTATCTTAACACTTTATCACAACTGATTGTAACAAAAATATTGTCAAAATAAATGTACCTGAGAAGCAAGAAGTTATCCATAGTGAAAATGGGTAAGGGTTGAAATTTTCACTATGGAAATGGGTAAGGGTTTAGGGTTAAAACTTTATCATAGCTAATTGTACCAATTCCATAGTGAAAATGGAAGGAGAATGTTATGGACTTTGTGATTGGATTGCCTAGGTCACGTCAGGGTTGTAACGCTATTTGGGTAATTGTTGACAGATTTGATTAAGTTTGACAATTTTTTGCTCATTAGACAAACAGACTCAGCTCAGATTAGCCAAATTATATGTGGGTCAACTTGTAAGGTTGAATGAAGTGTGAAAATCTATTATCTTTGACAGAGATGACAGACTTGATGTTTGTGGAAGAAGATTCAAAAAGCTTTTGGCATCAGATTAATTTTAGTGCAATCTTTCAGCCTCAGACAGATAGTTAGTCAAAAATAACTACTGAAACTTTGGAGAATCTACTAAGAACGTGTCCTTGATTTTAGTAGAGGATGGGATCACATATATCCTTTTGTAGAATTTGCTTATAATAAAAGTTACCAAGTTGGTATTAAAATGGTTCCAAATGAAGTTTTGTATGGAAAAAAGTGTATGATACATTTATATTAGGCTGAAGTAAGTGAAAGGAAAATCATCGAAGCTGACTTGATTGATGAGGCTACTCATAAGATTAGACTAATTAGAGATAGATTAAAGTCAGCGCAGAATAGACATATGATATATTATGTTGTCGAGCATTGAATTGTTGAATATGAAGTTGAAGAGTTTATTTGTATTAGTCAGTCGTTTGAAAGGTGTGCAGATATTTGGATGCAGATATTTGGAAAAACAGGAAAATTGAGTCCCATATATGAAGGCCCCTATGAAATTGTGGAAAGAATTGGAAAGGTGGCTTTAAAATTATCTACTAGCTCATATGCAAAAAGTGCACAATGTTTTTCATATTTCTTCACTTAGAAAGTATATTGTAGATGAATCAAGTAGGGTGATAACAGACTCAGTTGATATATGGTCTGATCTAACTTATATCGAGGAGCCTGAAAAAATACTGAATTATGATGTGAAGAAACAACGTAACAGAGAGATTCCATTGGTGAGTATTTTATAGAAGAAAGGATCAGAGAGGAATGCTACTTGGGAGAAAATTTCAAATATAAAAGAAAGATATATCTCCAACTCTACAATTAAGATATGATTGCTTTTGTACTAAATCTTTTCAAAATTAGATAACGAAATTTGTATGAGAGAGGATTGTAATAACTCTTTAAGTTATAAATAAATAAATAACAATAATAATAATAGATTTAGTGCATCCATAAGATTTCTTCTTTAGGAGTTTAAGAAGTTTTCGTTTCATTAAAACAGACCGGCAAAGAGAGAGAGAAAGAGCAGGGGGATTGAGAGTAGAAATGAAGAGGGANAATTTAGTGCATCCATAAGATTTCTTCTTTAGGAGTTTAAGAAGTTCTCGTTTCATTAAAACAGACCGGCAAAGAGAGAGAGAAAGAGCAGGGGGATTGAGAGTAGAAATGAAGAGGGAGAAGAAGAATAAACAAAAGAAGCTGAAGAAGTAGATAGAGAAGGAAAGAAGTCGCCGCTTACGTGCACGAAAAACTTCGACTCTTGTGTAGCTGAAGCAAAAAACCTTAGAAAGGAGAAGGAAGAGGAGAAGACGATGTGCTTGGTTACGTGTCTCAACAAAGAGGAGGAATAAAGAGAAGTGATCCTCGACAGTTGGNAACTTCGACTCTTGTGTAGCTGAAGCAAAAAACCTTAGAAAGGAGAAGGAAGAGGAGACGATGTGCTTGGTTACGTGTCTCAACAAAGAGGAGGAATAAAGAGAAGTGATCCTCGACAGTTGGTTACGTGTCTCAACAAAGAGGAATAAAGAGAAGTGATCCTCGACAATGTGCTGCACACAGAAAGGGAAGAAAACAGAAAGGAGGCGGTTTTGTGTGGGAACTAGAGCGCCAGCCCCTACGAAACCCTAGTTGTGAAGCTCTAGTGCGAAAAAGAAAGACAACACGCACACGTGCTAGGTTAAGTCAATACCGAAGGAAGAGGAAGAAGAGGAAGCTACATTTGTATGGATTAGGACAGTCAATCGAGAGTTAAAAGGTGAGTATTAAGTTTTTAAAACAAGTTATTTAATAAAAAAAATTTATATATATTGTGAATGTGCGTTTATTTAATTAATGTTAATAGAAAGTTTGATTAAATTAGTACTCAAGGTATAGAATTTCATCTTCAAAAGGAGAAATAGGTGATGTAGGAGTAAAAGGAGGGAGATTGATCCCAACAAACTAAGGTAAGTTTGGGTTTAGATAAGAATTTAATTAAACAATTGTGTGTGTGTGTGTG